>JBBBDQ010000885.1:2995000-3572500 GCA_037127315.1 Ascarosepion bandense | reverse complement strand
TATTTTAGAAAACTGAAAATGTCTTCTAATTCTATAGTCAAAAATGTTTTGCTGAGAACATTTTTTTCCTTCAAAAATGTGTTATGGTAATAATTGGTTCTTCAAAAATATATTGTTGGCTATATTTTTCCTCAAAAAAAAAAAAATATATATATATATATATATATATATATATATATATAAAAGTCTATTTTTGTATATATTTCTATAAATGTTTATTTTTATACTTCCACAGGGTTTGAACCGCGTACCCATAGCAGGGACCCTAACAGATGCTACCACTCCGGGTCAGGGTGGACCTGCCAACAACAGCGATTAAGAGGTTGTTCCATGCTTTTTCGAACCTCCCAATGAGAGGTCTTGCTGCTGGATGCAGTTTGCCATCATGCCAAGGACCAATGTTCTAGTTTAAATTCTAGGATTCTGTTTTGTTCAAATTTGATGTTTCTTTTCATTTTAATCGTGATTTTGTATTATAACCTTTTTAACTCTCTTTTTCAGAACCTGAAACTACTTTGTTTCTTAAATCTGGAACTCATAAGGAACATTGCAGCTTTGTATTTGGTTCGCTAAACTGATAGTTGTATTCAAAGGAACGAAAATTTATAAGATCGTTTCTGGAAAACTGAAGAAAGCAAAACCCTGTAGAAAACAATCGAGAATGATCAAGGACTAAAAGAACCTGTAGAATACGAAATCAAGGATTGTACCCATAAAATATGACAGGCTCGGAAAAAAAAGTCCTAGATTTGCTTTTTACAGCTTATCAACCCTTTGCAAATTATTTCAAGCCAGAAAGTATTTTTCATCATGGGAAATCTTAATGCTGCACTAATATATGTCTTACTAATTAACCAATAGCTGTGTGGGAAGAACATGTGGATTCATCCCGTTTCCAAGGGTATTTGCATGGTGGTTAGCATAACGAAGGCATCTGAAATTAGAACTCAAGTTTCCAGTTACTAATTCCGAGCCGTTAGCTATAACACCACCCGCATATCCATGATTGTAGTACCTAGTCATCCCAGGTGATCACCCATCTGAGTTATGACCACTTTGATGATCGTACGATAAGCGGTGTTTTAACGTGATATGGTCCTAAACAGAAAAGCGGTACAATCAGGTTTCGAGGAATTATAAATAATTGATGCTGTCCAAATATAAGTCGATACGAATAATTGAAATTGACAATGTTGACGCCGTCGAGACCTCAAAAGGTATATAAAAGACGCCATGATCAGGTATGACTTTATTTTCATGGGTTATTTTGTCGAAACTATGAACAAGTTGTAGAAAATTGGTAACAGTATGCGCCTTGCATAACAATTGAAGAAGTTGGAAAGCTTTCAATATTCTGAAACTATGATATTCAGACAGTGATAGATCATCGCCATCCAGATATTATTGCGCTAGATAAAGACACCAAGAACTGTCATATGACTGGTGTTGCCATATCAAACGAAACAAATATAGCAAACACGGTAATTGAGAAAATTACAACTACTCTGATTTGAAAGTTGAGATAGAAAGATTGTTCGGAACGGAGGAAGAGAATGTCAAAGTGTTTCGATGGTGAGTGGAGTTTTGGGATCAATTCCATTAAAACTGTCAGATTTCCTTAAACAGCTGGGGATACCATCGCAACACCATCCAAACACTGGTTCTTTTAGGAATATGTAACGTGCGTTTCTGATGCAATGGATATCGACGCGGTATGAAAAATCGGAGAGCCGAGATGGAATTCCAGTCGAATTCGTTTCATTCACTAACGCAAAACTACCCTTGAGAAAGGTATAAAACCCATTTCTTCTCCCTCCAGCTATGGGTTGAATAGCAGAAAAGACTGGGTTCTATAGCCTTGGTTGAATACAGGTCTACCGCAGAAAGTAAGGACAACCTAGTACGGGAAAATATTCTGCCTAGTCAGTCATGTCTCTTTCGAGACATGATCGCCCAACGGTGAGTCACGTATGGAATTTAACTGACTGACTGTTATCTGTATGAGGTTCTTTTTGCGACTTGACAGATAACGTATCCAGTATATTCAAAAACTTAGACTATAAGACAAAAACACATGAATACACTAAGCATGGTTTTCGTGGTTTCTGATCTTGGATGATTAGACGTGTTAATATATACATGGTTTGTTTCGGTTAATTAAAAGCGACATTAAATACTTCATCCACTACTAGATGTGCCTGTCAGTTTTTTAAATTTAACCAGTTGGTTATATCTTCACTGTGTATCTCTGACCATGATTTTTTAATGAGAGGATTTTTATGTTTGATACTTGAGAATAACCTCACGCGGAGACAGTTTGGTCGGATTATTTACCTGAACTGAAGGTATTTCTAACTGATCCGAACCTGCAAAATTACTCACTACTTTTCGTCGATATTTAGCGCACAATTAATCATGACGCATGTTTCGGGGATACTCTTAACAGATTGAGTATCATATTTACCTCGTCTCCCCATTGAGACGTGACGTGACAAAAAGTTGAGTTTATTATGGGAAACCCGAACGCGTATGCTTCGGCCAGTTCCCAAAAATGCTCAGCCGTCGCAACCCCAAACGAACCAACCCTCTAATTCAATGAGGTGGTTCAGCCTCAGTTACCCCGGAACTGGGCACCTCACTGTACTTATTTTTCTTAGTTGCCCAGGGACAGAGAAACAACTGAGTCGCACTCTGACCGAAGAGAGAGACGCAACTGTGAGATGATACACACCTGCCAATAAGTCTGGTGAGTTATATCAGATTGGGTAACATGATAGGTATATTTGACTACGTATAATTGTACCTCAACAACAATTTGTTGGCATGGTACTTTGTCACTCAATAATAATAATAATAATAATAATGAAAAATGTTTTTAATTATTGACGCTATAATAATTCCTGAATGATATTGGATTAAAATCTTTTATATATATATGTGTGTGTGGAAAAACCGAAACTGTCATCTTTTAATCGTCACAGAGAACAATTTTTATCTTCCATTAGTATGGCTGATGCAAACCTCCGGGGGAGAAATTTGAATCAATATTGCGGTCTGCTTCTAGGAAAGCTAGTTCAAGGTGAAATCAACCATCCGACTGTGCATGGAATACTGTTAATACTGTTGTCATATCTGGTCAGGCGCTCCTGTTGTTCATCTAAATGCTCTCAAAGGAGATTCTGTAATCTCGACTCCAGCCACTTTCTCATCGCCGGGATGTGGCTGCTCTCTGTTTCTTCTATAAATATTTTCATGTCTTCTGCTCTGACGAACTTAGGTCACTGGTGCCCCCTCCAAAAGAATTTACTCGGGCAACCAGACTAGCAACAAGGTCCCACACGTTTACGGTTAGATCAACCAAATGCAGGCGACAATTCTACTCCATCAGCTTGTTTTCTCGCGCTTTCTGCTTGTGGCACTCCCTTCCATATACTTGCTTTCCTGATGGTTACAACCTCTAGGAATTTAAATGCAAAGTCAATTCCCATCTGTTATCCACTTAACTCCAGCCCTTTCTATATCACCCAGTGTATCCTGTTCTTTTTCTTTCTCTCTACTTTCGCAAATGTCTTCACGCCTGTGTCCACACCCTTTTCTTTCCTTTTCTCTTTCAACCTCTGTAGCTGGTTCGTCTTTCTCTTTAATCTTCTCTTGCCTAAAGCTTTAACTCTCTTACGTACCCCCTGCACATCAGTGGCGGTACTGCCTTGCTTGGGGTGAAACGATTAAAAAAATATTGCTCTGGTTAATATCCATTGAGCTCTCTATATAGATATATCTCTATAATAGATCTATCTGTAAAATAGATTTAAACACACACACACACACACACACACACACACACACACACACACATATATATATATATATATATATATATATATAAGCTTTCTCGTATTTTTATTAAGAGTCGTTTTCGTGCTGTACTTTTCTATCACTTAATATTAGTATTATTGACTAATAATCACGTGGTTAGAACGTTCGCTTTCTGACGATGATACTCGGGTTCGAATTTCACCATTGCCGCTGTGTCAGGAATGTGACTTCTTGATGCTATCGGCTTATAGAGATTATCTCAGCGGTCGGCGCATTTGGTTAGTGCCTGAAAACCATAAGCCGAGATAAACTACGACTTGTGAATGAAACTTGTGGTTCGTCTTTGTCTTCACTCTCCTTCTGCCTAAAATTTATCTCCAACAGAATTCTCTTTCGGTTTCATGTTTTCTCGTTGCATCCGATCTTTAAACATTTGCATGCAACAACAATCGCCATTTTCTCTCTACCTGGAATCTTGTTCTTTATGAACATCTCTGATCATTAATGTCTTTCATTTTACTTCACTTTCAGTAATCCCTTTCGACATAGAGCTATAATCGCCTTACATGGTGTGAAATGTCTACAAACAGTAACAATGGGTTATTTCAATAAAGATATTTTCATTAGCATAATTTATTAATTATTAAAAATCTAAAGTGGAAAAAAACTTTTTAAACGTTTTCTCAGTAAATCAATAGCATTTAGAAAAAAGTGACTAGTTTATAAATAAAAGCAGTTAATATTTTTATAATTATTTCATAATATAGGATGTCTTGATATAAAAGATAGTTTCCTTATATAAGATTATTTTTATTTTAAAATATATTATTTCTATATATAAGGATTCCTTATATAAAATTTGTTTCCTTATGTGAGAATTTCTCATATAAATTTTATAGTTCACTTATATAAAATTTTTTTTGAAAATTTAATTTTTAAACAGTTTTTTTTATGTAAAATATATATTTTACCTTTTTATGAGAATTCTTTATATAGAATGTATTGTTTTCATATATTATAATGCTTAATATAGAATCAGGTTACAGAAGTGGTGAATAAGTAACTTAGAATCGGGTTAGAGTGAGATAACTCATGACTACCAAAGAGGCTTCGCACAAAGGTATGAAAATTATAAACCCGAGTGATCGTAATGAAGAATTCGGTTCAAAATTTCTAGCACCTGAAGAAAGCTGGAGTGTACAACAATCGAAACATCAAATACAGATGAGAACAATAGTCCGAATAATGTAAATAGTCTAAATACTACCTTATCTTAAAAATATAGACAAATACTGATGAGAACTTTTATATGAAATTCATTGTTTCCTTATATAAGAATTTTTATATAAAACTAATGTTTCCTGATAGGAGAATTTTGTTATATAAAATTATTGTTTCATTATATAATAATTTTTGTATAAAATTTTTTTTTTCTTATGTAAGAATTTTTTTATATGAAACGTATTGATTTTTGTAAATAAATTTTTCATGTAAACCTATTCTTATCTGATTTTGGAATATTTTATATAAAATTGATTGTTTCCTTATATATAAATTTTTATATAAAATTTATTATTTCTCACATGAGAATTTATTTATTATAAAAAATCTATTACATTTATCTATATTAAAATTGCGCAGTTTCGACTTCGTAGTTTTTCAATATTGTATCCAAGACGGCCACCCGGTCCTTAAAAATGTTCCGTAATTCTCAATAAATACGTTTTCATAAAAGATCTTTAGTACTATGTTTCCTTCCTAAAATAATCATCTATCAAATTCAGAGGACCTGAAATAAATGTTTTTCAAGATGGTGTATGAGATGGGCTCTGGCCAAATCCTCGTTCAGTCTATATCATAGACAAAATTTCTGATCGGTCATCCATAGAATATAAAAACGTAATAAATAACTATCGCAGTATGAAAACTGCAACTCTTGATTTTCAAGGTCTTTGCCAACCAAATCTTTAAAATGTCCATCACTCGTTTATTATTTATCTTAGAGAACGTTTTCTAAGTTTTCTCTTGTATGAGATGTGTTAAAGACGTAGGAGAAGTCTTCACCGGTATTCTTATTAGAAATATTATCCTCATAATAGAATTTCAGATGGCCACGAACCAAATTCTTTAAATGCCAATTACACGTTATTTTAGTCCTAGATAAATCTTTTCAAGTTTTCTTAAAATAATTTATTACAGACTAACTACTGGAGACATACAAATTTTAACATTTTTTAAAAAAACGACTTCAAATGCAAGAAATAACAATTATTTATTGTTCTTACTAGACAATAGTTGTTAAACTTAACCACATGTTAGAATGATTCAGGAAGTCGGTTAGCATATTTCGACGATGATGAATTTTTTTTAAATATTACTTTAAATTGTATTTTATATTATTGAAAACAATTTTCTAAATTAGTAGTACAGCTATAACTCAGTTTGATTGAATTCCTATTAAAAAAGTTTGTCTAATTCTGAACTTTTTGGATTATCGATTACTTTAAAAACTATTTTTTCTATTTTGGTTTTTACTTCTAAGTTAAACGGTGGGTTGAACCAGATAATATTTAGATTTATCATTATTGTTTTTTATTTGTCTGCTTGGTTATGGTTTATTTTATAAATGTTCCTATGGACAAGTTTTTTTAAGACATCTTCATAATTTTTTTCTTTTCATCAAATATTGCTTTCTTTGGCGAACTCTTTGATAACTTCTGCGTTATTCCTTTATGAATGTGCTTGATAATGCTTTTTGGATGGTTACATTTTGTGTTTTCGTACTTTAAGATTGCGTATGCTTTCATGTATGGAGAGACACTACCAGTTTGTAAATTAAATTCTACATCAAAATATTAGACTTCCTTCCCAATTGTTTCAAATACTATTTTAAAATCTAGATCTTTAAAGTGTTTGTAAAGCATTTTTCTTAATCTATCATTCTCTCTTTTGTTGTTTGATGCTATCATTAATCCGACGTCTATGTATAATCCGTGGTTGTCTAAGTGGATTATTTCGTTAATTTTACTTAGGATGTGTATTCCCATCAATTCTGAAATTCGACTCCGTCAAACGAGCCTTGTGGTACATCAAATGTGCCGTTATTTGATTTTTTAACCCATGCTTCATCATTATGGAATAATATGGATTTTCGGCAATGTAGAATTATATCTATATATTTGCATAGTATATCTATGGACCTTTTAGCGAAATTTAACTCTTCGATTAAACCTATTTCCGATATTGATGGGTAAAAGTTTTTAATGTCATATTTTATGAAAGCATATTTGTTTTTGTTTCGAATTTTTTGAAACCATTGTTTTTCCACTGGTTAGCTTAAATAGCAATTCTCTCAGAAATGTTTTTTAATATTTGATGGCTTATTTTACTCACTTTAGATTTTGTTGGGTTTATATATATATATATATATATATATATATATATATATATATTATTAGTGCAAAGGATTTGTCACTTAAATCGAGCGAGCTCATGCTGCCGACCTCGAAGTTTAGTGAAGACATTGTCATGATCCCCTCACTCATCTGGCTTTCTTCATAAGGGTGATCTCACGAAACTTCGAAGTCGGCATGAACCAGCTCAGTTAAAGTGACAAATTCTTTGCACTAAAACTATCAACGCTCTATCTCTACCCCGATATCGAAAACTTTGTTAGAAAACCTGTTTGCCAGAAAATCTTTTATCAGTAAAACTCCTGAAGAAACAACAATCTTGGCGCCAAATATTATCATTTATCATAACTATATATATATATTATTATTATTATTATTATTATTATTATTATTATTAAAAATGACTGACAAGTAACAGCGATTATGTTTTTTTTATTTAATTTTTGTTGAGTTTTAATACTTGTCTTCATTTCTGAGCGGAAATAGACACATACATAAAAATCGATACATTCAGTTGAAAGTAAATGTAAAATCAGCCTTGATAATGGCTAAGAGCATAGCGAGAAGCACTAGGACATGCAAAACATTTCGACAATTTTTACGTTGACGTCCAGAAAAGAAGAAAAAGTGAAATTAAATGAAAATAACCTCTCAATATTTTTTACTTAAACTTGTATAAAAGAGGGATTGCTGCCCAAACACACAAACTCACACACACACACACACACACACACACACAAAGTATATATATATATATATATATATATATATATATATATATATATATATATATATATATATTACGAAATTGAGTAAGTTATCGCTGTTTTCCAAAAGATGGCATTCTCAGAACTCCGTGAGTGTAGTTTTAAATGGTAACGCATCTGTGAGAAAGAACTATAAGGAAACTTGAAAGTCAGCGTATATCATTTTGCCGAAGTTTAAACAACTTTGTTTTTAATAACAGGAAACATGCCGGATTTCGTGCCAAAGAAAGTGTCGATACCGACATGTGTGATTGAACACGGACCTCCAGGTAACAAACGTAATCGTTTAATGAACTGTGCTACTGGGATCACGTGACCATAAATATTTAGTATATAAAGAACTAAGATAGAAATCTTTGTATGTTCCGCTTTCAGAAGAATTTCATTGTCATATTCTCTGCCTTCGGGCGGAGAGTAATAACACATGCGAATCTCCGCCGAAGGGTAGAGTCTCGTCTGGGGAAAATTAAACAATTAATTTTTTCCCTGACTGTATGGCCCGGATTGCCCAAATAAAAAGGCCTTTTGCCACATTTTGTCTTAAGTGGGAGGCAAAGTAAATACTGTTCCGCCTTGAAAAGTATTTTCATTGTCAGATTCTCTTCCTTCGGGCGAAGAGTAATAACTCATTCGAGGCTCCCCTGAAGGGTATCGTCTCGTCTGGGGAATATTAGACAATTAATTTTTTCCCTGGCTAAATGGCCCAGATTAAACACATTAAAAAGGCACTGTGCCACATTTTTTCTTAAGTTGGGAGGCAACTAAATACTGTTCTGCTTTTCGCAAAATTTTCATTGTCGGACTCTCTGCTTTCGGGCAAAGAGGAACTCAGACGAGGCTCCGCTGAAGTCCAAAGCCTCGTCTAGGGGAAAATAGGGAATAATTTTTACTCGAGCTTAAGGACTGGATTTCCCATTTTAAATGACCTTGTGTACATCTACCTCAGGTATACACCCTAGTAGGGAAGCAGTAGATATAGTTCTATATTTTGCATCATACTTGCGTCATTGAAGAGATTGTTTCTGAGTGAATTACTTAGAGAATTATTCAAAGAGCATTTTTGTGTATTATTTGAAGGATTCATTTAGTACGTTGACTTTACGAGAAGATACCGGAATATTATAACTCACTAATAGCGAGTTACCAAAAATCTCCTTCAGAATAACGTTACGAAAAACTATCGTTATAAAAGCAAGAGGTTTTACTGCACAACTTTATTCAAAAGAAATCTGCAGCTGAAACACACAGAATGCTTGTTGAGACTTACGGCTATCATGGTCTGTCGGAAACAATATGCTTAGATTGGTTTAGACGCTTCAAAAATAATAATTTAGATGCTGAATATAAAGAACGCTCTGGCGCACTGAAAAAGACATATCGTGACCGATGAAATGTGGATACTATATGATAACCCTAAGCGTAAAGACCGTGGATCAACATTGGCGGCAAAGCCGAATATCTATTCGATTCTTCGGCTCTGCATTGGTGGGATCTGCTGCTTATAGTTTATTATGAGCTGCTCAAACTAATTCAATTAGTAGATTAAGAATTTACTAAATGAAGTTTTGTACGTTATTATATAGTTAATAATATTTATTTTTCATTTCCTATATATATATATATATATATATATATTCCATTCTGTTTTAAGCAAGAGAGAAAGAAGCTATGGTAAAATTATTGATTGACGTTAACACAATGTTCAAAATTGTAAAGAATTTGAACAGAGATTTCAGAACAATCAAAAAGGAAATTGAAGACATTGTCAATAAAAAGGAATTCGCTTTGAAAATTTCTTGAAAGCGATTTCAGAAAAAAGAAAAGGCAAATAATTCTTAAAAATATACTATTACCTACTTAGTAAAAAAAAAGGTTTTTATACAAACTTACTTAATGAAATCCCCCACCCACGAAGCTTCAGCAGGAAGCGTGTAATTTCCTGATTAAAATTGATTTGTGAGAATGAAAACCGGAGTAAAGCAAAAGTCTATCGAAAGTAATATGAAAGTGAAAAAAGAATCAATTGATAAAATCAATGAATGAATTACAGATAAATGTTATTGAATAACATCTAAAATAATTTATTCTAGTATACATGATAATAATACTAAAAAACAAGAGATTACTCGAAGTGAAGAAGAATATTAGGAAGGAAAAAGGGCAATAAAAGAAAAGGGAGAGACGAGATGGTAAATTGTAATTGTAGGTGGACACGTAGTCCGTTGTTAGAGCGTTCATTTTTCTGACCATGAAACGAGGGTTCGAATCACACCATTGTCAGGAAGGTCACTTTTTGATATTATTGGTCTGAAGGAAGCGATCTCAACGCGATAAACCCCGGAAAAGTGCCTTGTGAGGGTAGAGGGAATCAATCTAAACACAGTCGACGGTTGTGCTAGCACTAAATCACCAGTCATCAAGACAGAGGATTTGGGCGTGCTAGCCTTGTTCAGCCTGTTAATCAAGCTAGAAAACGTGTTCTCTCCCAGAAAGTGTAACTAGTATCCGCTCAGCATAGTTGAAGTATAAACCATTGATGGGCCCTGTAGAGGTTGATCAAACAAAAATTTGCCTGGGCAAGTATCTGCAACAAGGGTTGGCAAGCCGCCCTAGTAGACGGAAACATATGGTGATCTATCGATTCATTCTGTAAGTGAAAGGGATGCAAGAAACCGAACGAATGTTCCCCATGCGAGAAGAAAGTATTAGAAAAGAACTTACAGTTACATTATGTCATTTCAACAGTAACAAAAATAGACATAATTGCCAACCTAATAGAATGCGGTCAGGATACCAAATATCAAAGCTCATCAGAACAATTGCCATGAGTATAGAACAACAATAAGTTCATAATTTGTCAAAGAAAAGTCTCTACAGTAAATACATCCTTTTGAAAATTAATTGAAGCAAAACGAATAATATCTTCACTCTTCCCTGATACTGTATACGTCATCTCTTGGCGTGGGTTTTCTTTTACGACCACAATTCCCTTTACGTTTTGGACTAATGGATCCAGTTTATTTATTCGCCTTGATGACACAACTGATATTTGATATCAACAATATCCGGGATCTCTCTGTGAGACTTTTCAGTGTATTCGTGCAGCGTTATAATTTTAGTACTCTTCCTTGGAATAACGTCCCTCGCAGACACTGGCCGTAGGACAACTAATCGACTGTCGATACAATAGTGTCTGGGCGTGTATAAATTCTGATGCAAACACGGATGACGGAATATTTTTCAAGGCCAAACAAATTTCAGCATACACTCCGAAAAAAGATTCATATTACTGCACACTACTGTCACCCCAGTGGGTCTAAAACTGAAGTTATGGTAAAAAAAAAAAAAAAGGAAATTAAAGCAGTTGTTTCAATTAATGTGCACATACGTGTAATTATATCTATAAATAAAAACTGATGTTTCACTGTGATACTATTAGAAAATGTGATGTCCATCAAGCAAAGTAATAAGGTTAGACATTAAAAGCAAAAAAGAAAAAAACATGGATTTTCTTCTTTTAGGAGCCATTTCCATTCAGGACTTAGGTGAGCATAATTCTCTACAATCTCATGTCCTTTGTAGCATTGAGCAATGCTTTATTGTGGTATATATCCTCATCACTATTGTGATGACATTTTAACAGAAAAATTAATGACAAACGAATTAGATACGGCGAAGAGCTTCTAAAAAAAGTTGTTTCTCGTTATAAATCGATATTGTATTTTATTTTAATATATATATATATATATATATATATATATATAATAAAAATAATAATAATAATAATAAAAATAAACAAATACTGTCCAAAAATACATTGTTAAATTCAAAACTTTTTAATATTCTTTCCTATATATATATATATATATATATATATGTATAGTTGTCAGTCCGTAAACGGAAATCATCTAAGACAGTGTAAGTAACTTCAAACGGATAATACCCATATTTGGAACTGGACTCTTTCTCCCCTATTCCCTCCCGTTCCTTCCTTTCCTTCTTTCCTTCCTCCTTCCCCTTACATTTATTGTCATTTATTTACTTGTTTGTAATCTTATGTTTATTATTATTATTTCGATTATGTTCCTTCATTTTAAGAAAACGTTCATTCCGGCAGAAATTTTATGCCAGATGGAGGAAATATTATAAAAGAGTCTGATGGTATGAGCTAGTTAAGCTCATTGAAATGAACTATAGTTTATAACTAATATGACGTGTTTAGTTTTCTTTTATAAACTATATATATATTAGAAGTAATACAAACTAATGATTTGACTTTCAACAGATTTTAGTGATTTTCTTTATTAAAAGTGCTCGATACTTAGTAGACCACTATATATATGGTTATATTTTTATTATAAGTTTATAATAAAAACATAGTTTATTGCAACACAAGTTCCGTTGTGTTTCTTATTAGCACCTAGTCGTTCAGGCAGAGAAATATTTTTTTACTCTTCTTCTTCTTCTTCTTCTTGTATGTGCCCTGTCCCTTCAGGACGTAGGTGATCATGGCTTTTCCCGTTTCCCCTATCCCTGGTGGCTCTGAGCACACCTTCTCCAGTTACACCATACAACCCTCGTTCTGTCATACACCTGATTAGGTCCTTCAAATATGTTATCCGTTGCTTTCCCCTGTCTCTTTTTCCCTCTATCTGGCCTGTTAGTATCTGGTTCTCCAAACCCGCCTTCCTCATTGCATGTCCCAAGAACTTCAGATGTCTCTTCCTGATGCTCAGTATTAATTTCCTTTTTGTTTCCATCATTTCTAAGACCTCATCATTGCTCACATGCTCGATACAGGAATTATTATATATAGAAGTTAAGAAAACAACACAATTTTTTACCAAACCCAGACAATTAAGGTGGGGAGATTGGGGGTGGTGGCGAGTTCTCTCAGCGAACTACTAGAAAATCAGGTCATGATGTATAGGAGAAATTTGATTGTAAGAGTAAAGTGAGATAAAATTAAAATGACATAAGACCCAGACATTTTTTTATGTCAGTGATAAAATTAATTGAGATAAACATGTTGTAATTTTGCAAGTCTGAAAAATTATCGCGTGTCACTTTGAAACAGTTACTGGATTTTCTTTAAATTATTATTTAAGTCAAAGTAGTGGATAAAAGACAAAGAGACGGGAAAGTTTTTTTTTTTTGCTTGTTTTTAAAACACAGTGCACGTCAAATAAGAATTACACTGCACGTCAAAGAAAAAAAAGAAAAATTATTTTTCTGCCTGACGAGGTGCTAATAAGAAACACAACGACACTTGTGTTGCAGTAAACTATGTTTTTATTATAAACTTATAATAAAAATATTACTATATATATATATATATATATATATATATATGTAGTAATATTTTTTTATTTATATATATATATATATATATATATATATATATATATATATAAAGAGAGATTAACAGACCGACAGACAGAGAGAGTATGAGAGAAAGAAAGAGATAAAAGTGGGCATTGAGGTCAACATCAAGAGGCAATAGTCTGTTTCATGATTCAGCTCAATTTTCAGGACATCGATGGCCAACAAATCATATCGAAACATGAAACAGATAGTTGAGGCTTGGTGTTGACCCTAGTGTCCACTTAAATATTTATATTTTATCATATATGTATATATCTTAAAATTACTAAAATTCCTCGTTCGTTTGTAGTCGCAAGAAAGTAAACAAATCTTGTCCGAAGAATTCCTCAGGAACAAGACATGTTCACGAAAAGCTTTTCAACTTTGTCCGATATCGTTCCGCCCAAACTGATTTTGATATATAAAATCTTTATATGTCATCGACCAGTGTGTGTGTGTGTGTGTGTGTGTGTGTGTGTGTGTGTGTGTGTGTGTGTGTGTGTGCGAGCGCGCGGATAATGAGCAAAAGCGGTAGACTTTTACAAACAATGCATATATGTACTAGGTAGGAAGCAGACACGGAAAAGAAACTACAAAACCTCCTACAGATGGCAGAAAGCGAAAAGAAAGGACTAAACATAACTGAATGCATGATCATCAGCAAAACGATCTCTGCTCAAAATGCCAATTACAGGCCAGGGATACTAAAATGAAGCAGGTACAGAGACTTAAATAGCTGGGAAATGTTCTAACAGAGGACGGATAGTGCGACACCTAGATCCGAAGGCATTTGGCATGGCATTTCAAAAGCTAAGCAGAGTATAAAAGAGACAGGAAAATTTAATTGGAACAAAGAAAATAGTTCTGATTTGTTATGTGATGTTTGTCGTTCAACATGGCCACGAATGCTGGACAATCTCACCAGAGATGAAGAAAAGACTTAAAGCAACCGAAATGTGGTTCTACAGAAGTTGAGGATATCATGGGCTAGACATGAAAGCAATGACAAGTTTGTCCTTACGTATTATCGGGAGGACCTTTGATTTTTACTTTTTCTTTTTTTTCCCCGCTTATAACACCAAGGAACTGGAAAAATCAGGCTTTCATCACCTCAACGTCAACCACAAGTACAACTTTGTGGATTCGAACACCGGGGCTCATACGCAGACAGTGGAACGCCTATGGGGATCGACAAAGTGGCGAAACAAGAAGCACTGTGGCACTGCACGTCACCATTTGGAGTCGTATTTGGCCGAATTCATGTGGCGGAAGCATGTTGCCTGTACTGATGTCTTTGAGTCACTTTTGGAAGCAATTGCGACGTTCTGGCCTCCGGAATTACAAATGTAATGTTATTTTATTGTTTTAACCGTTTCAATAAATAATTTACTTTAATTTTTGAGTCGTTTTTTTAAAGGTCCTCCCGATAATACGTAAGCACCGACAAGTTTTTGGAGAGGACTTATACATAATATCAGAAAGAGACAGCTGAAGTTTCTGCATGAGGAAGAGCGGGTCACTGGACAGATAGAAGGAAAGAGTGATAGATGAAAAGAATGCGTCACATACCTGATGCAGACGGAAGAAAGAGCAGAGCTTCGGAGGGGTAAGGAGATGTTAAGATCTACAAAGGATAGGGAGATGTAAAATATTATGATCCCCTATGTCCGGAAGAGACAAGGCACATAGAAGAAGACGATATATAAATAAAAATTCCAAGAGTCTCTCATTACTATAAACGAACATTTTTCGATGAAGTTCTAAAGAACAAAACACGTCATACGAAAACCTTTTCAACTTTTGTGGTGCAGTGGATATCGACTCGGAACAAGAAATCGGGAAGCCGAGTTCGAATTCAAGTTGAATTCCTTGCATTCACTTACGCGCAAATAGCCTTTTGAAAGGTATTAATCTGTCTCTTCCCTCCAGTCATGGGTTAAATAACAGAACAGATTGGGTTTTATAACCTTGGCTGGTAACCAGTCTACCGCAGACAGTAATGGCAAACTACTGCGAGATATTCTTCTGCCCAGTCAGTCATGTCTCTTACAAAAAACGATCGCCCAAGCGTGTATCACGTATGGCACTTAACTGACTGACTGACCAGACATATTTCGCGCGCGCACGCGCGTGTGTGTGTGTGGAAATAATGAGAACAAGTAGAAGAATTTTACAAGCAACTCATTGCGCGTATCTGTAATAGGTCGGCGTCCTCAGGTCGGAATCGATGAGAAAATTCCGTGTAAGAAAAATGTTTTGGGATTTTTGAGGAAAGGAGGCAAGAAATTTACCTCATCCGATCTGACAACCAGAAAGTGATTTTTTTTATTGAAGCCGATAACGTTGTCGGATTTTAAATTACCCCTCTCCGAGTAGATTTTTGTTTTTACGCTAATAGCTCGCATACCGCATTGTCTGAAGTGGCCGACATGGCACGTGCAGGAGAAATGCGTTGCGTGTAAAAGCTTTTCTCTTTGTCTCAAAGCAAAAAAAAAGAAAAGAAAATACTTATGTATTCTCGTGGTCTGAAGATCGCGTGACGATGAAACTTAGATAGCTTTTTGGGCTGTCCTAAGATAGGAGTATACAGTTAGATAAAGCCCGAAATAATGCCTTTGAACACACATTTTCCTGGTTTGTTTTTTTTTCGTAATATCCATAAATGTTCTGTTTTCGTAACCTAATGTAAAAAAATATTAACAAAACAATTTATTTACGAAATAAAGGAAACGCTCAATTGATCTGACGTGTCTTAACTGTGTCACTTAACTGAGCAGAGTCTTACTGACTTAGAAGTTTCGTGAAGGCAGTTATGATGACGTCAATCCTCAGGACTAAATTTCAATCTACTGTATCTCTATCCCGATTTCGGACACTTTAAACGCTATTTTTTAAAAAATACCCGTATTTAAATTGAGGGTCAGTTTATTTATTAAACACTCTGTTTATGTATTTTCGTCTACCGGCATGAATATTCGAGAAATCTTATTTAAAAAAACAAAACAAACAGGCGCTACTGCTTGATATTGTTTAATAGATGAATGGAATGGAGTATCAACTAAAACTAACGTTTAAAGTGATGCAATATGCATTACTTTTTTGAAAAATTGCTTGGTTTAATTTTATATATATATATATATATATATATATATATATATATATATATATATATATGATTAATAAATTTAAAATTCGGGATTTGGCTCATTGAGGTTATATTGTACAACTCGATTTCAGAGTTTTGTAGACGTATCTTTTTGTAATCGCTCGGTTAACTCGTCAGGAGGTATCAGCAATTGTCTAACTGATAGGTGTCATTTTTAAATGAAGTTTAAAATAATATATAATAATTTATGCTATTTTATTTCTATGTTTATAAGCATATCAACCCTATGTTTATATATGATTTTATCCATACCAAACCTATACTTATATATAACATTTTTTCATACAGAACATATATATATATATATATATATATATATATATATATATATATATGTATATATATATATATATATATATATATATATATATATAAGAAAAAGTACGAGAAGTCATGAACGTTCTGTTTAAAGCGTAGATGTATTTTTATTATTATTATTAATAATCTTGCTTTTATATAAAATATTAAGTGTCTATTTTCGCGAGCCATTGCGAAAAATTGTACTTCTATATTCCAAAGACTACTAAAAGAATTTGATGACCCGTTGAATTGAATCAAAATCGCTGAAAACATTTTTGAAGAAAAAAGACGAAATCAAATTTTGCAAGTCAGTTTATAAACAATTTCTGGCCAACTAAATGTGAATGATTCCCCAAATGGGAGAGATTTATCAAGCGAGTGTGAAAAAAACAAAAAAAACAAACAAACATGCATGCATATGAACTTTCTCAGCGGCTCACCGATCTAAATATACACAGTATTTTAGGCCGTCAGAACGACAATCGGATCTCGATATGTAAAATCACAAATTTATTCGCCGGAAAAGAGTTAACTTTGGACTCGAAACACGTGTAGCGGCACAATTACAATAAGGGGCACTTAATATATTATACAAAAAGCAAATAATAATAATAATAATATCCGATTGGAATTACAACGAGAATGACGAGTATTTCTGAGGCTCCTGAAAAAGTAACATTTTTTTTTTAATAAAATTTTGCTTTACTATTTTAAACGTAAACATGAATTTTTTTTCGTATATTATTTAATTTATCTGTTTCTTCTTTAAATGATCCTAAAAGATTCATCAACTAGTTTTCTTATTATTCATATTTCCCTTAGTTGTCGATATTTCGAATCATTTTTTTAACTATGATAATCTTTCTTAAACACAAAAAATAAAACAATACAACAGGAAAAAAATACGATGAAAAACACTAAAAACAGTTTGATACAATTTATACGATCTTCTTTCTTAGAAAGAATACGTATTTATTTATTTTTATTTATTCATTCATTTATTTATTTTTCGATAACCTTATTTTCGACGACTTTAATGAAAGAATAACAGAATATACTGGAGGCGAACAAATTATTATTTTTTTAAATTTTATGACAGTAATAAACTTCATGTCAACTTTTTCTTTTCCATTAATTTTTTTTAACAATTATTTAACAATTATTTTTGTTACAAGGGTGATGGTAGCAACAATTTTTTTTCTTTTAACAAAATACTCTCTAAATATAGTGATGTTTTTTTCCGTTGAGCGGCTGTTACGTCTAAGATTTTTTTTTTAAACCATTGTCTTTCTCTTAAATTTTTTTCTATATGAAATTCTTTTTTCTGTTTTACTATTTTCAAATAAACATGAATTTTTTATATATATTATTTAATTTATCTGTTTCTCCTTTAAATGATCCTTATAAATGGAATCATCAGTTTTCTTATTATTCATATTTCCCTTAGTTGTCAATGTTTCGAAATATTTTTTAAACTATTATAATTTTCTTAAAAACAAAAAACAAGACAAAACAACAGAAAAAATACGATGAAAAACAGTTTGATTATAATTTCTACGATATTTTTTTTAGAAAGAATACGTATTTATTTTTATTGATTTATTCATTTCATTTACCTATTTGATTTATTTTATTTTGACAGCCCTATTTTCGACGAATTTAATGAAAAAATAACTGAATATACAGTGGACGAACAAATTATTTTTATTTTAAATCTCACAGCACAAATAAACTTAAACGTATGTCAACTTTTTTCCATTAATTTCGTTTTTCTTCTTAATAATTATTTTTGTTACAAGGACTAGTGATAGTAGCAAGAATTTTTTAACAAAATATTCTAGTGTAGTTATGTTTTGTTTTGTTGAGCGGCTGCTACGCTCAAGTTTTTTTTTTTTTAGCCACCGTCTTTCTCTTCGAATTCCAATCGCGTCTCTGTCAGCTGTCGCTTGGCAACCCAATTTAGGAGAAAGAAAACTCCGAACAACAAGCCGCAACTCAAGTTGTTAGTCATGCCTAGGAGTGAATGGCTACTGCATTATGAGGTCACAAAAGATCCCCTACAGGCTTCGGGACCCTGTTTGTAAAAGACCGTTACCCAACGTGCCGGGCATCTTCGGGTGGACTTTCGGACCCGTGCGTCACTCGTGGGAAAAATATGAGAATTACAAATAGAAATAAAAAATTCAGTATGGCTCTTCCAGTGGATAAATAGGGAACCCGTCCTTCAGAAGGGAACCTACCTGAGGTCGAAATGTCTGCCATAGGAACAAACTCCTACACAAAGAACGAATCTTCAGGTCCCCACAACCAGGATAATCCTTATGATGTTCCTGAAAATTCTCCAGCTAGATCTATAACCGTATATTTAAAGAAAGAAAAAATAAATGGTCTCGTGAGGAGTAAAAAGTCGTTATGATTGCATGAAGCGTTACTCAAACCTCAAAAAACCATTAGTCGCCAAACATATGATATTTGGCGAAAAAAAAGTTGGACAAACAAATAGAAAGTACATTGACGAAAATAAATTAGCCAATGTACGAAGATACATCATGCAAAATAACCGATTGACAGAGGCTGAAATTAATGAGATAAAAAGAATTGCAATCAGACTAGACGAATCAACAAAATATGAAAAGGAACCGGAATCAGAAATAAAAAGTAGTAACATCAAATAAGCCACAGGTCATAATGTCGAAACCGTGATACACACAAATCACTGTGAAGATAATGCTGTAAGATTCAAAGTGCTGGAAAGGTGTGATCTGAGTCAGATACAAGACGGCAATAAAACGAGTTCAAAACACATTGAACAGAATTATTTTATGGAAAACAAGAACAGTATACAAGAAGCCAAGGAAGAAATCAAGAACCATATAAGTCAGATACAAAATATTGCAATGGAGGAACGAGAACAGCTCCCAAAATTGCAACCAACAAAGCATAACTTCGACACTATTAAGCTCTACAATGCAGCACTTAAATTAATTTTGGATAAAGAAGACACTCATATAAATCTCAATGAAGCAATATATGCATCAGCAATAGCAGCAACAAAAAAATTGAACATCAAATTAAAAACAAGGCAGTCTCGCAGACATGAAGATCCACCTTGTAAAAGAAAAATAGAAAAAGAAATCGAACAACTTAGAAGTGAACTATCAGTACTCGATGAACTGACAAGAGGGATAAATGTAAGAACAAGAAAAGGTAGAAGAGTCGAAAGATAATACAACATTGGAAATGAAAATGAAGTCCTATCGACTAAGGAAAAAATAAAACAAACAATACAACGGAAGGCTCAAAGAATAAGACGCTACGAGAAAAGATCAAGATTCTACAGACAAAACAAGAATTTAATCCGATGCAAAGAAATTTATCCAGGGAAATAGGTAAATAAAAGAATTGAAGTGACAGTCCCCCACCCAAAATGGAAGAAGTTATACAGTTCTAGGAAAAATATGGGCTTACCCTAAAGAACATAAAAAAGAAGCAGATTGGATTGCGCAAGAGATAGAACGAATGAAAAATAAACCAGAACATATATGGGCTGGAATCACAGAAGAGGATGTTAAATGTGCACTGTAAAAAGCACACAATTGGAAATTTCCAGGAATAGATAAAATTCCTAAGAGTCACATAAAAAACTAGCCAAAGAACTTCAAGAAATGGTTAACGATACCACTAAAATTTCTGCCTGGATGACCAAAGGAATTACATTTCTTCTACACAAGAATTGTAATACAAACAACCCGAAAAACTACAGACGAGTTACATGCCTTCCGACAACATAGAAACTATTGACATCTATTTTAACAAAACAGACATATTTCTTCTTGGAAAGAAAGTGTACACTACCGCTTGAACAAAAAGGGTGCAAACGTGGCTACTACGGATGTAAAGACCAATTACTTATTAACAATGAACCTGGAAAACTGATTCAATGCTAAGAAAAATCTTAGTACTGCCTGGATAGACTATCCTAAGGCATTCGATAGTGTACCACATTCCTGGATCTTAAAAACTTTAAATATATGCAAGATATCACCCGTCATCATCAATTTCATCAAACAATGCATGCCGCTATGGAAAACAATCCTTTACCTCAATCATATAAATGAAACCTATAAGTCTGATGAAATAAACATCAAAAGAGGCATATTTCAAGGTGACTCTTTGTCTCTCTTACTATTCTGCATATCATTAATAGCACTAACCAGCCAACTTAACAAGACAGAATGTGGTTATAAAATAGGCCAAAAAAAACATCTATTTTACATCTATGACTTACAGTTGTATGCTAAGAATGATAATGAGCTGGAAGGTCTTCTGCAAACTGTAAAATGCTTCAGCGAGGACTTTGGAATGAAATTCAGTTTGAAAAAATGTGCTAAAGCTACAGTTTTATATGGATCGCTACAACAAACATCCTCAATTAGCTTAGACCCTGCTGTAACAATAAAAGATTTAAAGCCAGAAGAAGGTTATTAATACCTAGATGTAAATGAAAGTGAAAATATTCACCATAAAAAAATGAAAGAAATAGTGTGTAAAGAGTACGATAGAAAGCTACGACTGACATTAAAAGCTGAATTGAATTCTCAGAATAGAATTATGGCCCTAAATTACGTTGCCAACCCAGTTGTCCAATATAGTTTCAACATCTTAAACTGGACTCTAAATATCAGACGAATGGATTCTAAAACAAGAACGCTCCTTTCTAAGCATAAGATGCATCATCCAAAGGCTGATGTGGACCGTCTATACATACCTCGTAAAGAAGGTGGAAGAAGTCTTATTCAGCTAGAATTGTCATACAAGACAACAACTATTGGCTTACTAACATACATAGAAACAACAAAGGACTGGATGATACAAACAACATGAAAACAGAAAGAAAAATATTCAATAATAAAAAAAAGCAGAAAATACAAACAAGATTTACAGTTAGTAGATTCTGTAGAAAAGCAAAACAGAAGCCAAGACCCAACTATTGCGGCAAAAAATATGAAAATGAAAACCAAGGATAAAGCTCTTGAACAGATGAAACAGCGCTGGCAAGTCAAACCTCTCCATGGCCAATATCCAGAACGTGCCAATAAATCCAATGTTGATAAAGTTAATACTCATCGATGGTTACGTGCATCTGGATTAAAGTCTGAGACTGAAGGCTTTATTCTTTCAGCGCAAGACCAAAGTCTTTTCACTAGGAACTCTCAGGCAAATATTATACATAATAATGTGGATACAAAATGCAGGTGCTGTGACAAATACCAAGAAATAATAGACCATCTAATCTCAGAATGTTCTGTACTTGCCCCAAATGAATATAAAAGTCCTGACGACAAAGTGGGGCAATATTTACATTGGACACTATGGAAAATATCTAAACAAACACTGGTTTGAACATCACCCAGCAACGGCTACAGAAATATAAGATATCACCATTCTCTGGGATTACACCATCTACACATACAGAAAAATTGAAGCAAAATAGGCTTGACATTATTGTTAAAAACCAGAAAGAAAAACTTGCCTATTAATTGATATGGCCTGTCCGGCGGATTGTAACATAGCAACCAAGGAATTCGAAAAACTGTCAAAATATAAAGACCTGGAAATTGAAATAGAGAAATGTGGAAATTGAAAACGAGAGTTGTGCCAGTGATAGTAGGTGCACTTGGAATGATAAAAAATGGAACAAAACAACACATTGAAAGAATCCCTAGAAAACCCAGCGTAAGAGATATACAAAAAATTGTCTTATTACGTACAGCCTACACACTAAGGAGAACTTTGTCTATGTAACGCTAGGGATGATAGGGGAGATATAAAAAAACATTAAATGAAGCCATAACAACACACCACGATCTGCCTTAGGTCTTCCCGCAGACTTGGTTGCTAGTGTGACCATAGCAGAAATCGAAATATGATGAAAAATGACAACACAATAATAATAAATCTACACTTCAAACAAAACGTTCACGGCTTCCCTTATTTCTCTTTATAATATATATATATATATATATATTATATTTATAATATATATATATATTTCTCTTTATAATAATATATATATATATGTGTGTGTGTATGTGTGTGTGTGTGTGTGTGTGTGTGTGTGTGTGTGTGTTAGGTTGAAAATGTTAATTTGGCATGTTTCACCCATGATTTGGCATCATAAGAATAATTTACACAAATATACATCGAAACACATAAAATAGCGACACTAAGTACATGTGTCTTAGAGAGAGAGAGGGGGGGGGGAGGGGGGGGGGTAGAGAGACAAAAAAAGATAAAAGAGTTCTTTCTTAAATTATGTGTTTTGCCTTATTCGAACATGGCAGCTTTAAAAAAAAGAACCAAGAAATAAAAATATTAACGAAAAAATGCAAAAATGTTTGCTTTTAATCCTTTCAAACATTTCTGATTTAATATTAACAAAATAGAAGCACATGTAAAAGGCATATCAGCGTATAGAAAATTCTAACATATTTTATACTTTATTTGGATATCATCTGTTGGGAAAAATGAATCTATAACAGGAGAGTGTGTAAGACGCATGTTGAAATGTGTCAACAAAGAGAATATTTCACTATCAATAACTGCTTTTCATCGAGTTTATTTTCTTTTCTATCTCTTTTCCCAATAACGATTTCAGTCAGGAAATGTGTAACTCTCTGGCGGAAGTAAAATAACGTCGAACGCAAAATGGCGGTTAACAGAATATGGCATCGAACGAGACGCATCCAATTCAAAAAACCAGAATATAAATAGGGACCTCTAAGGAACTGTGGGTTTCAAAAGAAAAGATAACAGCTTTGAGGAAATGAATGACCAAGAAAATTTTAAATAAGAAAAATAAATGAATAATAAATAAGAAACTACGAAAATATTTTTTTACAAATAAACTTGATTCGCATTGGAAATGAAGATGAGAACTTTCGCTATATTTTCTTTCTTTTGTTATTTATTTGAAAGCGCTTTTAAAGGAGAAATTTAAACGAAGAATGAATGAATGAAACCATACAAGAATGTGACGCTATGAATAAATAAATGAAGAACAAATGATTGAATGAATGATAGACAGACTGAAAAGATAGGAAAGATAAAAGTTATGAATAACTGTGAACTGTCCGTCATAAATATTTGATTCAGTCAGATCCGAATATATTAATCAATCGAGTGAAGACACTTCTGACAACGGACAGCAGACAAGAAACAAAAAATAATCACGGGCATACATACAAAGTAATATTTTGTTCATTTTTAAAATCGTTTTCTCTTATGTAGACATACGCATAGATGCATATACGTACACGCGTATTAAAACGGCAAATAAATCAGCACAAAATAGGGGTTATGAAGCAAACGAAATCCCTTCTTCATGTGCCGTGGTCCTTCAGGACGTCGGCGATCATGGTCTTCCACATCTCCCTATTCCTTGTAGCTCTCTTGTTACCCCTTCAAAACCCTGCTCTGTTATCCATTTGCTCAAGCCCATCAAGTAAGTGATGCGTGGCTTTCCTCTGTCTCTCTTTCCCTGTAGTTGTGCTGTGAGTATCAGATTCTCCAAGACTTCTTTTCTTGTTACACATCTCAGAAACTTCAACTCTCTTACATTGATGTTAAGTTTTCTTTTCGTTTCCATCCTCTTCAAAACCTCGTCTTAGCTCACATTTTCGGTCCATGGTATCCTCAGCATCCTCCTGTAGAACCACATTTTGGTTGCTTCAACTGGTAATACTAAATTGATTTCTATCCATGCCATTTTTATATATTTATTTCTTTATATTAGAGTCGCTTTCATACTAATAAATATAACTATGAAAGCATAACTGGCGAGTAAAGGATATATTATTAGTAGTAATAGTAGTTGTAGTAGTGTCATGTAATGGCTAGCAACTCGTGTCCGACTATGTCTGTCTATGTCAGGGCGGCTAAGCAATTCTTTTTGTAGTCGTCTGCTCAGATGCATTTGCGATAGTTCAACACCCACAGAACTCACCTGAGCTTTACACTGCAACTACGCTGAGCGGATCTTAGTTACAGTATCTGGGAGGGGGCGCATAATCTAGAGTGGTCAACAATCTGAACAAGGCCAGTACACTTTAAGCCTCCTTCACAATGACTTGCGACTTTTTGCTAGCGCAACCATCATCGAATCCGAAATAGTTCCGTCTAGTCAATTTCATTTACAAGTCTTAGTCTATCTCGGCTTATGGTTTTCAGGCACTAACCAAATGCGCCGACCGCTGAGATAATCTCTATAAGCCGATAGCATCAAGAAGTCACATTCCTGACACAGCGGCAATGATGAAATTCGAACCCGAGTATCATCGTCAGAAAGCGAACGTTCTAACCACGCATTAGTCAACAATACTAATATTAAGTGATAGAAAAGTACAGCACGAAAGCGACTCTTAATAAAAATACAAGAAAGCTTATGTGTGTGCGTGTGTTTATATGTGTGTTTGTGTATGTGTGTGTTTAAATCTATTTTACAGATAGATCTATTATAGTGATAGATCTATACTTGAGAGCTCAATGGATATCAAGCAGAGCAATATTTTTTTAATCGTTTCACCCCAAGCAAGGCTGTACCGCCACTGATGTGCAGACGGATACATAACAGAGTTAAAGTTTTAGGTAGGAGGAGAGTGAAGAGAAAAAACCAGCTACAGGTGGTGAAAGAGAAAGGGAAAGAGAAGGATGTGAACACAGGAGCGAAGACAGTTGCGAAGGTAGAGAGAAAGAAAAAAAAACAAGATACACGGGGTGATGTAGAAAGGTCTGGAGTTAAATGGATAAGAGATGAAAATTGACTTTGCATTTAAATTCCTGGAGGATGTAACCGTCAGGAAAGCAAGTATATGGAAGGGAATTCCACAGGCGGGGAGTGCGAGGAAAGAAGCTGATGGAGTAGAATTGTCGCCTGCATTTGGTTTATCTAACTGTAAAAGGGTGGGACATTGTTGCCTGAGTAAATTCTTGTAGAGGGAGCAACAGTGACCTTTCATCAGAGCAGAAGCTTTGAAATATTTATAGAAGAGACAGAGAAAAGCCACTTTCTGCGGGTGAGAAGATGGCTGGAGTCGAGCTGCCAGGTCGGGATTAATCACATTACATATTCTCCTTTGGAGCCTGTCGAGAACACTGAGGCGAACAGAAGGGGCGCCTGACCAGATATGACAACTCTTGTTCAAATGTTATTTTAAAGTATACTCGTATTTGAGTAGATACGCTCTTTTATATATATATATATAATAACAGCTTGAATAATCAAGAATTCTTGTTAGGAAAATATTTGTCCTCCGGCAAGATTCAAACCTGCATCTCCTAGGGGAAACCGTCAATTGATCTGAAGTGTCTTAATTCGATTGATCACGAAGGACTTACTGTTAGACGAAGGCCGAAATAATGCCTTTAAACACACCACAAATTTTCTTCATTTTTTGTCATATTCATATGTGTGTATTTTGAATCGTATTCTAATGTAAACAAATGCAAACATAGACAATTATTTAGGAAATTAACTTCGACGTATTTTTAATTTATTTATTTCAATTTTTTTTAATGGTTATTCGTATTTAAGAAGATACTCATTTTTTTATAATTAAACAGTATAGTTATTTATATCTACCAACTTGAATAATCGAGAAATCTTGACTCAAATCTGTGTCCCCTAGGAGAAACCGTCAATTGATCTGGTACTCTTAGACTGCTCGAACAGAAAATCCGAAATAATGCCTTCACACACACACACACACACACACACACACACACACACATATATATATATATATATATATATATATATATAAAAACGCTCTCCACACACACACTATATATATATATATATATATATATATATATATATATATATAAGGTATTGTTGGAATAATATTCCTTGTCCAAAGAAACACTATTTTTAAAAAAGTGCTCAATACAAAAGTAGAGCTAATAATATTATTTATTCATAAATTATAACATGGATATGTTACAATATCACTACAAAAGTACCCATTCTGCTTCGACACTTTTGTGTCTTGTCAAGTTATGTGATTTAAGAACTATCACATCACTTGACAAGACACAAAAGTGTTGAAACAAAATGGCTACTTTTGTAGTGATATTGTAACATATCCATGTTATAATTTATGAATAAATAATATATATATATATATATAGCCATCCGCAAACAGATATGTTTCGCTGTATCACAGCTCATCAGTACAGTTAGACATCCGATTGCTCTTAACCCAGGATTGAAACCCGACCGAAATGGCGTCAGTCGGCGATTCTACCTATGAGCTATGGGCACTCGGTAGAAGGAGGCAGACTTTTAGCGTATGATGTATCATACGCCAGTAGCCAGAGTGTTTTATTTCATTACTGAATGAGCGATGCGTAGATGCTAGAGTAGCTAATGTTTTTCAGAGTCTACCATTCTTCCAGAGTGCTCAATAATACCACCTACTCTGATTTGCTATATCAAACAAATGTATCACAGCCAAATTTGAGCGATGTTCAGTCTTAGATGAGTAGATTGCTCCGGCATCTATTTTAACTTACACATTTAAGGCATCATTCGTCCATGCATTGAATATTACTATCAAATCTTTTCTGGTGCTTCTGTAATGTATTTAGAGATTCTTTATATTATACAAAGAAAAATCTGCAATGATATTGATCGTGACCTGGCTCCTCAACTTCACTCACTTTAAAACAGCTGCAACGTATCATAATTTCCCAGTGCCTCCTCTATAAATATTTTCATGGTAATTCTTCTGATGAGGTTTCCTCTTTGTAGCTAGACTTTATGAATTTAAGGGCAGTATATGCGTTGTAGTGTAGTGGATATCGGCTCGGAACGAGAAATCGGGGAGACGAATTCGAAATCCAGTTCCCTTACGCGCAAATATCCTTGGGAAAGGTATTAATGCGTCACTTCTCTCCAGTTATGGGTTAAATAACAGAACAGATTGGGTTCTATAGTCTTGGCTTGCGACCAATCTACCACAAAAAGCAATGGCTAACTACTTCAGGATAAACGTCTGTCCAGTCAGTCATATCTCTTTCGAGACATGATCGCCCAAGGGTGTATCACGTATAGCACTTAACTGAATGACTACACCATTTGTCATTCGATTTAAAAACTAAGGCATTCGAATTAAATGTTGCTGCATTCAAATAAAAAAGCAATTTATTCAATCTAAAAATTTAAAGTAATTCAAATTAAATTATACGCTATTTAATTTCAAAAGCTGCGATATTTTTTGTTCTCGATATATAATGACATCAAATTCATCGTCTAAATCAGTGTTTCCCAAACTGGGGGAAATTTTCCTCTGGGTGGAAATTTAAAGCTTCAAAGTGGGAAATAAATACAATGCTTACTAGCATTAAAAATAATTTCTTAGATGGATTTTCTCATGTCTGAAAGAGAGTGAGAGAGAAAGAGAGAGCGTGATTATTGTAGGTGGGCGGTACTGTTTTTTATTATTATTATTTTTGTTCAACCATGAAAAGAATATTTATTTATATATTTATTTCAGATATCACAAAAGAAAAGATTGTATCAAGATAGTTATTTAGATTACGGGTTTACCTATCTTGTCAAGAACGGTGTATATATCCTTCAGTGTGTTGTGTGTTTGAAAATCTTCTCTAATGACATCAGGAAAACTTTTCAACTGGAGTAGCATCTGGCAAATGCTCATCTACATTTTAAAGATAAGAATCTTAACTATTTTGATGTGAGGTCATCCAATTTAAAAAAGGATGAAAATAGATGAATTTTGGACGTATCGGCCAGCCAACATTATTATGTTGGTTTCGTGTGCGATTGCTCATGTGTCCAAACAAAGGAACTCCACACGATCCGTGAAAGTCTCTTGAAACCGTGTATTGTTGAGGGTGTGGGGCTTGTGTTGGAAGAAGCATCCCAGAAAATGAAACATATCTATTTGCCTAACGTCACCATCAGAACAGAATTCCTAAAATGTCTGAAAACATTAAGGAAAATGTGGTATCAAAAATAAAGTCGTTGCTTTTTTTGCCCTTCAAATTGACGAGTCTACAGATGTCACCAACATTGCACTACTTATTCTCAGCCGCTACATTAATGACAAAGGAATTGAGCAAGAGTTTCTGTTTGTTTTTTAGTTTTTTTTCTTCGATCATTAGAGAGAACAACAAAAGCAGTTGATGTAAAGCCAGTAGTTACAGATTTCTTTGAAGAGTCGAGATTGAGTTGGACCAAATTGGAAGGGGTTTGCACAGACAATGACCCTAATATGCTTGGTTCGCGATCAGGATTCATAGCTCGTGTTAAGCAGAAGCAACCAGGTTTAAAAGGAATACACTGTATGATGCATAGAGAAATTCTCACTTCAAAGACAATTTCAAAAATTCTTCCAGTTGACTTGACTGTCATCTTAAACATTGTTTACTATGTAAAAGGATCAGCCTTGAACACTCGCCTCTTCTGTGAGCTCTCCCAATACATGGATCTTTTATTTCACTCACAAATGCAATGGAAACATGCAGGAAGGAGTCTTTGAACTGTAGGAAGAATTAAAGTAGATTTGCAGCCCGACTTCACAAAGAAATGATTCGTAGTACGAATGTCGCATCTTGCTGATATTTTTTAAAATATGAATAAATTAAATAAGAAATTACAGGGACGCAGGAGCAATGTGATTATGCAAACTGACGTTATAATGTTTTCATGGCAAAACTTTAACTTTGAAGAAAACAAATAAAGAAAGATATACAGCCTTCTTTCAGCGTTTATGTGATATACTTAGTGAGAGAGACATCGAGGATCCATTGAAAGCGAAAATCAAATCTGACCTTAATCATTTGGGAGACGAGCTGAAACGATATTTCCTTGATATCAACACTGATGAAGCTGTCAATAAACCCATTTATACATCAGGCAGATGATGTTACTGAGAACGCTCAAAATGTGTTGTTGGAGCTCAAATATGGCTCTTCTGTCAAAGATGAGTTTGGTACAAAAGATCTTCAAGATTTCTGGGTTAATGTGCATTAAGCATACCAACAACTGAGCACCAACGCATTGAAAAATTATTATTCTGTTTTGAATAACCTACTTTTGTGAATCTGGATTTTCTACTTTACTCACAGAGATTGAAAAAGACCTCCAATCAAACCAAAAGCACGAAACCGACTTGAATGTGACATAGGTTGCGCATTTGCAAAAATTAACTATTGACCCACTGGTACACAACAAGCAACTTTATTTTTCTCACTGATCAATTTTTATATTGATCTTTTTTTTATATATATATTGTACTTTTATACGTATATCGATACATTTTTTAAATAGATTACTCAAACTTAACAGTGAGTTTAGACTACTCTTTTTATCGTACACATGAAGGGGGAAATATGGGTGATTAAACTCTGTAGAGGGAAATAACAGAAAAAATGTTTGGAATCCGCTGGTCTAAATTAAATTTGCAAATGCCAAAGAAAAAAGAAGTTCAGATGAATACCAAGAAAGACAAACATGTACTATCAACTATGTGATACTAACGTAACAATTGCATAATTAAGTTAGAATTACTGACTTGCAAAATCGTTCTTTAAATTGAATGCGTTAGTTTTTAAATTGAATGTCATAATTTAAATCTGAATAGACCATTATTAAATTTGAATGCAGTAATATTTAATTTGAATGCCTTAGTTTATGAATTGAATAGAAAATAGTGTAGAGTGACGACAAGTTGCCATTATCTTACAATTGAAATTGCTAGATGCAACCGTAAGTTCTATGTTAACAGTTTCTTCTCTCTCACATCCCGCTTATGGAACTCTCACTCTGTTTCTCGTTTTCGAGTCAAATTTGCTTTTCAAAAAAAATTAAATGCAATATCATTCGTTATCATTTTTTTTGTTTTTTTTTTAATCGTATCATCCCAAGCAAGGCGGTAACGCTACTGAAGCGCAGGGGGCTACGTAAGAGTGAAAAGATTGGAAAAGAGAAAGCCAGGAACCACATCCTAAACAGAGAACAAGGGATGAGCCTCTTCACCTGTTCAATAGACGTGGGTGGAGTGCGAACCGGGCGATAGATTAGTCTTTCTATTCCAATTGAAGAAAAAATAAATAAATAAATATGTAAAAGAGTGAAAAGATTGGAAAAGAGAAAGCCGGAAGCCACATCCTAAACAGGTAACAAGAGATGAGCCTCTTCACCTGTTCAATAGATGTGGGTGGAGTGTGAACCGGGCAATAGTTTGATCTATCTACTCCAAATAAAAAAGTTACAGGTGGTGAGTTAAATATGTTTTAACTTAGTTAAAGTCCAATCAAAGAAATTTCTTCAAAATAAATAAATACAAAATCATTACTTTTACTAAAATTTCAAACAAATCTAACCAACCTGACCGAACATGCTTCATTGCCAGTTGACAAAAAAGAAAAATGGTTATTTTATCTCGTGGCCAGAGGAATGGGTTTGGGAGGTAGGTTAAAAATTCAACTAGCTAGCCGGAAGTGACTTGGCTAAAAAGAATACACGGAACAAGGAATTTAACAGATGATTTAAGGCCATCCAAAGAGATTTCTTAGAAGAAGAAAAAAAAACACTCGTTTAAAATAAGGCGTATCTTATTCATTCCTGTTCTTTGATTGTCTTCTCTCCTGTTTTATTTTTCTCGTTTTATTTAACCACTTGCCTGGCTTTATTGCCGTGCTTGGGGTGAAATGATGAATTTTATGCCGCCTTGGACACACTAGACACCTAACTACGATATTTCCTCATATTACCGTTGATGAACAAATATTCCCAGGACTGTCTATCGAGATGATATGCCCAACTGAACGATAGTTCATTTTAATTCATCAAAATAAAACATGTGCATACCTAGTCATTTACGATCAAAAGCTATGAACGACATTGCTTGTGCTGCGTCCGTGAATTAATTTTGTACACACACACACACATATATATATATATATATATATATATATATATATATATATATATATATATATATATGGTTATGTCAATTTTTCATTGCTACAACATCGCCTCCAACAAAAATCTGGTGTAGGCGTCAAAGCTAAACTTGCAGCCGAGATTGAAAAAGACCTCCAATCCATATTGGACTGGGGTAAGAAATGGCTAGTAAATTTTAATGCTTCTAAAACGAAGCTACTGTCAATTAACCATCATCGACAATCTCACCTACCTCCCATTAGCATGGACCAGGCTTGCCTCCCAGAGAGTAAAACACTACGCCTCCTTGGTCTCACACTTTCAGCGGACCTCAAATGGAATGACTATATCGAATCCATTGCTAAATCCGCTGCTATGAAAGTCGGTTCTCTGTGTAGGGCCCGGAAGTTTTTTTCGTCTAAATCTATCCTGCACATTTACAAATCTACCATCCGCCCGTGCATTGAATACTGCTGCCATATCTGGTCGGGTGCCCCTGCTGTTCTCCTCGGGCTTCTCGATAAGGTTCAGAGGAGGGTCTGTAATGTGATAGATACCGACTTGGCAGACCGCCTGCAGTCTCTCTCCCACCGGCGAGACGTGGCTTCGCTGTGTCTCTTCTATAAATACTTTCACGGCTTCTGCTCCGATGAACTTAGATCACTGGTGCCCCCTAAATACGAATTTGCACGAGATACTAGATTAGCAACTAGATCCCACCCTTTTACAGTGAAATCGATAAAATGCAGCCGTAACTTCTACTCCAACAGTTTCTTTCCTCGCACTTCCCGACTGTGGAATTCTCTTCCAAACGATTGCTTCCCCGACGGCTACAATCTCCAGGAGTTTAAATGTAAGGTCAATAGACACCTCCTAACACACTAACCTGCTCCCATTCTATCAAACACTCTTCCCATCTGCCCGACACTCATCCTCGCTATCCTTACTCATCTATCACCTTTCTCCTGACATTCCCTATGTCTATCCACTCCTTCTCTTTACCTTCCCCTATGTAGCCCCATGCGCAATAGTGGCAGTGGAATGCCTTGCTTGGGGTGAGATGATTAAAAAAAAAAAAAAAAAAAAATTTCTATGTTTCGAGATTAATTCTCATCTTCAGGCAATGCTGGTGTGGTTGTGCAAACGATTTACATTTAAATGACAAATACTTTCGGTTTACTGTGAATGTATGTGTGTGTGTGTGTGGCTAATCAGAATGGAGATTCACTTAGGGGTTTGACCTCGAGGAATTACTCTGCTAACCAACTTTTTCCTCCTCTCTTTTTTTTTTCCTTGACCCTATTTCTCTCTTGTCTACTTTCCTTCGAATTTATCTGATCTTATCATTTTCCCTTCAGCTTTATTACATTTGATGACATGATGAAGATTGACATAACCATATAATTATATTATATTATATTATATTAAGCTCTATGATACTCATTATATTGAGCACTGTTTATAATAAAATAAATGCCAGAGCACTCAAAATATAAAAACAGTCTGGAGTCCTCTTCACTTGGAATTATACATATATATATATATATATATATATATTACGGAAATTAACGAATTTTAACGAACTTGGTTATAACCAACAGACAATTTGTAATGAATTATTTTTACCGATACTCGTATTTAAGTAGATATTCTGTTTTTAATTAATTTTTATTTATATCTACCGGCCTGATTATTTACGCTAAATTCTTATTATTACGAAAATGTGTGCTACTCAGCAGGATTCGAAGCTGCGACCTCTATTACATAGGGGAAGCATACCATTTGATCTTGTACCATCTTGACCACTCGACTATGAATAGCCTCTTGGTCAGACGAGGTTTTTATCATGCTTATATAACACAATTTTCGATTTATCGCAAACAAGCATATCTGCTCTGAAATGTATCGTAATATCAACACGTTACGGAAATTAACGAAACTTGGTTATAAGCAACCGACAATTTGTAATGAATTATTTTGAACAATATTTTTACCGATACTCGTATTTAACTAGATATTCTGTTTTTAATTAAACAGTATTTTTATATTTATATCTACCAGCCTGATTATTTACGATAAATTTTTATTACGAAAATGTGTGCTACCCAGCAGGATTCGAACCTGCGACCTCTATTACATAGGGGAAGCGTACCATTTGATCTGGTACCGTCTTGACCACTCGACCATGGATAGCCATAGACGATAAAATGATTAATATATATATTAATCATTTTATCCCAAGCAAGGCGATAATGCTTCTAAGGTAAGATTTACTAAGAGTGAAAGATAATGAGAATATTTTAGTAAAGATAAAGATAGAAAAAAAAAGAACAGGTTTCAGGAAGATAGAAAATTGTGATTAGCATTGTATTTAAAGACTGAATTCACAGACTGAATGGAAACAAAAAAAAATGTTATCAGATCAGGGTTACATAGGCCAGGTAATTATTGAAATGTATGGTCTAAAAATATTATTTAAGAAATATCACTATTTTACTTTTTATTTCAAACCAAATTAACACAACCATAGTAAAAAAAAAAGTATATTTTAATGACCAGAATTATCGCAATAAAACAAAATAAATGACTTTGTTATATTGATATCATTTCAGTTTATGAAAGTATTTTGCAATTTTAACATCTAGACAATTAAAATCATAGTTGGTGGGTCGATAGACTATACTAGACTAAACGATAATTCCGCTCAGCACACATATTAAGGGCAAGAAAGACAAAGAAAAGCACCGAGCCGCGATCTTAAGCAAATAGTTGGCCGAAATGGGTCAGAGTTCATAAAAAATAGATAAAAACTTCTAAGAGCTATATCTGTTAGGAAGTTTTGGTGTGCCATGATCGCCTGTGTCTTGAAGGAACGTGACACATAGGATGATTTTCTCCCGCTTTCTTGTCATTATGCTATCACTCTTTTCCTCTCACTGTCTCCCTCTTTCATCAGCACTTTCTAATCCTCTCTTCTTTTCTCTCTCTCTCTCTCTCTCTCTCTCTCTCTCTCTCTCTCTCTCTCTGTTTTTCATTGATTTTCTTTTCTTCTCTCTCTCTAATTCCCTCTCTAACTATTTTATTCCCTCACTTTTAACCTCGCACTTCCTTCTGAGATTCACTCCCAGATTGCTCAGCAGATCGTATTTCTAATTTCACCTTTGTGTTTCTTTTATTTATCAATTTCAACTATTTTACCCGTCTCTACCGCCTCGATCCCCGACATCTTCAAAATGACTTTTTCTTTTTTCTTTATTTCTTTCTTTCTTTCTTTTTCTCCATTCTCTCCCCTAAACTCACTCTCATTTCTCCACAATTGTCTTTTTTATTTGTTTCCTTCTCCCTCTATTATCAGTTAACCTTCTTTTCTTTACCTCTTCTCCTCTTTTGTTTATTAACCGTAAAACAATGTGTTTCGACGACTATCGACCAACCTTCTTCCCTTGAGAGTCATTTTCCACCATCGCTAAATATCAACACATTTTGTTATCAATCAGACAATTTATTGCTTGGGAACGAAACGAAGCTCGGTTAACTATATAATTGCATCCTAATTGGACCTTGAGAAATTTCATGGTGTTTGCGTTCTTTATTGTTTCTGTTTTACTGACTCAGGAATAAAACGTCAAACCAATCGAGTATAAAGCAAGATTACCAGACAAGTAAATTCACTGCGGTCACATTGAGACAACAATTATGGTCGTCTGTACGCACACGTGAGAAAGTGAGAATGAATGTAAAATCACACACACACACACACACACACACACACACACACACACACACACACACACACACACACACACACACACACACACACACACACACACATATATATATATATATATATATATATATATATATATATATATAAGCGCGTAGTCGAGTGGTTAAACGGTTCGCTTTCCGGACATGAAGCTTGAGTTCGAATATCACCATGGTTGATTTGCCAGGAAGGTGACTTCCTGATGTTATCTATTAATGATATATGTAGTGTGCAGCACCATTGAAAAGTGCCTGAAAGCCATACGACGAGTTGACCCAAGACTTGTGAGTGAAATTTGGCAAACGACTCCTGTCACAAATCATTGTGACCGAGTGTTTTAGCGTGTTGGCATTATTCGGACTTTTGTTCATGCAAGATAATGTCTTTTCTCCCAGATACTGTAAATAAGGTCCAATCGGCATATTTGCAATATAAAACCTCGGCAGGCTCTGTGTGTGTTGAACAAACCAAGTGATTTCTAAGTGATGTGACTAAATATCTTATAAACAAAAAGTGTGTAAATTTTGTTGAAAATTTTTTATTGTAATGTAAATTTTATTTTAGTTTGTGATCAATATATACACTACCGGCTATGATCATATATATATATATATATATATATATATATATATATATATATATATATATATATATACAAACTACTGGCCATAATTATAAAGCCACTCCGGTTTTGAAAAGAAATTATGTATTTCATACTATTTTTTAGTATTTATTGCCAAGTGAATAATTGTATATATTGAAAATAGAATGGTTCTTTTGTTAATACTGCACAATAACATGTGCATCAAATTTATAAATATTTAATAATTACCTATATTACAGTTTCATTAATGAAAGAATGAAGAAAATTTAGGGTGATTCAGACGAGTTTATATTTGCTTCCTTGCCTTGTAAAATTTTGCAAAGTAATAATAACAAAAGAACCATTTTATTTTCATTTAGTATTATCCACTTGGCAATAAATACTAAAGATAGTACGAAATACATCATTTCTTTTAAAAACCGGGGTGGCCTTATAATTATGGCCAGTAGTTTGTGTATATATATATATATATATATAAGTGGTTTAAACTAATGAATACATATTCCACTTTAATATTTACTTTTTATGAAGCCCTCAATACAGATGTACAGCGTCTGCAATGGCGATTAGCTAGCCACCCCGGTAGACGAGTACCCTCGAATAAGAGTATACATTATATATATGTTATAATTTTGTTATTACAATGGTTTATAAAAGCATGATATCACTAGAAAAGATTTGTCATGTTTTAGAACAATACTGTTCTTCTTCAGGTGATATGTTTTAGGTACCTCCAGTCATTTTTCCATCCCTAAATTTAAATTTAAATTTAAAAATTAAATAAGTTATCTTCAAGCTTTAAAATTAGCTTTAATTGAAAGCCAACGGATTAAATTTACTAATTTCAGTAAGCAAAATAACTTGGTGTATTTTAAACCGAAATTATATTGATCGGAATCAAAAATTTTCTAAATTAAAAAAAGAGGATTTTTAAATTTCAAAATTTCCGCCATTTTTCATCGATTGTAAACAGAAGCCAATTCTCGGTTTTAAAAAATCTTACAAAAACAAAATACACCTCACTGACACATTATTTTCTTCAAATCACTAATTTAAACTTACTTTAGGTTGACTTGAAACAAAAGTTACTTGCTTACTGTTTGAAAAATGTTTCAAAAAGCATTCCTCAATTACAGTAGCCTTGTTATCACAGCTGTCACCACTTTATCAGGAAGCGATAATGAATGATTTACAACAGCTGGCCAAAAGTATGGGAGATGAATTTGGTATAAAAAGGTTTATATACGGATTTTTTTTTTTTTCATGTAAGGAAAGACAAACCTTGAATCATAAATATGACCTTTTAAAGATATATATCGCGTACGGCCAGCCGTACAAACAAAAAACGGGAAATCAACATGCAGAAAATTCAAATGTTTTAATTATTTTACAAAAACGGAGCACCCCTTTTTAGAGTGTTTAAATTGTTCGATTAATAAATATATTTACCACACATTAATTAAAAAAAAATTGAGAGACCTATGAGGAGGACATTTTAAAAGACTTATGAAACTTTTTAGAAATTACTTAAAAGAAAATAAAATAGAATAATAAAATTAAAAACAATTCTTGTAAAAATTCAGTGCTAACGGAATTTTTTTTCTATTCAGACTATCATATTATTTTAATTTATGTTTATAAAAGCAATTAAAAGTTTATCCAAATAAAAAATGGCATAGTTTTATTGCATTTTTGTATTCCTAATTCAGAGCAAATTTTCTAAAAAAAGAGCAAGTTTTGAAGAAAAAAAGACTGTTAATTTGCATTCCCCAATTATTCTTGAATTTAATTAAAACTATCTATATGTTGAGACCTAGTCGCCTTTTCGACATTTCTGAAAATTAATTGGTGGTGGCGTAGCATATTTAAAAATAATGTTTTTACCAATATTTTCTAAAACATAATTATTTCAAAACTGAATTCAGTTAATTATGAATAAGTCCTGAAATTTTCATCAAAATCAGACGATTATCTGATTTTTGCAAGAATTTCTAAATTAATGTGTCTTTCACAGTCAAAAAAATGCCTTCGGCGTAGTATTACGTTTTGACGTAATAAAATCTAGCGTCAATTTATCGCTTGAACTGACGAGAGAAAAAAAAAGATTTTCTACCACTAAATGAGCCTGTTAGAACCTGTTAGAACAAATTTAAAAATTTGTAAAAATAATTAAAAAGTACTTTGATTTATCTTCTTCATGATGGCATAAACATTTTGCTGAGAAAACTTTGATTTTATTTAGTTTGTGGCCTTTACCTTCAGACTATGCTGCTTTTTCCAGCGAAAAATTGGAGGTTCCTAGAAATGATGAAAGTTATTTATTTTGAAAATATAGAATGAATTCATGGTTATTGAAAAAATTAACGCAAAGAATTGATGGAAATGATAGGCAACCTCGACATTTTCGGCAAAGATATAAGAATAATCAAGAATCTCTACTGGCAGCAAACGGCCTGCATACGGACAGGTAACGATCTCAGTAGATACACAAAGACAGAAAAAGGCGTAAGACAAGGATGTGTCTTTTCACCGGATTTGTTCAACCTATACAGCGAGAATATTTTGAGGACCCTAGATGACACACCAGGATTTATTATTGGAGGCCACAACCTGAACAACATAAGATACGCGGACGATACAGTACTGAAGCGGACACGGAAAGGAAACTGCAAGATCTCATACAGAAAGTAGCAGTGGAGAGTGACAAGAAGGGACTACAAATAAACTTTAAGAAAACTGAGGGCATGGTCATCAGCAAAAGATACAACCCAAAATGCCAAATACAGGTGGGGGATAACAGAATCAAACAAGTCCAAGAATTTAAGTACCTAGGAAGTGTTCTAACAGGAGATGGAAAGTGCGACACGGAGATCCGAAGGCGAATTGGCATGGCAAAGGACGCGTTCCAGAAGATGAGCAAAATACTAACACACAGGAAGATCTCAATAGAAACGAAGAAAAGAGTGCTAGACTGCTACGTGATGTCAGTTCTTCAGTACGGCTGTGAATGCTGGACAATATCATCGAAAATGAGGAAAAAACTGGAAACGGCCGAAATGTGGTTCTACAGAAGGATGCTACGGATATCGTGGACTGAGCATACAAGCAACGACGAAGTGTTAGAAAGAATGGCAACAAAAAGGAAATTGACGCTGAGCATCAGGAAGAGACAACTGAAGTTCCTGGGACATGCAATGAGGAAGGAGAGCCTGGAGAACCTGATACTGACTGGACAGATAGAAGGAAGGAGAGACAGAGGAAGGCAGCGGATAACATATATGCAGAGTCTGATCAGGTGGATGACGGAACGGGGGTTGCCAGGAGCAACAGGAGCAAACATACTAAGAGCCACAAGGGATAGGGAGACGTGGAGATCCATGATCGCCTACGTCCTGAAGGGACAGGGCACATAGAAGAAGAAGAAGAAGTTGAAGAAAATACTTTTAAGTCTGTCAATCTTGTGCAATCAAAAAAGAGAATTAAGTACTATTAAGTTTGTAGATCTAGGTAGCGAAAGGAAGCAGGATGGCCTAGACATATCACTTTTTAATTTTGTCTGGATAGTAAGATTATTTAAATGGGTAAACAATAATTTTTTAAAAGCAGTTAGGGTTTTAAGTTTTTTTTTTTAATTAGATTTTTTACTACCTCATGAGTAAAGAGGCTGGAATGTTTCGGTTAGAATTACAATTAAATAATTATAGGTATATTGTAGCAAGAAAAGTAATTAAGTATTGTGTGGGTCATTTATTTTAGTAAAATAAATTTCAATTTTTAAATTATTTTGAAGTATAAGTTATCAATGAAACAGTGTAATTAATTAGATTTTAAAGAAAATTATTTTGACTGAGTGGAACCATACATTATCTAAATGGCTAAGCAATAATTTTTAACAGCAGGTTTTTTTTTTTTAATTTTTTTTTTTTTGGGGGGCGGGGAGATTTAATACTATCTCTTGAGTAAAGGGGCTGGAATGTTTAGGTTAGGATTAGGATTAAATAATTATGGTTTACTAAGGTACTAAATGAAAATAGAATGGTTCTTTTGTTATTATTACTTTGCAAACTTTTACAAGGCAAGAAAGCAAAGATGAACTCGTCCAAATCACCCTAAATTTTCTTCATTCTTTCATTGATGACGCTGCAATGTAGGTAATTATTAAATATTTATAAATTCATTTGTTGCACATGTTCTTGTGCAGTATTAACAAAAGAACCATTCTGTTTTCATTTACAACTATTTTTTGGCAATAAATACTAAAAATAGTATGAAATACATCATTTTTTTTTAAACACTGGGGTGGCATAGTAATTATGGCCGCTAGTGTGTGTGTGTGTGTGTGTGTGTGTACTTTCACGCTTAGGGAGAGAGAGACAATAGCTAGGCAGCTTCATTGAAGAGAAATAGCGAAGCGGCGTCGGCTCAATTCATTCTTTTTACTACAAGTTATTAAACTTTACTACTAGTTATGAAAGCCCTTGTCGCGTTTTTCTTTTTTAACTGTCTTTTTATTTTATTTTTTTACAATAATTATGTCGTCGAGTAGTGAAGAATACTCTCTAATATAATAAACACTGTTGTGTATATATATATATATGTTATAAATATATATGTTACCGCCATTTTGGACAGTGTATCGATATAAATATTTTGCCGTCATTTTTATGGCATGGGCTCAATCGTAAGAAGATATTTGTGTGTGTGTGTGTGTGTGTGTGTGTGTGTGTGTGTGTGTGTGTGTGTGTGTGTGTGTACTGGCGCGCACGCGTACAAAATAAAACAAAATACAATGAAAATTAGACCTACAGGAAACAACGGTGTGATTTTGTAAATTATTCACTTGAATGTGAAAAAAAATGAGATAACTTACTCGAATTGGCTTGGTGTCAGTTTCCTTAATCTTTTTCATTTCTTCTTTCGTCCTTAAACCAGGACGAAGTCGTTGGGACTCCGACGTGCTGAACTGTCTATCATTCTCTTTTATTTGTTTCGGTCGTGTGCCAGGACCTGGGTCACCGCGAATGGTTACCTGGTGCGCTTATTGTACGGCGTGTCTTGGATGATTAAACTTGGCGGGGTCTATCCCTCTCTACAGTCCATATCCTCCAACTAGGTAGCTCGTCTTGGTCACGCAAACGAAGCAATTGTAGTTCCATTGAGGAACCCTTTCTCTCTGGCCGGTTAACTGTGTAGAGGTGGCCCTTCGATCAGTAGTACCGTGTTAATACTGAGTTTCTCCCGCTATCTGAAAAGGTATATCGAGGTATAGCAACTTGGACACGTAAGGTGAGAAATTGTGGAGATGGCTGAAGACCAGTGATACCAGTTCACCCGAAACTTTGGACAGCCAATTTAAAGCTAATGTTCTAGGACAAAAGTGGAGCTTTTGGTTAGATTAGCGTCACTAAAAGTGAGATTCCCTTTCATTTTTTATGGTCGATATCACACTCACCTCTTACTAGGCACGTTTTGCGATGTCAAGTAAATAAATAAAGAAAGAAATATTTGCAAGCAGGTTATTTAAGCAGGTTGAAGAACAATTTTATGTTTGTTTGTTTTGTTTGTTTGTTTGTTTGTTTTGTTTTGTGTTTTCTTAACGTCTCCTTTTTTAAAACGTACAAACCCTAAAAGTAAACATTTTAAAGATTCGTATTTCTTGGCATAATCATCTCAGTATTAGCATTTTTGTTATGTAATATGTCTGGATGTGCGTTGTGGTACAGTGGATATCGGCTCGGAATGAGAAACCGGGAAGCCGAGTTCGAATTCCAGTTGAATCCATTGTATTGACTTACGCGCAAATACCCTTGGGAAAGGTATTAATCTGTTTTTCCTTGCAGTTATTGGTTAAATAGCAGGATAGATTGGGTTCTATAGCCTTGGTCGGCAACCAGTCTACCGCAGAAAGCAATGGCAACCTACTGCGGGATAATCTTCTGCCCAGTCAGTCATGTCTCTTTCGAGACATGATCGCCCAAGCGTGTATCACGTATGGCACTTAACTGACTGAATTCTATGTCTAATTAGTCCTATTATTTTATTGAACGTAAAAAAGTTCTTTGGTCACACTAACCATGACCCACTTTCCTTATATTCTTCTTCTCTTCTTTATGTGCCGTGTCCTTTCAGGCCGTAGGCGATCACTGACTTGCACTTACTCCTATACCTTGTCACTTTCAAAAGTCTTCCTCTTGATATCTCTCCCAAAACTCGCTCCCTCATCTACTTGCTCAAGTCAATCAGGAATGTCTCACGCTATCTTCTTCTATCTTTCTTTCCTTCTATCCGTACTGTGAGCATTAAATTCTCCAAACCCTCCTTCGTCATTACGTGTCACAGACTACTGCTAAGTATTAGTTTCTATTTCATTAGCATCCTCTCCAAAACCTTGACGTTGTTCACAGGTCTGGTCCATCTTATTCTCAGTATCCTTCTGTCGAACCACGTTTTGTTGCTTCGAGTCTCTCCTTCATTTTTGAGGAAATCATTTAGTGTTCGCTTCCATATAGAAAGACAGATACCACACAACAGTCCAGTACCATTTTTTTTATTTCAAAGAAACCTTCCTGCTTCTCAATACTATGCTAAGCTTTTGAAAGGCGTCCTTGGCCGCCATGTTCTGTCAGAACACTTTCCAAGTTATTTAAATTTCCGCGCCTATTTGATTTTAGAATCTCCGGCCTGTCGTTGGAATATTGGGTCTTCTTTTTGTTGCTGATCATGCAATCAGTTTTTTTGACGTTTATGTTTAAACTTTTCTTCCTGCTTTTCTTTGCTACCTTCTGTAGGAAGTTCTGGGTTTTCTTTTCTATGTCTGCTGTCGTCTCTGTATTATCTGCTTATCTTATATTGTTAAGATTGTGGCCGCCAATGAGGAATCCTAGAAGGACTTGTAGCTTCCTTAGAATTATTTCTCTGTACAGATTGAATAGATCCGGTGAGACGACACATCCTTGTCTTACATCCCTTTCTATTTTTATATATCTGCTGAATTCACTTTCTCTCCGTATACAGGTGGTTTGCTGCAAGTATAGATTCTTGATTATTCGTACGTATTTCCCGAATATGTTAAGGTTACCGTGCATCTCTGACAAATCATTGTGGCATACTTTGTCGAAGTCTTTTGCGTAGTCTATAAAACACATGTTTTTCTGAATTTGTATTTTTCTTTCTTATAAAATTCTGAGCATAAATATTGCGTTCCATGTTCCGGTGTTTTTGACGAACCTACACTGTTCTTGTTTTTCTCTGGCTTGATTCAGATTTCCCATGATAATTCTAATTTCTTGTGACTTGCACTGAGCCTTGGCGTTGTTAAGCATGGAGTAGAAAGATTCGATTTCTTCTGACGTACTTTGTGTTGTCGGTGCATATACAGATATGCTGTGAGAGCCTTCTTTTCAGTTTAATCCCAATAATTCTTTCAGATAACTGGCAGTATCTGAGAACGCATTTCTTCATATCTTGATCCACCATCTAGCCGTATGTCTTTCATTATTTTCACCACCTGCGTATATAATTCTGTGGTTGTCAATGACAAAGACACCGTAGTTCGGCCACCTTGTTTAGGATATAATTAAAATATTGATATTTAATCTAATCATCTCTTGCTTTACTTTTTCTGACAAGAGTTGTTCAACATTGTAACGTTCCATGTTTCGAGCTTTTTTTCCTTCTTTTTGCGAACAGTCGAAGGATAACGGTCCAATTACACCTGTCAATCATATCGTTCCATTCCAAATGAGGGATCAATTCTAAGGAATTGGTTACTCTTAAAAAAAAACAAAAAAAACACAATATCAAATATTATTTGTGAGATCAACACCTTAAACTAATGAAACAGCTAGCATTATAAAATATTTTCATGAAAGCCAATATATTCCTGTGTGTGTAAAATCTGACATACTTTTAGATATAAATATTTACATTTATATTTTATAAGAAATCGGCAAGAAAATTTAACAATAATCTTCATGTAGAATTTAATCTAGACCCAGCCTATAGAAAGCGATATATTTTTAAAATTTAAATTTTCTATTTATTTTATTAGCAATATTTGTCTGTGTGCATGTGTGTTCAGCTTAAACTCCAAAACTGCAATATTTAAACCCTAAAAACTATATATATTTATTCTGATTCAAAATATTCCAAAGAAAATTGTGAAAAACAAATGTGTCGGTACTTTTTATACAAGTAAAGTTTTCTGTTAATTAAAATATATCTAATATGAAAATATTATAAAAAATTATAAAAAATAGAACCAAAGTTTTTGTGATTTCACTTTAACCCTTTAATTGCTTTTTAAATTAACAGTAGCAAAAATTAATGAATGAAAAACGAATCAATGAAATCTATTGTATTTAATACGTTTTTAAAAGCATTATTAATAAATTATTTATTTTATATAAGAACACAAATAAAAACTATTATACATTTAACAAAAAACATTAAACAAATTACCGTTAATTTACATGCATAAGTCATACGTCATTCAATTATATTTCAAAATGAACAGTGGTAAAAATCAATTCAAAGTAAAAAGATTAAAAGAATACACTTTACATTTTATTTAATGAACGGTCAATATGGTTTTAATTTTCAAACATTTTGCAGTAATAAACAATAGTCTTGTGGTGATACCGAGCAAAAGAGAGTGACCGGATGTTTGCTCTATAACGACCAGAAAGAAAATGACCAAAATTTGTCTCTGCGCAGGTAGATCCGCGCAGATGTTCCGGTTGAAAAATAAAAATTAATTAAATTTTAAATTTTCATTTCGCGAGCGTATGCGAATTTTATTTATCAGCCAATGGGAAGCCCAGAATCAAATACAAGTGTGAAATCCCAAACGAGCTGCTTTGATCCAAAAAGCAGATATAAAAAGCGGATACAGACAGACCCCAGCAGGCAGAACTTGAGGAGAAGAGTGTAATCAATATCCTCTTGCCTCTTTACTTCTCCCCTGTCTCAAACTTACTTACTGACTTAAGGAGCGACTAAATCAAAGACATTCCTCACTTACACGCTCCCCACATTCCTAAGCCTTAAATCTATTTCAGCTTATTATTTGCCATGAACATTTTAACCTCCGTTGGACATATATTCAAGTATTACTTTAATTGTAAAAACATTAATTGGTATGTGTATATATATAAATGTTATTTTCAACTCAGTTTGCTTTTCTTGATTTTATAATCATTTTATGACTTATAGTGGGCTATCTATAACAAGGCCAAATTCCGTTAACCTGCAACGATATACAATTACCCTTCACTACAAACGGGAAAACAATAGATAACCCGCTATAGTCTCATATTATTACAAAACGTAATTTACACATTTTAGCCATTAGAATGACATTAAACGTAAAAACAAACATTTGAAACAGGAGTTAACAAATTTTGAGTCATCGCCCATTTTCTACCGCCCATCTGTATAGTATTCAAAAGCATCACAAAACTGTTTCGTAAAACTTTGTCACTAGTTCGTAAACTATATTTATGATGTAAAAAATTAACAAACACTTATTCGGTGGTTACTGCAAAGCCCGTATAAAAAAACAAACTAAAACAAACTTGACCACTGAAACGCTAACCTTAATCATTTAATTTTATGGTTAAGGTTAGCGTTACAATTGTTGACAAAAAAAAAAAACAATTTCTATTTATAATCATAAAATTAAAATCAATATATTATGTTAATAACGCATTTCACAACGATAGAAAATACCAAAATATCTTTTTGTTTGCGGGAACATTTATATTTTATCTTATCATTTATATCTTATCATTTATATCTTATCTTATCATTTATATCTTATTTATATCATATCTTATCATTTATATCTTATCTTATCATTTATATCTTATCTTATCATTTATATCTTATCATTTATATCTTATCTTATCATTTATATTTTATCTTATCATTTATATCTTATCATTTACATCTTATCTTATATTTATATCTTAACATTTATATCTTATCTTATCATTTATATCTTATCTTATCATTTATATCTTATCATTTATATCTTATCATTTATATCTTATCTTATCATTTATATCTTATCTTATTTATATCTTAACTTATCATTTATATCTTATCATTTATATCTTATCTTATCATTTATATCTTATTTATATCATATCTTATCATTTATATCTTATCTTATCATTTATATCTTATCTTATCATTTATATCTTATCATTTATATCTTATCTTATCATTTATATTTTATCTTATCATTTATATCTTATCATTTACATCTTATCTTATATTTATATCTTAACATTTATATCTTATCTTATCATTTATATCTTATCTTATCATTTATATCTTATCATTTATATCTTATCTTATCATTTACATCTTATCTTATATTTATATCTTATCATTTATATCTTATCTAATCATTTATATCTTATCATTTATATCTTATCATTTATATTTAATCTTATCATTTACATCTTATCTTGGAATGTAAAACAATTGTTCCCTTTTGGCCTCCGTTTCTTAGTGTTTTTCTTTCTTTTTTATTTTGTACAGGTTCATTGCATATCTTCTTTCATAATTTTTCCTGGTAGCATATAGTGAAATATCTATTTTAATGCTCAAAATCATATATTACCTACTAAAATTTCTAATCGCTCAACATTTTCTGTACTAATCGACTATCCAACAGTTAAAATCGCCCGCCGCTGGGCGATATCGCCCAGTTTGAGAAATCCTGCTTTAAAATTATGTAAGATTCACGAATTTTGATGAGAATATATTCTAAATTGCGAACATCTTCATTTATATAATGAGTATTAAAATAAATTGTTTTACAAAACATTCCTTCGAACATTCTGAATCTAAATAGAATTAGTTTTAAATATTATATTTAAATAATTTAATACTTGCTCGACATATACAGACGCATACTTGAAAAAAGTTTTAGAACAGAGTTAACCAAACTTTTCTTTCATGACTGATTTCTTTTTTACTATTTTCCTGCAGTTTGATTATTATTATTATTATTAAAAGTATTACATGTAAATTACTTGTGTTATACACAGGCAACGTCGTGAAACCTCGCTCGTAAATAAATATGCACTCAGTGAGAATAATTGTTTACTGCAAGTCGCAATAAAAATAAAAAAAACATTTGCTTCACAAATCCTTGTCCTCCAGAAGCGTAAATTTGTTGGTAAATCCGAAACTAAAATGAACAAACAATAATTAGCATGATTTTTAAAGGATTCGTCTTTCATATTATAGTTACTTCAATGCGAAAGGTGGAGTGCCAGTTTACTATCTATTAATTTATACATGTAATGTCCGAAAAATGTATACATATTTTTCATATATTTAATTTTCATATGTCATAAAATCCACTGACAGGATCTAGTGATTTTTTCTGTCAATGCCTGGGTCATCAGTCGAAGCAATGGAATCGCATATATCAAGAATCATTTGTATCGTAAGAAATCTTTTAATTATCCCCATATGACTCTTGAACATTGGCTGCTATTCTAATTTCTGCGGCACTCTTCCGATTCCTTGTTTCTTTGCCATCTACAACACACAAAAATTTACATACAACGCTAATCAATACCTAGTGTCGTGACGAATCCTTTTCTTTTATTGTCCATTCTACTCAGTCTTCTTCTATGTGCTTTGTTCTTTCAGGACGTAGGCGATCATGGCTTTCCACGTCTTCCTATCCATGGTGGCTCTTAGCACGCTTTCTTCTGTTACACCACGCAATCCCCGTTCTGTCATCCACCTGCTCAGGCCCTTCAAATATGTCAGCCTCTGCTTTCCTCTGTCTCTATTTCCCTCTATGTAACCTGTTAGTCTCAGGTTCTCCAAGCCCTCCTTCCTTATTGCATGTCCCAAGAACTTTAGTTGTCTCTTCCTGGTGCGCGATATTAATTTTATTTTCATTTCCATCCTTTCTAAAACCTCATTATTGCTCAGATCCTCGGTTTATGATATCCGCTGCATCCTTCTGTAGAAGTACATTTCAGTTGCTTCAAGTTTTTCCTTCATCTTTGATGATATTGTCCAGAATTCACTGCCATATTGAAGATCTGACAACACATAGCAATCCAGTACACTCTTTTTTTGTTTCTAATAAAAGTATCCCTTCACTTAATACTTTACTCAGCTTCTGAAATGCGTCCTTCGCCATGCCAATTTGCCTTCGGATCACTGCATCGCACTTTCCGTCTTCTGTTGGAACACTTCCCACGTATTTAAATTTTTGTACCTGCTTGATTTTAGTATTCCCTACTTATATTTAGCATTTTGAGCTACTCTAAATTTTCTAATTCACTTTTACTCTCCGTAACCGTTTTCGTTTTTAGGGGCATTGCTTTCGCCTTGCATGGAGTCAAATGATAAAAAAATAAAACATACAGCGAATGTTAAAGGTACTCTATTGGACTTATTTTTCCAAATCATTTATTTTTCAAAATATCATCAGACTGGGCTCCTCATCTTAATTATAGTGCGTAGTTACCCTGTCTTGTTGGAAATAAAACTTCTCATCCTCAGTGTCCTCTTGAGTACGTAACGGGACAGACTTTCGCATCAAGTTCAAGTAAGCGAGACTGATGACAGTAATGACAAAAGTATTGTCCAATTAATATATTTCAGAATAATCGGCACCACACTGTAATTTCTGCTATGTAACCCTGATGCTCCTCCAGATGTGGATCTAGTCCTGAATATAACGATAAAATCTATCCGGTGGCAAGGTCTCTGATTGGGAAATTGGGAGTGTGAAACCACCATTTAATCGCTGTTATTCCCAGGTCTACCCTGACCCGGGTTGATAGCACCTGTTGAGTTTCAGCTATTAGCAAATAGTGAATCCGCAAACAAAAGCAAAACACAATAAGTATATTTTGATATGCCGCTAATCAAAATCAACCAAACCAGATGCAAACCCTCATCTCCATAGTAAACACAAGTCTGACATTTTATTGAAAGATTTATTTGAATGAAGCGTTATCACGCCAATCAATATTTATCAGAAAGTGAGCTTCTTCAGCACGTCTTGCCAAGTACCAATCGCAAAATTACACAATCATCTTCATTGAGTGTATGAACAATTCTTTTGATGTTACTGTTCTAATGACAGCGTTTCACGACTCGCTTTCTGCACATATTTATTTGACTCGCAATGCATTTCAAGTTAGATTTATGAGGGTCAACGATATCCGTTATCTACGGGAATGTTTTTGTGGACATTCTGAACAGTTCCATCTGCTTCAAACTTATCTTGAATTCGAGTGCTGATAAGTTTTCTAGAGGTTCTGCTTGAAATTTCCTAATGAAAGGTCTTAGCACCTTAACTGCGTTTTCAAACTTTCAATTCCACTTTAATATATGTTTTGTGTGTTCAAAACTTAGCGTAGCTGCCATCGTTATTTCTAATGCATTAATCTGAAAAAAAAAAATTAAATTAATCATCAGCTGTTTATATGTTTGGGGCGGACACTGTATACATTAAACTGCTCTCATGCTTAAATAAATTATTTCACTTTATCGCTTATATGAGGCATATTTGAAAATTCTAAATAAACAGATGAATTTCGGAATTACTTTCATTCACCTGATAACCCCATGAGGTATAACGCTAATTCTAAACACATTATACTTTTACATTCCTGGACAATGGCCTCTAGCTTTATAACCCATAATGCTTTTTATCACTTACTCGGATACTGTTGTATGCCTCGTGTATAACTTTTTCAATTCAGTTATATTGTTTTCTTCGCTTCGCGCTTTATCGAATCTATTTCGAATTTGTCAACAAATAAATGAGGATTTGTTTACTGCCGTTTTTCAGATGCTGGTTTCTTTTCTTCTGATTGTAATATCAACAATAAAAGAAAGACTTTTTTTACCAAAGTAAGCTTCCCGGAGGCTCTACTCTCAATTACTGAACAGCTGTTTCAGGAGAAAAAGAAATTGTTTTAGCACATTAATTTATTAGGGTACGCTCAAATAATTTTCATTCCTTGAATTGACGTCTAGCTCGGAGAGGAAGGTTAAGAAAGAAAACTATGTATTTTAAGGAGCATTTGTCAACATTCTTTCTCTTGTTGCTCTCATTTACATTTTTCTTTTGGAAACATGGAGGGAAATGGAGCAGAGAGAAAGATAAATAATCCTGCTATCATTTTTTTAAAATTTTATACCTATTTTTTCTCTTAGTCTTAATTACTTTCCTTCACTCTATCTATCTATCTCTCTCCCTCCCCTCTCTTTCTGTAACTCTCTCTCTCTTGTCACTCCCTCTCCCTCTAACTCTTTACCCTCCCTTCCTCTCTCTTTCTAACTCTAGCTCTCTCCTCTCTCACTAACTCTCTCTTCTACACTCTAAGTCTCTTCTCTCTGTAATTGTCTCTCTCTTATCAATCCCCCTCTCTCTCTCTAACTCTTTCTCTTTCTTCTCTCTCTTTCTAACTCCTTTCTCTCTCGCTAACTCTCTCTCTCTCTTCTACGCTCTCACCCCCTTTCTCTCATTCTAAGGGTATCTCCCTCTCTCCCTCTCCCTTCCTAACTCGCTCGCTCTCCACCTTTCTTTCTCTCTCTAAATATCTATTTCCTGTGTCTCTCTTTAACCCTTTTCACTTTCTCCCTCACTCTAACACTCTCTATGACTCTATATCCCGTAAACTGTTTATTTCTCTCTAATTCTATATCCCTCTTTCTCCCTCTCTAACTCTCTCTTTATCTCTCTTTCTCTCTAACTTTCTCTCTCTCTTGTCGTTCCGCTTTCTCCTCCCCTCTTTCTAAGTCTCTCTCTATCTCTCTCTTTCTTTAAATTTCTACCCACTCTCCTCATATATATATTTAACTCTATCGCCCTCTCTCTCCCACTCTTTCCCCCTCTCCCTCCCTCCCCTCCCTCACATATTCCCCTTTCTTTCCTTTTCTCTCTCTAACGCTCTCTCTCTTTTGTTTCTTTAACGCTTTCTTCCTCTTTCTCCCCACTCTCTGTCTTCCTCTCTCTCTCTCTCTCTCTCTCTCTCTCTCTCTCTCTCTCACACACACACAAACACACACACAACCTTTATTTCTTTTTTTCTTTTACCTCAAATGATTTACTTATTATTTTTGTTTCTAATTCTCGATATTTGCTTGATTAGGTTTTTATACTAACAATCACTCAATACAACAACCGAGAGCCATTCAAGGTAGAGTTATATTATTATAATGGTAATGATGAGTTGTAATTATCTAAGAGAAGTTGCCGAGATAATCAATGTAAGGATGATAGATAACAACCAACAAGGACAGAACTATATTTAATCTAACAAGGAAGCTATTACTTATATTTACTAAATATACCATGGTAAAGTCAAAAAATAGTGGGCAGAAAATTCCACCCATGTTCCAAATGGGGGAATTATATCCGACTTGAAAATTAGCATTCCAATTACTGGCATTTACCTGGCTTAGAACTTCCACGATTTGAGTTCGAGTGAAATGTGTAATTATTTCAGTCACAAAACTGATAATATAGTTTCCTATTTTATTTCCCATTTCTATTCAGATCATTCATTCACTACTTTTTTCTCATCTCTCCTTTTCTCGTCTTGTTTTTTTTTTTTTTCATTTTCATTTTTCTTAATAGACTTCTGTTTAGTCTCTCTCTCTCTCTTCTCTGACTCCATTAACCTCCCTTTCTCCCTTCGTGAAGAATGTTGATTTATTTCTTAATCAAATTAAGAATCCTTTGATGATCGCAACGCGAAGTTCGGTAAACAACCTTAAAGCTCTTCAAAAATGGAATAAGTGTCCGCTAAAACAATTTACAAAAGCCGTTTCAGCAGCGTTGACAACAATTGATTATACAACTTTTACTTGCCAGGAAGCTTCGAAAAAATAATATGTGAGGTTTTGGATAGAGAAGAAACGAAAAGAAGATATACTTGACATCAGGAAAAGACAGCTGAAGTTTATGAAACACGTAATAAGGAAGTAGGGCTTGGCGAATCCGATACTCACAGGACAAATAGAGGGAAATAGAGAAACCAGAAAATAACGCGTGACATACTGGATGGCAGAGCAGGGTTTAGGATAAATAACAAAACAAAATGTATTAAGAGCTGCAAGCGATAGGAAAATGTGGCGGGTCATGATCACCTAGATCACGAAGAGACACGGCACATAAAAGAAAAAAGATTCTAATGGGTTTTCTGATTTCATCAGGTTGCACACTTATTATAAGACCAAACAAAATTGTTCCGGTTAACTATATATATATATATATATATATATATATATATATATATATATATATATGCCATCCACATACACTCCTGTTTCGCTGTATCACAGCTCATCAGTGTGCTAGACACATCCACTTGCTTCTGGCCGACAGAATTAGGAAACGGAAATTTTAACGTGTTGTATATAAGCAGTGTATACACACGCAAGTCACCGAAAGAACTCAATTTGTTTCTGAAGAGTATAACATAATATGTTAAAATATTACTACAAAATAGCTATTTTGTTTCGACACTATTCGTGTGTTATCAAGTGATGGTGCTAGTTTCAAATTGAAGAGTTATTTACAGGTTCAAAACTAGCCAAACCTCCTCATTCAGGGAGATATTGTTATAAAGTCTGTGGTGACCAATCAAAATATAAGTAATTTCTAATTTTAGGAGCATAAGAACAGATTCTAAAAATCATAGAAATCAGTATTACTAATCGACTATTAGTTTCACTCTAATAATTAAAATATATATATATATATATATACTCATTTAGGATCTGAAATTAAGGACAGGATAGTTAAATAAAATAAAGACAAGCGGAAAACTGTATTTTAAATCGCCTACGCAAAAAAAATCACGGATAATTTCAAAATAAGCGACAGAGTGGCAAAACATAACACAAGGGATTGCTATATAACAATAAAAGACCACGAGGAAAACTTTAGTATGAATCCCACTACTAGAATAATAGATCCTACCAGACCAGAGATCGGAAAAATTAGTAAGAACATTTTAGAAAGATTCAACGATCAAATCAAAGATTTCTTGGAATTAAAATTATGGAAAGACACCACAGACCTAAAAGTTGGTTTTATAATATGAAAGAAAAGGACAACTGCTCTTTTATCCAATTTGATATCGAAGAATACTATCCATCGATATCAAAGAAACTATTTGTTACGGACCTGGAATTTGCCACTCGGATATAACGGAGGAGGAGAAAAAAATACTAATGAATGCAAAACATCTGTGCTCATTCACAAAGAACAGTGGGAAAAAATTAATTCCAACGAGAACAATTGTGATATTACGATGGGATCGATGGATTCTGCAGAATCTTCAAATCTGGTAGGATTATTAATATTATATAATCTCACAGCCTATAAGGAAGTAAACACTAAAGACATTGGACTTTATAGAGATGACGGACTTATAGTAATAAGAAATACCACAAACTTCAAAATAGACAGGGTTAGAAAAATGATACACAGAGTTTAAAAATCTCAATTTAAAAGTAACAATAAAAGCTAAGATAAAAAAAAGTAGATTTCCTCGATGTAACTTTGGATCTAGAGAAAAATATTCACCAACCATACAAAAAACCAAATGTCAATCCTTTATGCATCCACCCAAAATCTAACCACTCTCCTTCTATCATCAAACATATACCTCATCAATAGAATACAGAATTAGTAGAAACTCGGCTAATGAGGAAGTGTTTAATAAGCATAGCAATTTTTATAATACCGCATTAAAAAATAGTGGATACATAAACCCAAATATGAAATATGTAAACAAGAAAAGTAACCCTCGAAGAAAAGATAGAAATAGGAAAATCATTTGGTACACACCTCCTTACAACCAGATGACAAATGGCAAATTGGGGAGAAAATTCCTCGAGTTAATTAGGAAACACTTTCCGGAAAAAAAAGTCACTAAGTAAGGTCTTTAATAAAAACACTATAAAATTAAGTTACAGCTGTATGAACAATCTAGAAAAATTTATAAAAAAACACAATAATAATATTTTTTAAAAATTCAACAAAATCATTAAAAACAACCAGACAACAGAAAGTAACAATTTAGACAAGAAAAAATGTAATTGTAAAATCCCCATAGACTGTCCGTTAGAAAACAGGTATTTGACGGAATCGATAATCTATCAATGCGAAATATCGACAAAGGATAATATAAAAGTATATATAGGGAGTACTAAAAACACTCTAAAGCCGCGAATTTACCAGCACAACTCTTCATTTAATAATAGCAAGTACAGAAATTGAACATCCCTATCGAGATATCATTTGTACCTAAAGGAAACAAAAAAAAAACACCTACAATAAAGTGGAAAATTCGAAAAGAAGCTAAAACATGTAAGTCCTTAAATGAACCATGTTCATTATGCTCATACGAAAAACTATTTATTATTAGATCCCTTAAGAATAAAAATTTATTAAATAAACGCAACAAAATTAATGTCATATATATATATATACACGAACTTCATTATAATAGAAAAGGGTTATATATATATATATATATATATATATATTTATATATATAGATATATTAAGGAATAATGTGTTCACAGTGTTTAAGAGTTTAATATTTTAATAGCTACAATGTACAATTTTTAAAATGAGAATAGAGAATCAGAATATTTTCAAATTATAGATGAAATAGTTATTTGTTAAGTGCTGCATACGGTGGATAAATCTAAGGTAAATGTGATGGGCTCATGTTATAGATGAATTTGATATTTTGATAACGGATACGTTTAGTGGTTGAATCAAAATAAATAAAAGTTTAAACAACAGGTCAAAAATTTTAAGCGAGTTTAATATTTTCGCACGTACAGTGCTTCTACAGAAATACATTTAAATCATTAATGATCACTTTGTGCAGAAAACTGTTTTTGTTTGATGGGAAACAACCTGCAATGATAATGAACATCTCCTGAACCGTCACCTTATGTATACGGCTGGCGGTTACTTTTCTGTGACAGAAACTTTCATCTTTAATGTCCCCCTCGGTGGGCAATGATATCCAAGACCAAATCGATAAGTTGACGCGCTGCGCAAACTGAAACTGACCGTTTGAAAGCGAATGTGCTACGTATCGATCCGATGTTCTTCCAGATGCTTGTAGAACAAAGCACAAGTTGGCATAAGCCCGCATTGATGTTATCTATTGATTCGTTACTTACGAACAATGGCAAGCAAGATAAACACAGTTTTCACATGACAACAGATGGACAGTCAATACGTGCAACAAATTATCTTGAAATATAGCGTCTTCCATGGACAAATTCAAGAATTTACGAGAATATTTTGTGAGCTATTTTCCTCCAACTGTTGCCTTAGAACAGAACTTGTAACCAGCGACTGAGTTTAACTCAGTCTGGCACATGTCTTTAATAAAGGGGCACTTTATTTAAATCAAATTTGTTGAACTCGTCATATTTCTTATGAATAACGGGTTAAGTTAATTACACCAGCAAACAACCAAAATTATCTCACTATGTATAGTTTTATGTATTGTGCATGGTGGTTAATAGATAGCAGCTTAGTTTTGGAAGCACTAAAATTTATATAGATCCCCACTAATCTGTGCTAAGTCTGGTAAAAGCCTTTAATAGAGGCGTACCCAATGTGCATTATTTGTTATACTCTAAAAGATTTTCGGAATTAGCAGATTGTAGTAATTAGACGTGCAATGTTTGCCGAATTTACCACATTAACCATAGATCCACGGATATTTATTTATCTATGAATTTGCGCTAAGACTGGTCCAGTGTTTTAATAGAGGAATGTTCAATTTAGATTATTATTATACTCTAAAGATTCTAGTTATTAGCAAGTTTTGTTAATTAGACTAGCAAAGTTTGCCGAATTTACCACATTAACCATAGATCCACGGATATTTATTTATCTATGAATTTGCGCTAAGACTGGTCCAGTGTTTTAATAGAGGAATGTTCAATTTAGATTATTATTATACTCTAAAGATTCTAATTATTAGCAAGTTTTGTTAATTAGACTAGCAAAGAAGTTGAATTTAATACATTAACCATAGATCCACGGATATTTATTTATCTATGAATTTGCGCCTAAGACTGGTCCAGTGTTTTTTTAATAGAGGAATGTTCAATTTAGATTATTATTATAATTTCAAAGATTCTAGTTATTAGCAAGTTTTGTTAATTAGACTAGCAAAGTTTGGCCGAATTTACCACATTAACCAGTGATCCAATGGATATTTATTTATCTATGAATTTGCGCTAAGACTGGTCCAGTGTTTTAATAGAGGAATGTTCAATTTAGATTATTATTATACCCTTCTAAAGATTCTAGTTATTAGCAGTTTTGTTAATTAGACTAGCAAAGTTTGCCGAACTTACCACATTAACCATAGATCCACGGATATTTATTTATCTATGAATTTGCGCTAAGACTGGTCCAGTGTTTTAATAGAGGAATGTTCAATTTAGATTATTATATATACTTCAAAGATTCTAGTTATTAGCAAGTTTGTTAATTAGACTAGCAAAGTTTGCCGAATTTACCACATTAACCATAGTATCCATGGATGCCTATTTATCTATGGAATTTGCGCTAAGACTGGTCCAGTGTTTTAATAGAGGAATGTTCAATTTAGATTATTATACTTGCAGATTCTAATTATTACAAGTTTTGTTAATTAGACTAGCAAAGTTTGTCAATTCCACATTAACCATAGATCCACGGATATTATTTATTCATGAATTTGCGCTAAGACTGGTCCAGTGTTTTAATAGAGGAATGTTCAATTTAGATTATTATTATACTCAAAGATTCAGTTATTAGCAAGTTTTGTTAATTAGACTAGCAAAGTTTGCCGAATTTACCACATTAACCATAGATCCACGGATATTTATTTATCTATGAATTTGCGCTAAGACTGGTCCAGTGTTTTAATAGAGGAACGTTCAATTTAGATTATTATTATACTCTAAAGATTCTAGTTATTAGCAAGTTTATAATTAGACTAGAAAAGTTTGCCGAATTTACCACATTAACCATAGATCCACGGATATTTATTTATCTATGAATTGCGCTAAGACTGGTCCAGTGTTTTAATAGAGGGGAATGTTCAATTTAGATTATTATTACACTCTCTAAAGATTCTAATTATTAGCAAGTTTTGTTAATTAGACTAGCAAAGTTTGCCGAATTTACCACATTAACCATAGATCCACGGATATTTATTTATCTATGAATTTGCGCTAAGATCATCCAGTGTTTTAATAGAGGAATGTTCAATGTAGATTATTATTATACTCTCCAAAGATTCTAATTATTAGCAAGTTTTGTTAATTAGACTACAAAGTTTGCCGAATTTACCACATTAACTATAGATCTACTCATATGTAAATATCTACTAACTTTAGCTAAGTCTGATCAAGGCCATTAAAACAGGTGTGCCCACTGAGGATTAGTTATTACAAATTAAAAATTCATGAAACCTGTTTTTTTTTTTTTATAATCATTTCACCCTAAGTAAGGTAATACTGCCACTGGTGCACATGCGGTTACATAAGAGGTGAGTGTTGAGAAAGAGGAACAAGTTACAGAGGGTGTCAGCGAATGGGTAAGAGAAGCATGAGAACTCTGCTGTGAAGAGAGCTACATGAGAGTAGAGTGGACCGAGAAAAAGGTTGTCAGGGAAAGGATGCCAGTGAAGGAGATAGCAACTGACATTACATTTAAATTCTTGTAGGTTGTAGCTGTCAGGGAAGTATATATACGGGAAGGAATTTCATAAGCGGAAAGTTATTTTCTTTTATAATCGTGTCGCCCCAAGCAAGGCATTTTACTGCCACTGTTTTGCAGAGGGTTCCAAAGGAGGAACGTTATGAGAAGGAGTGAGATGTTGCAGGGGGTGTCAGGAAGAGAGTAGGAAAAGAAGAGAATACTAATGAGAGTGGGGTGGACGTAAAAAAAGCATGAGAGAGAGAGAGAGGATGTAAGTTAGTGAGACAGGAAATGACTATTGTCTTTACATTTAAATTGGAGATTATAGCTGTCGGGAAAGCAAGTATGCAGAAAGGAATTCATGAGGCGGGAAGTGCGAGAAAAGAAGCTGTTGGAGTAGAATTTGCGTTTACAATTTATTGGTTTCACATAAAAGGGTGGGACCTAGTTTCTAATCTTGTGGCTCGAGGAAATTCATATATTCAGGGTACCAGTGAGCTAAGTTCATCGAAGCAGAAGCTGTGAAAGTATTTGTAGAAGAGACCCAGGGAAGCCACACTGCGTCGGTGAGAAAGCGACTGTATCCTAGCTGCCAAATCGGAATCGATCACATTACAGATTCTCCTTTAGATTTGGTTGAGGATACCGAGGTGGATAGCAGGAGCACCCGACCAGATATGGCAGCAATATTTAATGCAGGGGCGGGTGGTAGATTTGTATATGTGCAGGATTGTTTCGGACGGGAAAAACTTCCTGGCCCTACACAGAGAACCGACTTTCTTAGCAGCGGATTTAACTATGGATTCTATATAGTCATTCTACTTGAGTACTGTTCTGCGACTTTCTGAGTGACGTCCATTGTAATTATCTGCTTAAAACAATGCGCCTTCAACTGATTCATTCGTGCAAAATTTTCCTTCTCGTCAGGGTGTGATGAACTTAGCAGAGAACGGTATACCAAGGCTTAAGGAATTTCGTTCGACATTACAGCCATTTCCTCGCCTATCGACGGTTTTTATTCCAACAAATCAGGCTCAAAAGATGTTGGTCATTGTTAGATTTACCTGACCGCTAATTCAGCCATCAGTCAGTTAATAGCCATACGTGATACATGCTTGGGCGATCATGTCTCTTTCGATCAGTTGCCATTACTTTCTGCGGTAGACTGATTGCCAACAAAGGCTATAGAACCCAGTCTGTTCTGCGATTCAACCCATAGCTGAAGGGAGAAAAGAAGAATTAATATCTTTCCCAAGTGAATATGCGCGTAAATGAATGCAATAAATGAAACTGGTATTAGAACCCAGCTCTCCGATTTCTCATTCCGAGCCGATATCCATTGCACAACAACGTGAACTTTGCGTATAATGGGCTTGTGCCAAACACGTTCAGGTAGTTTTCCTGTAACATTTACTCTAATCGTAGCATTTCTAATTCATTTCTAAATGTTTATACAGTAAACCTAATATCGAAAATCGGATATTCTGTATATTACGTCGCTTTGCTTACCGTAAATATACTTGTTTGCCACGTCTTATGATGGCGTTAGTTATGATAGCTCTCCACAGCTCTATGTCTTTGTAGCTGTTTGTAAATTTTGCCTTTTTGCTATCTCTCCTATACTCTATTCTGCCATTCATTTACACAACCTCGTTACGTAGTCAGTAAATCAATTAAGTGCCATGCGTGATACACGCTTGGGCGATTATGTCTCGAAATTGACATGACTGACTGCGCAGGAAATTTTTCCACAGTCGGTTGCCATTACTTTCTGCAGTAGACTGATTGCCAACCAGGGCAATAGAACCCAATCTGTCCTGTTATTTGACCCATAGCTGGATGGAAGAGATGGATTAATATCTTTCCCAAGGGCATTTTTGCGCGTAAGTGAATGCAGCGTATTCAACTGGAATTCAAGTTTGGCTCTTCGATTTCTCGTTCCGAGCCGCTTCATTACAACCTACATTTGTTCCGTAGGTTATACGGTAATTTCCTCTGCCTCTCTTGACTTCAATCTGTCAAGTAAGTGTAATTTTTTCAAGTACTCTTTCCTCGTACAGTTAGTTAAATGCCATACGTGATAAACGCGTTGGTAATTATGTCTTGAACGAGACATGACTGACTGGGCAGAAGATTATCCCGCAGTAGATTTCTGACTGGTTGTCAGCCAAAACTACAGAACCCAATCTGTCTTGTTATTTAACCCATAACTGGAGGGAAGAGAAGGATTAATACCTTTCCCAAGGGTTTTTGTGCGTAAGTGAATGCAAGGAATTCAACTGGAATTCGAACTCGGCTCGCCAATTACTCGTTCCGAGCCGATATCCACTGCACCACAACGCACAGTAATCCTTTCTTCATTATGTGTCCTATTAAATTTGAACTGTCACTTTCTGATGTTAAGTGAAAGTGTCCTTTTTGTTTCCATTCTCAGTAAAACTTCGTCATTTCTCATATTTTCAGTTAATGTTATCCTCAGAATCCTTCTGTAGAACCTCATTTTTTTTTTTTTTTGCCTCAAAACTTTACTTCTCCTGTGTGAAGATTGTACCGCATTCACTATCATATTACAAAAGTATTACAAAAGATAAATTTGAGTGGACGGAAGATTAATTTGAACCGAAAAGATGTGGATTGGCTACGAGGTCTCACCAATTTGCAGTTGAGTTTTCTAGATGTAACCGTAATTTCTATGCCTCACACATTTCGCTGTGGAACTCTTTTCTGATTATCTTTACAATCAACTTCAATCTTCAAAAATGAAAATAGATTGCCAATAGCTATCTACTATCCTCTTAATTACTCTTTTGTTCACGCCTCAGAGTAATGTTTCTGTTTTCTAATAATGTTCTGTTTTCTGTAACCCCTTGTTTCTTAGTGGCTTTCCTGCCTTGCTTAGGGTGAACTAGATTTAAAGCATATAGACTAGGCTCTAAACTTGAATGGCAGACAGACAAAGCAAAAGACTACCCTGAACAGGAAACCGTGGAGAAGGAATCAGAAAAACATTCCTCTTCTTTTTTTTTTTTTTTTTTTTTTTTTAGAAAAATGAAAGCTATGAATATTTCCTGAAATTATATAATTTTCTTTTACGTTTCTTATCCATTAAGGACATCAGAGATCGTGGTTCTCCACAGCTTTTTGACTTTTGTTCATTTACCACCATTCCCAGTACCTTCTGTGCCAACCATTTAAATAACTTCGATGGATGATGTTTCCAAATATCTCTGTAGCCTTTATTATATTCTGTAATTGCGAAATTATCCAAGCTCTATTTCGTCGACCGGAATTCCTTAATAATATCTCAGAAGAAATCTAAAGAATCTATACCAAAGTAGAAATGAATGTAAAAATCACAAAGTATCATTCTCCGTTGTTTCATTAATATAATTACAACTTTAAAATTTTGGTTTACAACGGAAGAACTGTCGCCTTTTATATCAATGGAACTGAATTATTATGTCAAAGTTTCTCCAAGAATTTTCTAGTCAAGTAATTTTTCAAGTATTTTTATTTTCCGTTAAGTGTCTTTCTTTTCGATCTAAATAAAAACATATTTCGCTATAATCATTTATAATACGAGGAGGATGTTAGACAAAACACGTTCAGGAACAAAGATGGTAGATTGACCAGACACAAAAAAAAACTTTTAAAATGAAAATTAACTCAAAATGCTACTAAATATTTTCCTTCTTTAGTATTTTGAAAATTAGTTCGAATTTAATTCCAATATAACTTTTCACACTTTTTTTATTTTTTTTTTTCAATTGGAGTAGATAGTCTAAACTATCGCCCGGTTCACACTCCACCCACGTCTATTGAACAGGTGAAGAGGCTTATCCCTTGTTTCCTGTTCAGGTTGTGGTTTCCGGTTTTTCTCTTCTCCAAACTTTTCACTCTGTTTTTTTTATTTACTTTTTTTTTCAATTGGAGTAGATAGTTTAAACTATCGCCCGGTTCACACTCCACCCACGTCTATTGAACAGGTGAAGAGCCTTATCCCTTGTTTCCTGTTTAGGTTTTGGTTTCCGGTTTTTCTCTTCTCCAATCTTCTCACTTTTTTTTTTCAATTGGAGTAGATAGTCTAAACTATCGCCCGGTTCACACTCCACCCACTACTATTGAACAGGTGAAGAGGCTCATACTTGTTTCCTGTTTAGGTTGTGGTTTCCGGTTTTTCTCTTTTCCAATCTTTTCACTCTTACGTAGCCCCCTGCGCATCAGTGGCGTTTTCGCCTTGCTTGGGGTGATATGATTTTTTAAAAAATACAGAGATAGAGAGAGTAATTCACTAGACGTATCCGCTAACTTGATCAACACAGAACAAAAAATATACAGAACAAAAGATATTTTACAGAACAAAAGATATTTTTAAATATTTCACTTTAAAAGACACTGTTTTGTTTCTACAAGACGTTTTCCTTTCACTATTCCCATTATTTGGACTATTGTCCTCATCTTGGTTGCCATTTGTACGATGTTTCGGCCGTTGTACACTCAGTGGGGAAGGAGTAACTTAAATAGTAACTTAGAGAGTCGAGCTAGAGGGAAATAGCCCATGACTACCAAAAGAGGCTCCGCACAACGAATGAGAATGATATACCCCAGTTAGAAATTCCTAGCGTAGAAAGGCCGAAACGTCGTATAAATGGCAACCAAAATAGTTCGAATAATGTCAGTCAGTCAGTTAAGTGCCATACGTGATACACGCGTCAGCGATCATGTCTTGAAAGAGACAGAACTGACTGGGCAGAAGAATGTCCCGCAGTAGGTTGCCATTACTTTCTGCGGTAGACTGGTTGCCATCCAAGGCTATAGAACCTAATCTTTTCTATTATTTAACCTATAACTGGAAGGAAGAGACAGATTAATACCTTTCCCAATGGTATTTGTGCGTAAGTGAATGCCATGAATTCAATTAGAATTCGTACTTAGTACCCCGATCTCTCGTTCCGAAATGTAAATAGTGTAAATACTACCTCATTTCAGAATTATAGACAAATACGGTGTCCTTTAAATAGCTATACTTGAAAAGTAAATATTTAACGATTATTAACGAAACCGTTCTACATATATAGAGTAACATATTGCGCCATCTCGGGTTAATAAAATAGAAATATTATACTGAATCAATTGCAAGGTTTGCAACTAGAAAATTAGGTTCATTGTGTCGGTTTTTCTCGCCAGAAATTATTTACACATTCATTAGTCAAGAATTCGCTCCTGCATTGAATATTGCTTTCAAGTCTGATTTGATGTTTCTGCTATGTATTTAAAGATCTTTCTTAAATACAAAGAAGAATCTACAATATAATTAGGCCTAACCTGGAATCTTGACTTCGGTTGTAACATCTTTTCCATGTAACATCTTTTCTATAAATATTTTCATGGTAATTGTTTTGATGAGCTTTCCTCTTTGATATCTAGTCTTTATTTCAAAAATAATAAAAATGAATTCAAAAATAATAAATTGCCAATACTAAATAAAAATAAAATATCTTATCATTTTACTGTTGAAATTGTTAGAAGCAACCATAAGTTCTATGCTAAAAGTGTCTTCACTCACATTTCTCGGCACTGGAAATCTCGTTTGGCTTCAGGCTTTCCACTCAAGTTCAAAAATGTAAATGCAGTGCATATCGTTATCAGCTTTCTTCGTAATTCCTTTATTGTCCACGCAACATAATGATTTCCTTTTCTCATATTCTTACACACTCAGTAAACCCTTGCATCTTGGTGTCGTCGTTACCTGGCTCGAGTGAAATTATATATATATTAAAGATTTCACCCAAGCAAGGTAATAAAGCCACTAAGACGCATGGCTTTAGTGAATATATATATATATATATATATATATATATATGTGTGTGTGTGTGTGTGTGTGTGTGTGTGTGTGTGTGTGTGTGTGTGTGTATATATATATATATATATATATATATATATTAAATATAGTATAACTCTTATTAGTATTAGTAGAATTATTTTTGTTACTATTAATATTGTTATAATTATAATAGTTATTATATATATATATATATATATATATATATATATATATATATATGCATCGTTCATTCAGTAATGAATTAGAACTCTCACTACTTTCGTGTGTGCACATTGTATATGACACGCTAAAAGTTTGCCTTCTTCTACCGAGCACCCATAAAGCAGAGGTAGAATCGCCGAGTGACGTCAATTAGGACGGGTTTCAATCCTGGGTAAAAGCAATCGGTGTCTAACCGTACTGATGAGCTATAATACAGTGAAACAGGTCTGTCTGTGAATCACTATATATATATATAAAGGAAATCGCAAGTGTTCATTTATAAAATATATGGTCTTTCTGGTCTTGCTACTTTCATTAGGCCGTTATATATATATATATATATATATATATATATATATATATATATATTCAGTTTGGCTCACTGTCGGGCCAAGATGTTTTTTTCGTTAGAATCCATCTTCCACATCTACGAATCTATCATTCGTCCGTGCATCGAATACTGCTGCCATATCTGGTCAGATGTTCCTGCTATTCATTTTCAGGGTTTTCAAAAAAAATCTAAAAGAGAATCTGCAATGTAATCGATCCCGATGTGGCAGTTCAATTTCAGTCTCTTTTTCACCGACGGGGTATGGCTTATCTCTGTCTTTTCTACAAATATTTTCGCGATTTCTGCTCTGACAAGCTATCTCCCTAGTGCCCCATCTACACGAATTTACTCAATCGACTAGGTTGGCATCTAGGTCCCACTCTTTTACAATCGAAACAGTCAAATATAACCCCCACTCTTTTCTCGCACTTCTCTTCTGTGGAATTCCTTTTTATATAATTACTTCTCTGAAAGCTACAGTATACAAGAGTTTAAGTGCAACGTGAATTGCCATCTTTCTCTTATCCTTTCTGCAACACACCCTGTTCTTTTTTTTTTAATTTTTTTTTTTTCGCTTTTCCCTCTTGTAACCCCCTGCGCACCAGTGGCAGTATTGCTTTGCTTGGAGTGAAACGATTATTATTATTATTATATATATATATATATATATATATATATATATATATATATATATGTGTGTGTGTGTGTGTGTGTGTGTGTGTGTGTGTGTGTGTGTGTGTGTGTTCGTGCGTCTGCATCCGTGCCTGTGTGTTTGCATGTGTACGTGTGTATTCGCCCGCGTAGGTATGTCTGATGATTTCGCAAAGAAAAGAAAAAGTATTTCACTTTGTGGGTAGGTTTGCAGATTAGGGCAACACGAAACAGTTTTTTCTATTGCCATAGAGGCAGTGGAAGGTTTGAAATTTAAACTGAGGAAGAAGCATTCTTTTTTTAAGTGGGGGTGAAAATCGGTTTTGTCATGTCTGTCTATTCTCCTCAAAAATGGTTCTGATGCTATTAAAACCAAAAAAAAAAAAAAGAAATAGATAAACTGGAAGAAATGTTTTTGTTTTGCTTTTGTTTTACACGCCACATTCATTTGTACCCTGGCTGCGGACGATGGAGAAATTTACAATTATTTTAGGGCAGTTTGCATCATTAATAAACGTGTTTCCCTTGTGTATAATTTAGTTGAGGCGGTGAAGCATATTGCGCACTCATAAGTTTCAATAACTGTATGGCTATATGTGTGCATTCTTGCAGAAATAATATGATTACAGTAAGGTCCTTATGCTTCATGTCATTTGAATTTATATATGTGTGTGTGTGTGTGTGTGTGTGTGTGTGTGTGTGTGTGTGTGTGAGAGAGAGAGAGAAAGAGAGAGAGAAAGAGAGAGAGAGTTTCGTTCAAAACGACCAAGGGAGATTTTTTTTAATGTTTTTCTTTAATTTTCCAGTATTCTTATATATTTCCTTTTTGCTGGAGATAAGGAAAGTGAATATATTCCATAATTTGTTCTATCCAAGCGCTTTCATATACTTCACTGGTTATTTTCAAGGATGCCTTTTTCCCGATGTTTTCATTTATCATTTGTTGTCCTTTTATCCACAAGTTTTGATTGTAACGTAATTTATTTTATGTTTTTTCTAAAAGGGGCGGTCGTTAAAAGCTATCACGTGACACACGTGAAGCGACTGAAAGCGCTTGGAAAATAAAAAATTGTAGAACATTTTTACATTCCTTATATCCAGCAAAAAGAAAACATGTAAGAATACTAGAAAATCTTAATAAAATATTCCTTCTTGGTCATTTTTAACAAAACATGTTTAAAAGATAGATATATATTTTTTCCCATATATCGGAAAATCCCAAAGATTAACGAATTGGTTTTAACAACCGACATATTGAAATTATTTGTTTGAATATTATTTTTAGTCGATACTCGTATTTGAGCAGATTTTTAATCAAACAGTATATTTATATATTTATTTCTATTTCTGATTATTTACGATATATTTTGTCCGAAAATGTGCGTCATTCGGCAGGATTCGAACCTGCGATTCCTATCAACTGATCTGGCGCGTCTTAGACAAAAAAAAAATGGTGTAGGAATAAGAAAGAAAAAAAAGAATATTTAAAATTGTCGGCCAAACATAAGGAAAAGCAGAAACAGAGATTCATGACTCGATATTAGAAGACTTTAAATGTAAAGTCTTCTAATATCAAGTCATGAATCTCTGTTTCTGCTTTTCCGTTTTCTTATGTCTTGTCGACGAATTTAAGTTTAAGTTTTTCCTTTTTTTTACTTCCTGTTTATGGATATGTTTTGGGGCTTTTTCCGGTATAGAAATTTTGTACCATATTTGAATTAATAAATTTTTGTTTTCGATCGTTGCTGATAATGCGAGAATTTTCTCGCTGAAATGGGTATTCAACGAATGTAAATTTAGGAAATCTTTTACTTAATAATAATTACATCGAGGTCTCCACCTTGATTAATTTTAATAATCATAAAATTAATATTAATAGGATCTGGTTTTGGAGATTTTACCTATATGCTCATCATTTTTTTAACTATATATATATATATATATATATATATATATATATATATATATAATCAGGAAAGTAGGTTTTTAATTTTTTTTAATTTTCTTGCTTGTGTACAAGAGAAATTTGATTTATTCATTTAAAAAAGTGAGTGGATAAATTACAAAATGTTTGAAATTGAGCGCATTCCTGCACGCTTCTACTATTTATCAATACAAGGGAAAGTTGTGAATAACGAGTGTTTATCCTGATAGTTCACGTCACTGTGAAGATCACGAAATGCTAAAATTTAAAAATACAATGAATATTAGTTTCCTTACTTGTTTATTTATAATACATTTTTAACACGCCGTTTCCAAATTTTAAATTTGGCATTTACATTGGTCCGTTTAATCATATTCCTGACGAGATGCTCTCATCTGTGACAGGCAAGTTTATCGCTTAGTTTCTAAATTAGTATCAATGTGTACGTGTATATTCGCCCGCTTAGGTATGTCTGATGATTTTGCAAAGAAAAGAAAAAGTATTTCACTACGGGGGTAGGTTTGCTGATTAGGGCAACACGAAACAGATTTTCCTATTGCCATATCAACATCAATATCGGACTTGACATGGGTTTGTTTTAGTCATATTCCTGACGAGATACTCTCACAAAATATCTGTGATAGGCAAGTTTATAGCTTAGTTTTCAAATTAGTATTAGATCAGTTTCCAAATTACGACTATAATGATTTTAAATACGGTGTTTCTATTTGTCTATTTTAGTCATTTAATTACGACATAGAGTGAAAAATACCTATGATAAACAAGTTTATCGCTAACTCTCCCGAGATACTCTGACAATACATCGATGTTAGCCAAGTTTATTTCTCAATTTCCGCATTACTATCGGGGTTTCTAAATTAGGTCTGTAATTATTATATTTCGGCGTTTAAATTGGTCCGTTTTAGTCATCTTACGAGATACTCTGACAGAATACCTATGTTTGTCAAGTGTATCCCTTATTTTCGAAATTAGCTTAATCCTTTCTAATTAGAACAGTAATGAATTTGAATTCGGCGTATATTTGGTTCGTTTTAGTCATTTTACTCCCGAGATACTGCTAAAATATCTGTCTTACAAACAGTGTATATCTTAATTTCCAAATTAGTACCGGAGTTTCCAGTTTAGGATTTTAATTAAGTACCTCCACGCAACTGCCGAGACAACAACATAGCATGAAGCTAAAAGGTCTCAAACATAACAAAAACAAAGTAATTCGGCATTTACATTGGTCCGTTTTAGTTATCTTTCTCACGTGATGCATATTTGTATGGCTTATAATTCGGCGTTTACAATGGTCCGTTTTAGTCATCTTACTCACGTGATGTATATTTGTAGACTTGTAATTCAGCCTTTACATTGGTCCGTGTTAGTTATCTTTCTCACGAGATAAATATTTGTAGGCTTGTAATTCGGCGTTAACATTGGTCCGTTTTAGTTATCTTACTCGCGAGATGTATATTTGTAGGCTTGTAATTCGGCGTTTACATTGGTCCGTTTTAGTCATCTTACTCACGCGATGTATATCTGTACACTTGTAATTCGGCGTTTACATTGGTCCGTTTTAGTTATCTCACGAGATGTATATGTGTAGGCTTGTAATTCGACGTCAACATTGGTCCGTTTTAGTTACCTACTCACGAGATGTATATTTTTAGACTTGTAATTCGGCGTTTACATTGGTCCGTTTTAGTTATCTTACTCACGAGATGTATATTTGTAGGCTTGTATTTCGGCTTTGACGTTGGTCCGTTTTAGTTATCTAATGTACGAGATGTATATTTGTAGGCTTGTAATTCAAAGTTAACATTGGTCCGTTTTAGTTATCTTACTCACGAGATGTTTATTTGTAGACTTGTAATTCGGCGTTTACATTGGTCCGTTTTTGTTATCTTACTCACGAGATGTATATTTGTAGTCTTGTATTTCGGCGTTTACGTTGGTCCGTTTTAGTTATCTAATGCACGAGATGTACATTGGTCCGTTTTTGTTATCTTACTCACGAGATGTATATTTGTAGGCTTGTATTTCGGCGTTTACGTTGGTCCGTTTTAGTTATCTCATGCACGAGATGTACATTGGTCCGTTTTTGTTATCTTACTCACGAGATGGATATTTGTAGACTTGTAATTCGGCGTTAACATTTGTTTGTTTTAGTGTCCTCTTTTATGCGATAGTCTACCAAAACATTTTTTCGGCGCCCCTTTCAGATGTTACATATTTTTGAAGCACTATTTCCCAGTTGTAGGGAATTTATTGATTTAAGGTTTATTTGTTATGGTATACAATTGACCTAATCCAGTCATTCCTTTCAAATTGCAAAATTAGGGTAGTATTAATCGGACATAACTCCCGATACTAACATACGAACGGGGGTGTCCCTCGAGGCTCTATTCTAGGTCGTACGCTTTTCCTGGTCTTCATTAACGATCTCCCCGATTCAATCAGTTCCCAAGTAGGCATATACGCTGACGACACCTCCGTTTATTCTCACCTCGAGAGGCTGACAAATTGAACCTTGCTGCCGAGTTTGAAAAAGACCTCCAATCTGTGGCAGACTGGGGTAAGAAATGGCTCGTAAATTTTAATGCTTTCAAAACGAAACTGCTACCTGTTAATCATCATAGACAATCGCTCCTACCCACCCCCCATTAGCACGGATCAGTCTAGCTTCCCTGAGAGCAAAACACTGCGCCTCCTCGGCCTAACTCTTTCAGCTGAGCTCAAGTGGAGTGACTCTATCAAATCCATAACTAAATCCGCTGCTAAGAAAGTAGGTTCAATGTGCAGGGGCAGGAAGTTTTACTCGTCTGAATCCATCTTGCACATATATAATTCTACCATCCGCCCGTGTATTGAATACAGGTCGGGTGTCCTTACTAAATCCAACGGAGAATCTCTAATGTGATCGATCCCGATCTGGCAGCTCGGCTGCAGTCGCTCTCTCACTAGCGTGATGCAGCTTCGCTCTGTCTCTTCTACAAATACTCTCACGGCTTCTGCTCCAATGAACTTGGCTCACTGGTGCCCCTAAGTATGAATTTACTTGAGCTAATAGACTAGCAACCAGGTCCCACCCTTTTACAGTGAAACCAATAAAATGTAACCGCAATTTTTACTCTACAGCTTCTTTTATCGCACTTCCTGTCTGTGGAATTCCCTTCCGTATACTTGTTTCCCCGTCAGCTACAATCTCCAAGAATTTAAATGTAAGGTTAATAGTTATATCCTATCTCACTAACTCGCATGCTTTTTCTTAAGCTCTTTTCTCGATCCACCCCACTCCATCACACCAGTATTCTCATCCTTCTATTACCCTCTTCCTAACACCTCCTATAACCTACCCCTCTTTCTAATCACTTCCCCCTATGTAACCCCCCAGCACAACAGTGGCAGTAAAACTGCCTTGCTTGGCGTGAAATGATTAAAAAACAATGTATACTTGTACTATTTTTAGGACGGCTTTGCTGCAATGTAGTGGCAATGTTGTCTGTTTCTGAACTGATCTTTTTATGCGCTTTGCCTACATATGAGGCATTTTAGACTGAAACTATTGGTATTATAGCCACTATAGGAATTGTACATATTTTTCCTCGTTAGGCAGTATTCTACGCAAGCCACTCGTTTTTTTTGTTGTTGTTTTTTGTTTTTTGTTTTGCAGGAGGTATTATATTTTCGAAGTTCCGCTTTCTTCAACCAATAATTCCCGAATCTCGTAAAATCTTCACGATTAATTCACGAATCTTGTAAATAAAAGAACCATATTTAGATGAATATTTGCATTGAAAGAATTAGTAATTAAATAAAAGATTTTCAAAATTTTCTTATTTTGGACTGTTTCGATGATCAGACATCATCATCAGAAAATAGTTTATATATCACCAAATCTAAATTGACGAGAGAGAACTTCAATCCCTTTAGTAAGCGTAGAAAAACGTTTAACCGAATCTATAGTACCCTGCAGTAATGAGATTATTTTTAATTTACAGTGAGTCTTGAATTTTCATTATTTCGACTGTCTGAAGCACGATTTCTACTCATGGTGCCAAATAAAGCGATATTTAGTCTGCCTCGTCATCAAAAATATTCGTGACTCGTCTAGTCGTCTCCCTCTCTTAATCATTGTTACAATTTTTAGCACCATCGCTCTTTTAACAATAGAATTTTTTTCTTTAGTCTATGATTCTTTGATCTTCGCGCTATTTCTCGTGGATTACATTCAGATTCATTGCTGAGATTTCTAGTTATATTATTATTATTATTATTATTATTATTATTATTATTATTATTATTATTATTATTATTATCTCTCATTTTTGTTGTATACACATTTCTTTCCGGTTCTCACCCAGAAATATAAGATCAGAAATTTCAATTTCAATTTTTCTGCCATTTTTCATCGATCGACACTTTTTCTAAACAGAAGCCAATTCTCAATTTTAAAGATTTTTGCAAAAATAAAATTTACATCGCTAAAACATTATTATTAGCGAATTTAAACCTACCTTAATCTAATTTGAAACAAGAATTACTTGCTTACTGCCTAAAATTACGGTAATTTTGTTATCGGGTTTATCAGAGGAGCACTTCACATGACTGACAGAAGCTATCAAAAATGGAAAATATGGAAGACGAATTCGACATAATCTTAAACGTAAACTTCGTTTTTTATATTTTTAACTATATGTAAAAATTAAAAATTTAACACAATATTTTCAGCAATTATCCAATATTTTATAAAATGTTAGTTTAACTTTATAGCATTTTAGTTAGTTTAACTTTATAGCATTACGTTTGAAGATGTTTTATGAAAAATAAAAATTGGTATAATATAAAACTTTTTTTATTTTACAGAATAAAATTGTATAGCAGTAAAAGTGCTCAGTAATTTATGAAATGTTATGGCATTTATTAATTTTTATTTTAAATATCTATTTTTCATATTCTTTATTAGGTACTTCCACAAATTGTAAATTTCACTTTGGTTTTTGCTTCTGGTTTTGCTCTAAGTAGGTATAATTGTAGTTCTTAGTCTCAGCCATGATACCGTTTACTCAGAGGACTTATTTAGCCTTCAAAATTCATTTTGCGACGAACAACTTATTTGACATCGATACCGAAAATCAAAGTTTGACTTACATCCATTCATTTTAGTAGGTTCTACGCCTTCGAGATCAAACTTTCAACAACCTACGTTTTTCGTGTCAACGTCCAAAGAGTCTGAGCACCAGGACCATGGATTAGTTTTAAAGCTTTCATTACACCCGAGCAACGGCGGGCTATACTGCTAGTACGAGATAAAGCCGACGACGAACTGATTACCACTGCAGACGCACTATTATATGTCATCAAACACCGTACGCATTCTGTACTTTAATGATCTCATAAAAAATTTTTATTTAATTTATGGTTGGTTGTTTTGTTTTTATGGCATATCAACCTCGGCGGGTCATTTATTGCCAACTAAATTTTATTTAAAAATACCTGGTAATACCTTTTTCATTCAACAATTTATTGTTGTTTTTTATATAGGTTTTGTGTCTAGTAATACTTTTTTTCTTTTCGAGTATCAAGATTCATTGGGATTTGTTTTTTAGGGCAGGGTCCCTAAGTTCTATCCTTGTTATTTAACCCATAACTGGAGGGAAGGGACGGATTAATACCTTTCTCAAGGGTACCAGTGCTTAAGTGAATGCAGGGTATTCAACTGAAATTCGAACTCGGCTCACTGATTTCTCTTTCCGAGCTGATATCCACTGCACCACAACGCACATCCGTCACTAAACGCTTACAGCACCCGGTATTCCCAAGCAGACACCCATCTAAATACTGACCAGGCTCAACGGTGCTTAACCTCAGTGATCGAGCGAGAACCGGTGTATTCAACGTGATAAGCCGTGAGGTTTTTATTTATAGAAACTGTCATAAGGTTATTCTCTCTAGCAAATTTCATGATCAAATGATAAATTAGTATTAATATAAAATCATACGACACTTTGATTTACAACATTAAAGAATGAGTTGAATATATTGATCAAAATCCAACAAGATGAATAGAATAAGAAAAGTAACAAGTAGAAAAAAGTGTCTTTAATCTAACATGTTTCACGACTTCTTCACGACTTTAAAACATCTCTGAAGAAGTTTGTTAAATTTAGATTTAAATTTAAAGACACGTTTTCCCACCTGTTCTTTACTTATTCTATTCACATTGAAGGATCGAAAAATCGTAAGGAGCTTGAATTATTAACGGGGCCGAGAATACACCGACACAAGTCCCTGCTGATTGTCAAAACCCCATCAAAAGGAATCAAGAACCACCAACCAAATAAATGCTTTAAGACTAAAATACGATCAACAAATTGTTAGCTATTCACAAACCAACTAGATGCTAATAATCTCAAATATAAAACGTAGACGTTTATATTTTAGTCTGTATGCATTTCATATTCTTATTTAATTGTTCTTAAACCAAATGACTACGAATATAAATATATATATTTTTTTTTAATCGTATCACCCCGAGCAAGGCGGTAACGCCACTGATGTGCAGGGGGCTACGTAATAGTGAAAAGAGAAAGCCGGAAACCACGTCCTCGGACCGCTCTTTATCTATTCTTGAACCATATACTTTTTACAGACGCAAATATAAATGATCACTATTTATGTATTCATGAAATAATTAAATGCTTATAGATTCAAATATAAATGACCTCTACTTATCTATTCTTGAACCAAGTGTCTTTTACGGACGCAAATATAAAAGACGACCAGTTTCTGAATAGGTAAATAGTGGGTATTTATGTTTACATACGTTCGATTCCTGAACTAAGTAATTGTTTATGGGTGCAAATATAAATTACTACTATTTACCTTTTCCCAAAACAATTAAATGTTTATACAGTCAAATATAAACAATCACTACTTATCTATTCTTGCAACAAGTAACTGTTTATGGACGCAAATATAATCAACCGCTATTTATATATTACCGAAACAATTAATTGCTTACAGACTCAAATATAGACAAAAACTACCTATTTTGAGGTAAGTTAATATAAAAAGCCACAATTCTTGAACAGAATAAATGCTTACAAACCCAAAAATACGCACGTATTACATTCGATTAAATCTGTTGTTAAGATATTTTGCTCCGTTTTATTGACGAACGGAGCTACTTTCTTTTACGTTTACAATAGAACTGCACTTATTCTGCAATCCTTAAAGGATCATCCAAAAAAGAAAGTCGTCCTGAAGTTAACAATAAAAAACAATTAGTCCTTTCAATGTCCGGATAGAAAGATTGCAATAAATTCTGGGAATTTCCAGAACTTCCGTATCATTAGATGTTCGTTTCATTCATCAAAGAAGAACTTTATAAGTAGTTTTAAGTTCCAAATGCATTTTCGCTGTATATTCCTTCTTATTTTTTACCCTTTTTTGTGATTACAGTTAATTCAACATTCACTTTCACTTCCTTCTGAACTGACATTAGAATTCTTTCACGCATTCCCACATTCACATCTATTACGTTTACTTTGTTAACACCGGGGAGTGATTGGCAAATAGTCTTTTAATATGTCCAGCGTCCGAGGATTTTAAATGTCCATATCAGGTAAGTCAGGTAGTTGTCGCTAGGGATTATATGACATAATGTCATTTCTAATTTGTTATATCATCTTTAGGGTTGTCATAGACCCCGGCAAATGCATGTTTTGGCTAATGGAAATCTATACTCGGTTCTTCAGTTATTTTCATCTCACCTTTTTGCTGTTTTTTTCCATCAATCAAGTAAGCCATTTATTCTAGGCACTACTGTCTCACATGTGCTATAGACTTTATTTGTGCTCTTTAGCATAATTTCACACAAAATCAAATGGGTGAAATGAACGTCAAAATTATACTGAGAGAATCTTCAAAATGGAGGAAACAAGTTCTAATGATTCCGTAGCATTCGATCTTCATTAATCAAAAAGAGGCCTATTTTTAGTGAGCAAACTACTTCCTTTCTAAGCATGTCTAACTTCCAAATGCATTTTCTGTGTTTATTCATTCTTATTAGTTACCATTTTTGTTTTTGATTGGATCTGTTTTTCGAATTACTTTCACTTTCACTTTCATCAGCACTTAAATCATCGTTTGTCATGTGTTTTTTTATACTTATGAAAAATATTCAGTAACTAAAGGAATTAGTTGATACGAATACCCAGGAAGTAAATCCATGATGAATTTATATGTATATAGCAGTAAAAAATCTAGGATAAGATTGCTAAATAAGCCGAGAGAATTCTAGTAAAATTATTTAAATATTAAAGCTGATCCAACAGAGCTCAATGTAAATTTAATTTACAGAGCAGATTTTGTTGCGTGTTAAGTGTAACAAAAGAAAAACATTTTGATTAACCAAAACTCAGAGATAAATCACAAACAAATGTTTAATTTACCAAAACATTCAATAAAAATGTTTACAAATATACAGGTTTTTCATTCAAAGAGAAAAAACAGAGATTACTACTGGCAGGCGAGGTGTTACGAAGGAAAGGAAAGGTCAGTATCTTTACCCAGTTAGTGAAGTAGTTAAAGTGCTATACATTTTGGAAATCTTTAAATGCGTATATAAAGAATAGTTTCAAGTATGGTCAATAAAAAGTCAAAAATATCTATTTACCCTTTTTGTTCCAGGAGGTTCTCTTTCAGATTTTAGTTGGTCGAAAACTTTTCTTAGAAATTCTTTCGGCTGGATATAAAAACCTTGAATTAAAGCCGGAGTTGATAATGGTAGCAAATCCTTTTAAGAACTAACTACTCTCTTCCCAAAACCTATTTTTATATGTGCTAACACCTAATTTGCATATTTTAGAATTCTTTAGAATTCTCTAGATTTTACTCAAATTTTCTCGGACATCTTCCAAAGATTCTATTTCTAATTTCCTTATTTTTACAACCACTTCATAAATTAAAATTTTTTATAATAACAAGTAGGACTCAAGAGAATCCCTTACTACAACTTTTTAAACATTATTAATATTATTTTTATATATAATTGCATCTTCGTAACAATATTCATTTTTTCTCTGTAAATTCAGATCAAATTTAGGGGGATAGCTATTTCAACATGTCAGTTCGAGACATGCATTGTCAACTCAAGTCAACCAAGAATAGAGAAAAATTCTCATACCGGAAGCAAGGATTAGTAAAAGAAGAAGTGGAAAATGTTGTTTGCGATATGATCAAGCAGTTGAGAATCGTAGAAGTAATTTTCTATTAGTAGTAGAAGGCAGGTGCTTTAATCATTGTGTTATATATCGCCGTACGACGACAAAACAACAAACACGCATATATAAAAATATAAGGTTATATTTTTATTAATGACGACGAACCGTGTGGAATAGAGAACAGGAGAGTGAGAGCGCACATAGAATGGTCGACGGGAGTGTAGTCTTGTCTGTGGTGTCTCTCTGCTTCCACTGGCCGTTCTCTGCTGGCGAATCCGTGTGTCGAGGTCTTTATATAGTCTTCTAGAACCGGGACTTTCCTTCCGGTTTTGCCTCGCCCACGCAACGCCCACGTAATTCTAAGAGACACCTGATCTGTTTGCCTCTGTAGCCATTTCCGCCGCTGTCGGAAATAAGGTCAAATGACATCCGCTCCGGCCTCGACAGGATGTATTTCACAAACACCTGTCTTGTCGCTTCGCCGCCCCCTTCAACCGACGGGAAACACCATCGCTTGCATCACTTCCTCGGGTGGGGCCAGATTGTTATATTACAATTGTGTCAGGAGTTGACAATTGGAAAAAGTTTCGGATCCACCAAATTTAAATTCTAATCTAAGAGGCAAAAATTTATTATGAATAAATGGAATAAGGAGATAATTAGTGAAATATAAACTAACCTGTGTCCTCATCGTAGTAAATTTAAATTGCACTAATTATCTCTTTCATCCATTTGTTCATAATATGTTTTTCATCATTTTTTGGTTGCCTGGGGTTGACAATGGATGCTTCGAACTGACATGTTGAAATAGTTATTCCCCTAAATGTGATCTGAATTTATATATATATATATATATATATATATATATATATATATATATATATATATATTGATGTTATATTCAGCAACCCTACTCCAGAGTTTGAAGACGAGCTTTTGTGTAACTGTTGGGCCTACTCGTCAGGAGTTATCAGCAAATGTCTGTCAATTTTCTTGTTTTCGTTATATATTAAGAATGAATAACCTCTTTGAAAGACCAACATGCAGTAACATTTAGAGTGCAGTGAAAGTTTGGGGTAGTATTTTGATTCACTTGCATCTAACCATTGGCCTACTTTCTTACAGTTGTCAAAGAATATCCATTTTTCATCGTATGTAATTATATTTTCACCAGGTTATATACATACAGTAAGATTACTAAACATTGTTTATTACATAAACATTACTAAACATTGTTTATTACATAATTATTTTCATATTTATTTTCATTAAGCTTAGTTTGAACAACCCCACCGCCACCAGTCCTTCGTGTCGACGCCTAAAATCTCACGGCTGATCGATAATCGATCCTTTCATTCCAAAACGGGCTCTGTCCACGTTGTGCTTGATTGATCACAAAGCCGTCCTAGTTTGAAAGTCCCCGAAAATCCGCTCCATCAATGATCCAGACAGAGATGAAAGCCACGATATATAGAGGAAATCTTTTTAAAATTAACAAGGGTTTTATATACATAAATTCTGTTCGGTACAATATTTGGCTAGAGATTATCACTCTTGAATGCAGACAATTATAATTCCAATACACGTCTTCTACAGAAAGTAACACGTTAACTAAGTTGGTTGGTCTGGCACCAGGCTAAAATCAGATTTTCTTCTAAGGCAGGCAGACACGTGACAACACGTCTCTCGTGTTAACACACTCCGTGCCAGTCCAACTTTACAGTACTCAACTGATTCATCTGCTTATACTGAGTCTCGAGGTCGTTGTGACGCACTTTTGGGTACACTTGGCATTTTAAAATGACCAATAAGAGATCCTTCTGATCAATCTCATCTCTCTATTTCCTGTGTGAGGGCTTCTAACTAATGTTAGAGCGTAGAACGTTCATCCGACTTACCCTCAAAATCCCCCGGGACGATATTTTATTGGTTATCTTATCAACCATGTCTCTTTGTCTCCTGTGTAAGTGCCTCCACCCACCGACTAAGGGGCATGTTTCAGCGCAACGGTCAAATTTTAATTATCATTCTTTTTGCTTTTCCGCTTTCGGTGTGTTTGTTCGTTTCGCATTTGTGTTTTTATTATTTTTTTATGTTTTTATCACTATAAGAAATTATCTAGCTTCGGTCGAAAAGAAAATCACATGTTTCTCTTTAATTCTCAGCGTCGTAAAATTCTACAAGGAACCAGAAGACCTTATTTCTGGGAAATTTTGTCTCACTTTCTCAGCGGGCAGTGGCTGTTACTATAGTCATAAAATCGACCATGCCCGCTTCCTTAGACGACTGTCTCTTCTATCAATGGCCGTTAAATTTTTTCATTACAGGGGAAATCATTTCTAGTGAAAACAGATTTTCCGATTTTTGCCATAAGAATATTTTGAGTCATAAAAAATGTTATCTATCTTCCTTGGGTCGTTTAAACATATCTCTCGCCTAGCTCCAGTAGTCGGAGAAAAAAGACCAAAAGATAATAAATTCAATTATATATATTTTATATATTAAGTAGATAAGTTCGTTAGACAACCAAACCAACAACCAACCAAAAATGAGTCATTTCATATGTGACAACCTAATATATATATATATATATATATATATATATATATAAGACCATGTTCCTTTATAACCGACTGACAATGATGATTTTATTAATTTTTGATTTAATGATTCCAGTATTCTTATATTTTTTCCTTTTTTACTTGAGATAAGGAACGTAATATATTTAAAATTTTACATGTTTTTGATGAATTACGGCAGAAATATTATTTAATAATTTTTCGCATAGAAAGTTCGTCCTGTTTATAATTATTGAATATTTCATTGCAGTAAAAATGTACATGATGCCAGTGTTAGAAATAACGCACAGAAAAGACATCAATATATTTATTGCAATGAAATACACAATAATTATAAACAGGACGAAAAAAACACGTAAAATTTGTAATATATTATACTCCTTATCTCCAGCAAAAAAGAAACATATAAGAATACTGGAAAAATTAAATGAAAAATTGATCAAATTTTTCTTGTCGGTCATTTTTAAGGAAACATGTTTAAAAGAAAGATTGCTACCCAAATATACATTAATATATATATATATATATATATATATATGTGTGTGTGTGTGTGTGTGTGTGTGTGTGTGTGTGTGTGTGTGTGTGTGTGTGGAGAGAGAGAGAGAGAGAGAGATGGAAGGAGACAATGCCCAAACAATTTCAGTGTGAGTTGAAATGTTATTGGCCTGACCAACAAATTGTTCCCCAAAATACCTGATGTTTGCTCATTTTTTCAGATTTTGGGAAATGAATTGGCTGGATAATTTATGTCTCAGTCTTTTGTGTATGTGTAGATAGATAGATAGATAGATAGATAGATAGATAGATAGATAGATAGATAGATAGCACCTGTTGTTTTCAGGCGTTATTTTTTCATCACGTCAACTTGACATGATCCACTTGAATTTCATGAATTGGCAAAGCAGATGAACTTATATTTTATTTTATTTTTATAAATATTTTATTTCTTTTACCAATTCCGTGTTTTCGATACGAGTGTGCTTTTTTGAAGTGTCGACGTCTTTCAACATTTCAGCTGATTGGGTAGTTGACAAGACGATTCGATTGGGCGATGACTACTCATCTAAACTTTTTTAATTACTTCATTTCCATCGCAGGAAACAAATTTCTTTATTTCTTTTAAATTCATAATACTTTTCTTTCTGCTCTTCTTTTACATATATGGATTATTTTATTTTTTTTTAATTTTCGCTGTCGTTGATAAGTGGAAACGGAAAGCGCTTTTGAATTCCGAAAGACAATAAGGCCGCTCCGAATGCTGCAACGGACACAGGAATTGATCAGTTTAGTTTCTTTTGCTTTTACTTTAACGCAGTGAAATATTTATTTGCCTCCGCATCTCGTCTTAATCAGCCAGCAAGCAGGTAAAGAAGAAACAAATATATTATTTAATTGTCTTTTTTTTTAATCAAGATGTGAATCTTCAGCACGGAAATTGGAACGGCATCCCGATCTCAAATTTCGTTTCTGGCAGATGGTGTTAGTTCGTTTGAAATGGCATGACACCAAGTCCTCCTGTTCTCAGGTCCATATAACATTCTGATAGAATACTAACTGTTTACAATGGTCAACAAAGTGGGTAAATTACTAATTGCCCAAATAATATTTCCACATTTACACTTGTGCCTCAACACAGACTGAATATGTAGAGTGACCGAAAAGTAACTTCCCATTTTAAAAATACTTATCATTTATGTATTAACCATTTTTTTTAATCATATCACACCGAGCAAGGCGGTGACACCACTGATGTGCAGGGGACTACGTAAGAGTGAAAAGATTGGAAAAGAGAGAGCCGGAAACCACATCCTAAACAGGAAACAAGGGATGAGCCTCTTAACCTGTTCAATAGACGTGGGTGGAGTGTGAACCGGGCGATAGTTTAGTCTATCTATTCCAACTGAAAAAAAAAGAGGAAAAGAATGAAAAAGAGTAAAAGATTGGAAAAGAGATAGCCGGAAACCACATCCTAAACAGGCAACAAGGGATGAGCCTCTTCACCTGTTCAATAGACGTGGGTGGAGTGCGAACCGGACGATAGTTTAGTCTATCTACTGCAATTGAAAAAAAAAAAAGAGAAAAGGAATGGAAAAGAGTAAAAGATTGGATTTGTACAAGAAATTAATACAAGAGGAAAGCGTTAAGCAAGCTGCTCAGGAATCGCATCAAATGATTTCAACAGGATGTGGTAGGGAAGTTATAATTTCTATCTGCTGTTCACGATCTTCGAAAATCTTGCCTTGATATAGCAGATTTACTATTTCTTCAAACAACCCCAAACAAAAAAGTCACAGTGTGTTAAGGCAGGATTAACGGCTGGCCACTCGTACATAAAATAGGGAGTTACCTTTCAATCATCCTATATATATATATATATACATATATTAGTCATCCACATACAAACCTGTTTCGCTGTATCACAGCTCATCAGTGTGGTTAGACACATCCACTTGCTTCTGGCCGAGATCAAAACTCAAACGATTTGGTGTCAGTCGGAGTTGCTAACCACCTAATCCATAAGCGCATGAAATCAGGGAAGGGAAATTTTAACGTATTATAAGCAGTGCATACACGCGCCAGTCACCGAAAGAACAATTCATTTCTGAAGAGTCACGCATATCTCGCAGAAGGTGAAACAGCTTTTAAAATTTTCTTCTCTAGAGAGCTCAATCGTAATGAGAGCATAATATATTAGTCATCCACATAGAAGCCTGTTTCTCTGTATCACAGCTCATCAGTGTGGTTAGACACATCCACTTGCTTCTGGCCGGGATCAAAACTCAATGTTAGTAGGAGTCGCTATCCCCTAAGCCATAAGCGCATGGAATCAGAAAAGGGAAATTTTAATGTAATATAAACAATGCATACACACACCAGTCACCGAAAGAACTCAATTCGTTTCTGAAGAGTCAAGCATATATCGCAGATTTGTTCGTTAACTTCCCCTGTCAAACCCATTTTGCATTTTCTTTCCTTTCCCCCTACCACTTCTATTCCTGTGATACAGTTTAAATTTTAACTTTTGATTTTTTAATACAGACGTAATATAAAGTCTTCTGATATCGAGTCATGAATCTCTGTATCTGCTTTTTCTTATGTTTGGCCAACAATTTTAAATATATATTTTTCTTATTCCCGCGCCCGTTTTTTTTTTTTAACTTCCTGTGTATGGATATGTCTTTGGGGCTTCTTTCGGTATATAAATTTTGTAGCGTATTAGAATAAATAAATTTTTGTTTTCGATCGTTGCTAATGAAGCGAGAACTTTATCGCTGAAATGGCCATTCAACGAATTTAAATTTAGAAATTTTTTGACATTATATATAAATATATACTATACTTTAGAACATGTACAAATTACATGCTACTACAAAATTATTTCGACATTGAAAGAACAATGTTCATCAGGTAGTTGATAATGATGGTAATAAACGTCTTTTTTAAAACAAATTATATTTAAACAAAAGACGTTTATTACCATTAATGTCGAAATAATTTTGTAGTAGATTGTAATTTGTACATGTTCTAAAGTATAATTTATAATAAATATTCGTTGCTCTATTTTTATATTGAGCACTGATTTAATGTAATGTTTTGAACGTCGCAATTATTTTCTTCGTTCCTTATTCATTTGTGTGTGTGTGTGTGCGTGCGTGCGTGCGTGTGTGTGTGTGTGTGTGTGAAAAATATTTCCACAATATAATTATTCCAGACAACATACGTATTTCCTATAAAAGAGTTATGCTAACAGTTTCTTCTCTTTCACTCACTCCCGGTTTCTTACTTTCTCCTCAACTTTGATTCTCCAAAATTTAAATGCAATATCAATCGTTGTTTTCTGTCTACTTAATTCCTATTCCTTATTATTATCTCTCATTAATAATCTGTCCTTCTTTCACGTTCAGTAAACACGTGCGTCTTAGTGACTTATTGCCTCAAAGTTTGTTTTTTAATTAATAAGCGGTTTTAGTTGCGATTATTCAGTCAGTTAAATGTCATACGTGATACACGCTTGGGCGTTCATATCTTTTTCGAGACATTACTGACTAGGGAGAAGATTTTCCCGTCGTAAGTTGCCATTTTTTTCTTCTGTAGGTTATTGGACCCCATCTACCCTGCTATTTAATCCATCGCTGGAGGGAGAAGAGATGGATTAATAAAGGTATATTCACTACTTCGATGAAAAATAGCATAGCATGAAAAAAAAAAAATGACCCACATTTAATAAAAAAGTCCTTTTCAGTTAAAATGTTTTTGTTAATATTTAGACGTCAAAGTTAATTTTTTCAGTATTTTTTAAATTTTTGAAATTCTTTCTGACGCGTTTGAAATTTTGGTAAAAATAGTTTTTTCATTTCCTTTGGCGGCTAACCAAAATATTACCAGAGTTTAATATGGATAATACAATTTTACGCAACTCATTTTTTACTATGGATAATACAATTTTACGCAACTCATTTTTTACTATGGATAATACAATTTTACGCAACTCATTTTTTACTATGGATAATACAATTTTACGCAACTCATTTTTTACTATGGATAATACAATTTTACGCAACTCATTTTTTACTATGGATAATACAATTTTACGCAACTCATTTTTTACTATGGATAATACAATTTTACGCAACTCATTTTTTACTATGGATAATACAATTTTACGCAACTCATTTTTTACTATGGATAATACAATTTTACGCAACTCATTTTTTACTATGGATAATACAATTTTACGCAACTCATTTTTTACTATGGATAATACAATTTTACGCAACTCATTTTTTACTATGGATAATACAATTTTACGCAACTCATTTTTTACTATGGATAATACAATTTTACGCAACTCATTTTTTACTATGGATAATACAATTTTACGCAACTCATTTTTTACTATGGATAATACAATTTTACGCAACTCATTTTTTACTATGGATAATACAATTTTACGCAACTCATTTTTTACTATGGATAATACAATTTTACGCAACTCATTTTTTACTATGGATAATACAATTTTACGCAACTCATTTTTTTTCCGGTGAAAACACATTAATTTGAAAATGTTTGCAAAATTCTAATAATTGTCGAATTTTAACGAAACTTTCAGGACTTACATACTAATTAATTATTAATTAATGATTAATCATTTTTAAATCATTTTTTTGTATCTGTTCCTTCCCACCTTTCCGTAAATTCATGAAATTTCAATAAATTAAATTTTATTGCAAAAATTCGTTTTATTAGTTAAACGCAGAACTCCTCGGGGAATGTAAATCATGTTTTTTTGTTTTTTTGTTTTTTTTTTTAAACAAGTGACCGTTTTTCCGAAAATTTGTAAAATAAAAAATGCAATAGAACTATGATATTATTTAATTAGATAAGCTTATAAATGCTTTTAATATATATACAAAAATGTGTGTCAATCGGCTGGATTCGTACCTGCCACCCCTCTCAACACAGGGGAAGCCACTAATTGCGCTGGTGCGTCTTAGACCACTCGACCACAAATGATTCCACAATAACAAAATTTATCGTACATAATCAGGTCGGGAGAAATAAATACATAAATATACTGCTTGGTTAGAACTGAATATCTACTCAAATACAAGTATCGAATAAAAAATATGTTCAAACAAATAAATGAAATATGTCCGGTGTTAATTCAATTTCATTAATCTTCGGCACTTTCCGTAACATTGTATGTTTACATTTGTTTACATTGCGATACATTTCAGATAGTGGTTATTTATGTAGAATCGAAAATTGTGTTATATCAAGTTTTTGCCAATTTAAAATTTCATCTTGAAAATGAAAAAGTGTGTGTTTTTGAAAATCTTTATTCATCACCCTAACGACCTTTGCTCTCTATAACTTGATTCTATCTGTCAACGGGCTTATAAATGCCTCGCTTGTAAAATTCTTTAGGTTTTGATGTGAAATATAATTCTAACTCATGTTCATTGTCCTCTCCTGATGTTAACCTAAGGCCATCTAAATGGTTTTGTAATCCTCGAAATAAGTGGTAATTCGAGCGAGCTAGGTAAGGAGAATATGCAGCATGGAGCAAGATTTCCCAACCAAATTTTCCTAAGAGATCTTTGGTCAGTAGTGCTTTGTGAGGACGAGCATTATCATGATGGAAGATGACTCCCTTTCTGTTGACTGAAGGGGGTCGTTTTCGGGTCAAAGCAGTTTTCGAAAGACGAAGTTGATCACAATAGAGACTAGCAGTAATGGTTTGACTGTTGTCTAAAAATTCGTCATGGATGATCCCTTCAATACCCTATCATACGCTCAACATGATCTTTTTGGAATGGAGTCTTGCTCTCGGTTGCTGAACTGGTCTTTCTCCTCGGTTTATCCACGATCGCCGACGTTTAACGTTATGGTAGAGAATCCACTTCTCATCAACTGTGACAAGCCTACCCAAACATGGTGTCTGAAAGTGTCGTGAAAGCAAAGATTCGCAACAAGAAACACGTTGCATTTGCATTGGAATCTCTGTGAAACTCATAGAGTAGATCATGTCTAATGTGTTCTTTAGATGGAAAGAACATGGGTGAGAATATTGCAGAAAAATATGAATGATGTTTTAATAATCTGAAAGAAAAAGAATGCTTTAAAATGCCTCTTTTACAAAACGGCAAAAACATTTGCACCGACCTGATGTAAAGCTTGATTTGACTTCGATTAGAATGTGGTGTGGAATCATTTGTGGTCGAGTGGTCTAAGACGCAACAGATCAATTGATAGCTTCCCCTATATTGATAGGGTTTGCAGATTTGAATCTTGCCGAATGACACACATTTTCGTAACAAAATTTATCGTAAATAATGAAGCCAATAGAAATAAATAAATATATTGTTTGATTCAAAACAGAATATCTACCCAAATACAAGTATCGATTAAAATAATGTTCAAACAAATAAACTATAAATATATATTGAAGATAATATACTCTGAAAAAAATCGATTGGGTAATGAATTTTTACAATTGCTTTCATTTTTTCTTTTTTAATTATGATTATTTACAAAGTTTCAAAATTATCTTTTTATTTATTCAAAGCCTTGTTGCGGTTAGGTTATTAAGTCATTAACTGAAGATTATATTTACTAATTGGAAATGGAAAGGTTTAATACAAAACTTCGATCCAAAATTTTTTTATATAATTCATTTTGGGGGGGGGGGAGTTTGTTTTGAAGTATGGTATTTTCTGTGTTACATTTGGACACGTGTTTCATGGTTTTTTTCTTTTACAGGAAAAAAGTTTGGACAATTATGTCAATTCTGGTCAACCATACTTATCTGACTGTTATCTCTCAATTCACACACCAATTACTTCACACCTCCGTGATTAAGAAATACTTTTATTCTAAATTTCACTCTATAAATAAATAATAATAAATAAAATAATGTATCCCAGATGTATATTTTGTTTTTGCAAGATTTTTAAAAACCGAGAATTAAGTTTTGTTAACAAACTTATCAAGCTGTCAAAATTGACGAATAAATGAATTTTGAAAACGCTAAGAAATTGAGATTCCATTCAATATAATTTTTATTTGAAATACACCAGAGTATTTTGCTCACTGGAAATAGTAAATTTAATCATTTAGCTTTAAATTAAAGCTCGAATGAAAGCTTCAAAAACATTTTTGTACTTAAAAATTCAATGTAAAATTTAGATTTTGAAAGTGAGTGGAGATTTATACTTTTCCCAAAGGTATTTGCGCGTAAGTGAATGCAACGAATTCAACTCTCTAATTACTCATTCCGTGCCGATATTCATTGCGCCACAATGCACATCAATCTGGTTTATTCTGACTCAATGAGGGACAAATCCACTTTAAATGATTTCGTAAACAGCTAGCCAAACAGCTAGCTGTTGCTCAAAGATATTTACAAATTTTACCTTAATCTGGCACAGGCCATAATATCAACTTACGTCTTGGAGTATTGAACACTCGGCACGACTGATGGCAGTTGTTCTGGAAATCTTAACAAAGCCTTTTATTTAGGAATGATCCCACGAGTAACAGCAGTGAACAGCAACGCTGGCAATGAATTCGTCGCCCTATGGCAGATAGCTTGTATATATTTATTTTGATTAACTTAGTCGAGCAGAAGACGATGAAATCATCGTACCACACGACACGATTTATATGGTATCGGGGAAAGACTTGTCAGATGACCGCAATGTTATTTTTCTATCTTCTAGCGTTTTGTGTTTTCTGTCTCGAATTGGTCTAATACAATAATATTAACCGAACAAGATAACTGTCAAATATAGAATTTTTGTTACTACGAAATAAAAGTTGAACATTTTTATTTTCTGTGAAGTGATCTCTGTGCTAAGTTAAGTTTAGTTGATGGAGACGAGGATATCAAACTTATTCGAAATAGTAATGGCCAGAGAGGTTATTCATCCACCTACGGGTGATTTTTGTTTTGTTTTCGTTTTTGTTTTTGTTTTTGTTGTCGTTTTTTATTTGAATTTTTGTTTTTTGTTTTGTTTTTTTGTTTTTTGTTTTTTTTTTTTGTTTTTTTGTTTTTTGTTTTTTTGGTTGTCTTTCATTCTTTCTTTCTAAATATTTTCCTTTACTTTCCTTCTATTATATTTTCATTCTCTCCTATTGTACGATTCGCCCTTTCTTTTTTGTTTCATCTTTTGTTTCATTTTTTCTTTCCTTCTTCTCGCTATCTTTCCCTGCTGATTGTTTTTCCGTGCAAAACCAATTCTCTCTCTCTCCCTCCCTCTCTCTCTCTCTCTCTCTCTCTCTCTCTCTCTCTCTCTCTCTCTCTCTCATCGTCTGAGTTTCTCTTTCTTTGTCTGTTTTCATTCTCTGATATCTCTTATTGTGGTTCGTTATGCCTTTCTTTCCTTCTTCCTTCTTGTTAATTTTCGATGCCGACTCCTGCAATGCAGAGTAATCACTCTCATTCTCGCTCTCTCTCCCTCTCACTATGTGTTGTACGTGTGTCTATTTTTTCTATTTCGTTTCTGTCCTAATTTTTATACAGCTGTTCATTTTTTCCTTTCTTTCTTTCTTTCTTTCTTTCTGTATGTATGTATGTATGTATGTATGTTCGTATCAATCTACCTAAATTGGTTGTGTCGGCTAAATTGTCGCCATTTTATAGTTTTACTTACGCGCAAATCTATTGTTCTTTTTTTTTAGCTTGTCGGCTACACAGTATAGTAGGGTCATTTAAGCACTGTCTGTGACAAAAACAGGCAACATAACGCAATTCACTCCACCGGGAATTTTGAAACGGCATAAACAGATAAACACATTACAAGTAAATGATGAATAAAACTATTGATTTTCATTTCAAACATACGCACCGTAATGGGGGCGCTAGAGGGTGTCGTCAGTGATGTCATCGCTTGGCATTCGCGCTGGAAGCATAAAAATGCGAACATTTCTTCGTGTCAATCTGAGGACAGTGCAGAGGATTTGGAACGAGTTCGATGAGTAAAAGTGATTACGAAAGTGTATGGAGTGATCACTAGTGATGGTTACGGTATAATCCCATTCATCTTCCTACAAAGATTCAGATTCGATAAGGAAATCTACATCAAGTTCCTTGAATAGATAATGCCAATCTGGGTCAAGAATGTGGCGACTACAAGACCCTATGTTTGCCAAAAGGACTCTGAACCATGTCACACTAGTAGAAAAACCCCATCATGTCTATTAGACAATTTCTGCGACCATAGCAAGCCTTACATCTGGCTACCTAACCAAGACCATCTAAAAGAAAAATTCCGGCTCAATCGTGACGTGACGTCACAAAAGTAGTCCTACGTAGGTCTTCGGTTAGTAAGACCAGCAGTGATGAATGATTGTAAACTAAAGAAAAAGTTTTAGAAAACTTTTTTAAATTACGATTAAAAACAAAAGAAGAAAAATGGTAAACAATGTATAATACTACTCAACTTTATTTAATAATATTTATTCTTTTCTAAATGATTAATAATACTAATAATAAATTGTTGCTTAAAGCAGTTTTAAAGTAAATAAACAAAAGAAAATATCACGTTACATTTCATTAAAATTTAAAAAATAAATTCGGTCATTATTTAATTGTTTCAAATTTGAAAAAATATATATATATATATATTCTTGTTTTTAGAATTTTAATCAGCATTGTTTTAATTTGGATGTTTTTATTTCGATTTTAACAATTATTCTGTAAAGTTACAATATCGTAAGTGATTATTACTCTTAGTCTGATACTAAATTATGAATTGGGAAACAAACAATAATTGAATAAACACACAAACAAATTACAAGTAAATGATTAAAAAATAAAACAACTGAATATAAATAAGAATTAGATACAAACAAGATAGATTCAAAAAACAAATAATACTTTATGGAAAAATAGGTTACAGATACAAAATTTAAAAGACTGAAATTAAATTCATTCATAATTTTGTTTCAAATTTGAAAACAATTTTTTTATAAATTATAAAATCAACAACATTGTTTTAATTTGCATGTTTTTAATTTTAACAATTATTCTGTAATGTTACAATATTGTAATTATTAAATGATTGCTTCTCAAATATAGCAACAACTGAATTATGAATAAGGGAATAAACATCAATTGAATAAACAGATAAACACATTACAAGTAAATGATGAATAAAACTATTGATTTTCATTTCAAACATACGCACCGTAATGGGGGCGCTAGAGGGTGTCGTCAGTGATGTCATCGCGAGGATCACTAGGGGGTTTCGGGTCTTTCAACATCATACCCCCCTCACCGCGCCGACCCGACCAGAGATGATCAGTTTCTGGCCCACCCTCGATAAGCGCTTTCAGACACTGGAAAATTACGTTTAGGCCCGGTACGAAACCTTGCAAATGCTTCTGATTGGCGACAGTCAGAGCCACTTTCCATTTAGAGGCGAACCGTACATGAGCTCGACCGAAACATTAATTTAGACGCAGAATTTCGGGGAATTTTAGCTAACAATTTGGAATCCAGGCACTCTCTCTTTTGATCCATAACCAATTAGCTGTTCTTTCCGCTGTTTCGGTTATGGACTTGAGTGCTTTCCTTTTTTTTACTCCCACTATCCCAATATCTGTTAAGGCTTTGCATAAGGACCTTGCTGCAAATCCTCTAGTCCCCACTTCTATAGGAGTACAGCTAGCCCTCCAGCCTTTAACCCTGAAACTCTCCAGCAGTTCGTCATATTTTAACTTCTTCCTTTCATGAGCTTCCTCTGCGTTTTCTTCCCAGGGGACCGTCAGTTCCCACAAGACTATCTTCTTCAAATTATGTGAGAAGAAAACTATATCTGGGTGAAGTTTTGTGATGGCTATTTGCTCTGGGAATTTCAATCTTGAGCCTATATCGGCCCTTAGTTCCCAGTCTGTTGCAGGAGATAGCAGGTTTGAATTTACCTTTCTATTTCGTGGGATTTTCGGCCCCGCTTTAATAAATTGTATCTGCCTTGTGTCTGGGTTGTAAACATTCTCTTTGATAGCATTTTGAACTATTTTTGCGATCTCTTTTAGGATTTCGTCATGGCGCCACCTGTAGCGCCCATCAGCTAATGCAGATTTACAGCTACTCAGGATGAGTATATAAGTATGAAACAGATAAACTACATGCAAACAATAAATAGATTTAAAAATCAAATAATACTTATAGAAAAATACATTACAGATACAAAATTTAGCTGAATGTTTGAAGGTTTCTTTCATTGCTTAACTTGTTACTTGTAATATTATTATTTTCCCTAGAACAAAAATTATTTACAAGAGCATTTGTAGAGCTCCAGATAAACTTTCTTTCTATTGTTTCTACATTGTGATCCTCATCACAAGTGTCAACATTAAAAAGAAGCTCATTATCTGCCAAAACATTCAATGTTATATGCATGGCTTAATTTCCTTTGATTTACTGAATAAAGAAAAGAAGGATTTTTTATCAGCTTATCAATGACTGCATAATTATACAGAACAAAATTTGTAGTTGTATCATTAGGATATAAGAGAGAACCTCTGTTAATCCCCTGAAAATAGCAGTTTATTTTAGCTATTTCTTCAACATTATCTCTTCCAGGTATTAAATCTTTGCAACTACTGCATTTAGTTTTCTTAAAATCTACATGACAGCAATAACTTGCTAAGCATAGTATTACAGGAAGAACTTCTCTACATTTATTAAAATCATCCTCTTTAACATCGATTCTAAACATATACACATCTAACTTTTGCTCCTCCGTCACTTCATCCCATTTTGGTTCTTGTAAATTCTTTAAATCAATTTCATGCATTGCTGATTAGCATTGTTTTAATTACAAGTTTTTATTTCAGTTTTAAAACTGATAGCATTCTAATTTTTTTTCACACTCAAACACTTGCCGCGTCGAGATATTATACTAAGTTGCCGGTACTGACCAAACCTTGCCTCAAGGTGATCAGTTTGAAATTTGCCACGTAATATGTATAGCATTTTCAGTTCTTCTTTGCAATACTTGGTTAATTCTAGAAATGCATAGGTTTTATTATGCAAAGCAGTGAAAGTTTCTTTTGTAAATTTGACATTTCTTCCAGAAATGCTATTCCAAGATTCTAACCAGTCATAGAATAGAGAAAGAAATTTAAAATTTTCTTCATTTACTCTTAGTGAATTACAATACATATTTCATAGCTGACAACCTTTATATGGTGTTTTTACATTCATTATTGTCCACCAAATATAAATGTTTATACATTTAACAACTTCTGCAAAATTAGGCAAACATTTCTGTTTTCCTAAGGTCAATAATCCCTGAATAGGGTAGTCATTAAAAATTTGCAAAACTAATTTAACATTTGGCCTTTCAAGATTAGAAGAGAAAGTGCCTTTGAGGTCAATTTATAACAATATTTAAAAATTGACTGAGATTCAAGGGTTTGAAGCTTCTGTAAGATACAAAATAGGGCCATTTGAATACTAGCTGATTCAAGATTTCCATTGTGACAAAATATTTGGAACAGCATGCATTTACTTGCATCTTTTTGACCAAACCAATTGTTTCTAATACATTTTAATATATGGACTGAGTCGAAAAGGAAAAAGAGAGGTCGAGACTTCATAACTGGGTGGGATATACAATGGAAAGCTTTGGGGATTGCAAAAAAAGATATATTTTTTTATTTATTATATTATTATCTGTTATGATTGATAATACTTGAAAGCCTATCACCTTTAAACCAATTATTATACGTTTAACTATATCAAATAAATTCTCAGCTTTAAGACATTTAGTTGGCATAACATGTACAACATCCTTATATTATGAGAATACAATGCTAACCATAAAGGCAAATGCACTTGTTGCAGCTTCATTGTTGTTGTCAGATAAGCCAACAATTTTACCCCCCTTATAATCAAAATAATGCTTTAGATTAATTTCATTCACAAGTAAAGATACTGTGGTGTACTTCTGCACTAGTAATTTAAATTTATTTTTAATATACATAAGAAAATTGTTATCATGTTACTCAATCAAAGGATTCATATATGTTGATAAGGTAAGTCTTGTAATGGTTGATAAGCTTGGTAAAATTATATTTTTGCTGTCTCTTAATAATCTGTACCCTTTAAGGGAGCAGTTATATAACAATGAGGAAAATATCATCATTTCTGTTGAATAGTCAAGCTTATTCAGTGTCATTAAGTTTAGCTGCTCATATATAAATTTGATGTAACTAAAATATTTGTTTGATTTTTCTTGCACCAATACTAATGACATACTAATGACAATACTAATGAAATACTAATGACATTACCAATTTTAATATAGAAATCATATATGGAGGTTTAGCTTGCTGTTGTTCTGTTTCAATTTTCTTCATTTTCGGTCGAAAATGTAGTTCACATACCTAAAAAAATTTAAAAACCAAACCTATTTTAAATTCTTGTGAAAATCTAAGTAAAAATTCATCCGGCAAAAATTTAAAATACGTAGCATTTTTCTTACAGTTCTAGAAAAAGTGAAGTGTTCTGATATTTTTAAGGAATATGATTTAATTTATTAATTCAACAAAATGATTATCAGTGACGAAGCTAAGTACAAATAAAGAGAGAATTTTTAACATTTATACATTTTTAAATCAAAATAACAAATAAAAAACATTTTTATGAATAAAACAATTCTAAAAAATTCTTAAACTATTAGAATTATGGTAAATGTTTGTTTTAGGTCCCGAAGGCTTTTATCCCTTCAAATTTTTCCAAAATAGCCTTAATTCCGTGCAAATCTATATGCTGAACTCAAATCAATGCTTATTTATTGAAGAAACCTACCTTTATTGATGTTACCGACCAGAAAAAATCGAACTTCATCTCGCTCTTTTTGTCACCCACTACTGTCATACAAACAAGTTATTAACTGCTGAATGACTTTCGGCGTAAGAAACAAATTTCGACCTATTTACTTCCTTTACAGATATTTCGGCCTATTTACTTCCTGTACTGAGATTAATACGCGATTTTTTTTCGGTACTCAATTTCAGCTGAAAGTTGCGTGCTTTTGCGTTGTTTTTTTTTTTTTACTTAATTTTTTCCGACGAAAGTTAACTTTCAAATATATGAAAGTATAGATTTTTTTTTTTGGTACTTAATTTCAGAAGAAAGTTAACATTCAAATATATAAAAATAAGTGATAAATGTAGTTTCACTTAATTTTTTCCGACGTAAGTTAACTTTCAAATATATGAAAGTATAGAACTTTTTTAAGATAGTTAATTTTCAATTAACTCTCAAATATATGAAAGTGATATATTTGCGTGTTTTTTTTTTAATTTCAGAAGAAAGTTAACTTTCAAATATATGAAAATAAATGATAAGTTTAGTTTTACTTAACCTTCATATATATGAAAATACTTAGAAATTATAAATAACAAAAAGAACGAAGTAAGTAGTTCAGTAAAGCACTTTTTTTATAATTAACATTGAAAATAAAATAATAATTACATCAATTGGAAAGGAAGTTAAAAGTTAAAAAATGGAAAAAATGACATTGACAATAGTAGTAGTTTTCAGAAAATTGCGGGTGTGTGCGTGTTTTTTTGTTTTTTTTTGTTTTGTTTTTTTGTTTGTTTTTTTTTTTGCGGGGGGGGTGGTTACTTAATATATTTGAAGGTTAATTAAACTACATTTATCACATATTTCCATATATTTAAAAGTTAACTTTCTTAAAATAATTCTATATTTTCATATATTTGAAAGTTAACTTTCGTCGGAAAAAATTAAGTAAAACTACAATTATCACTTATTTTCATATTTTGGAAAATTATAAAAACAAAAGGCAACAAAAAAAGAAAATGAAAAAAAAAACACGCAAAACAAGCAACTTTCTGCTAAAATGAGTCCCGATAAAAAAAATAAATCGCGAAATCGCGTATTAATTTCAGCAGTAAATAGGCCGAAATTTGTTTCCTACGCCGAAAGTCATTTAGCAGGGAATGTAAGCTTGTAATGGTGATAAAAACGATCGAGAAGAAGTTCGATTTTTTTTCTGGTCTTTAACATCAATAAAGTTAGATTTCTTCAATAACTGATAGTGGATTTGAGTTCAGCATATACATTTGCACGGAATTAAGGCTATTTTGAAAAAATTTGAAGGGATAAAGGCATTCAGGACCTAAAACGAAAATTTACCAGAACTATATGCCTATAAAAATATTCCTTTATAAGTTTATATCGAAAATTTCTTTAAAGTTTATTTAATGAGGTTTCTAGGTTTTAAAAACATTCGCAGTTTTTGTAAATTACAAAGATGAAATTGATTTAAAACCTTAAAGTTTATTTTATTTACGAATAAAAATAAATTTTAAAGAAATGTTAGAATTAATAAATTTTAAAGAAATGTTAGAATTATTAGAACTATATTTTATGTCTATAAAAATATTCCTTTAGGAATTTATATTAAATATTTCTTTAAAGTTTATTTTTTTAAAATGAGGGTTTTTAGCTTTTAAAAACAATGTGAGCGATAAATTCAAGTCATGTTGAATTAACTTTCTCGCTAGATTTATGTTATAACTTCGTATTGTTAATCACAAAGATATGAAATTGATTTAATCATATAAGTTTCAATTATATTTACTTATTTTTAATACAAAAATATACTCACTCTGCTGAATTTAGTAGGTAAAAAAGTGTCTCTTTTGATAAGTTTTGATAATACGAATCCAGATATCAGATAATTCTTTTATCTTTCGGAAAAGAAAATACATTGACTTTTGGGCCGTTTTTACAATTTTCTTTGCAATTTGGTACAATACATCTGTAAGGCGTTGTTTTTTTTTTAAGTTAATGCAATATTTAAAAGAAAAAACAATTTTAAAATATTGTGAAAAATCTAAATACACAAACGACTTGCTGAAAGTTAAGACTTAAGATGATGACGTCACGAGTTCTTGCCGTTACATGTAGTCGGCCTTCTTTATTTAGATGGTCTACCTTACTCTCCAGACTGCAACACCATTGATTATTCTGTGAGGAGCGCAGTTGAGTGAGACACCAATAAAACGCCTTGTAAGTACAAAGTTAAACTCATGACAAGGATTATGGTATTATTTACAAACTTAAACAAGGAAACCACCCAAAAGAGTTGCCAGCGATTCCGAAGTCGTCTGGAGGTTGTACTTGAAGCCAATGAAAGTTTAGTTTAATTTTGTGCAATTTAATTAAATATATTTGCTAAAATGACATATATCTAAACTTATTTATAAATGGTACTTTGTCTGTGTGTGTGTGTGTGTCCGTTACCTATAGACTCCGAAACGGCTGAACCGATTTTCTTGAAAATTTACACAGTTGTACTATAAACATCTGCGAGTGTTCTTAGCTAGGTTTTGTGTTCAGGTATCCCCGATAAATATTGAAAATCGATAATCGAAAAAATTAGGTTATAGAAGGAGTGGCCCGATTTTAATCAAATTTGATACACTCATAGACAAATACACAAGAAATGATATTCAGAAGTTTCAAGGTTGCAGTTCTTACAATAGTACAATCGATAATACATATATAAAAAAGGCAAGATATTTGTGTGTCTGTCTGTTTATCTTCCTGTATGGCTGTATTTTTTCAGCCCTTTTATTTTAGTTTTTGCTTCGGGTTTGGCTCTAAGTAGGTATAATTGTAGTTCTTAGTCTCAGCCATGATACCATTTACTCAGAGGACTTATTTAGTCTTCAAAATTCAGTTTACGACGAAAAAAATTTATTTGATATCGATACCAGGAAATCAAAATTTGACTTACATCCATTCATTTTTCTTTCAGTCTACGGTTTCGCTTTAACTGGAAACAACTATTGCTTTTTAGTCTTTCGTGCCAACGTCTAAAGAGTCTGAGCTCCAGGACCATGGATTAGTTTTAAAGCTTTCATTACACCCTGGCTATACTGCTAGTCTCTAAATAAATGCAAGGATCTTATAAAATTCTCCTTCTGCTTGCACAGTACAGGCTGAGATAACTTTAAACATAAAGCTTCTAAAATTAATAAAATGGTGTTTTGATCTGCCTGTATGAAAATGGAAGATGACTCAGTCGATAAACGAGCCGAGCAAAAAAAAAAAAAAAAAAATAAGCATGAAATTATGTTTATTTAAATCCATAGACTAAACTATCGCCCGGTTCACACTCCACCCACATCTATTGAACAGGTGAAGAGGCTCATCCCTTGTTTCCTGTTTAGGATGTGGTTTCCGGCTTTCTCTTTTCCATTCTTTTTACCCTTACGTAGCCCCCTGCGCATCAGTGGCGTTACCGCCTTGCTTGGGGTGATATGATTAAAAAAAAAAAAAAAATATATATATATATATATATATATATATATATACATTTGGTGTAGATGTAGAAAAATCTAAAGGTGTGGTAGGAGAACTCTTTAGGAGAACTCTAAATATATATGTATACAAATACATATAGAGCAAATATATGTAAAACTTTAGACAGACACGTTATTCCATGGTTAAACGAAACTTTAGGCCTATTTTAGGCGAACCATCATCAGCTTCCGTCTTTATTGTACAGAAGATTTTACATGAATGATATTCTCGATTAAAGTCCCCCCGCTAAAAAAAAAAACAGAAATAAAAATAAAAATGGCTTCCTTAAAAGTGAAAAATTTCATCATTACATCAGTTAGATGAATACACACACACACATACATACAAAAACATATGTACACACGCAAACACGACTACAACATATTATCAAAGAGTACGCGTAAGAACGGGTGTCAACTCAAAGATTCTCTACGTAAGTCAGTCAGACTGCTGACACTTTGATTTGAAAAGTAAAAAAGGGGTTATTTTATTTTATCCTAGTGGATTTTATAATATTTCAGTTTAAACAACCTCTCTGAAGATGGCTCATGTGAGCCGAATGCTTAGAAGAAAACCAATAAATAATTATCCAAATGTTGGAGAATTTTTGTCTTTATTTTCAACTGAAATTAAAGCAAAAATACGACGTTTAGAACGGCTCATGATTAAACATAATAGACATTCATTGTCTCTTATATTTAACAGCGTATGTTTAGAAAATTACTTGCTGCTTCGATATATATATATATATATATATATGAAAAGAAAATATATCACCTCATTTGGGAATTAAAGACGTACATTATGCAAAGATATAAAATAGTTGCACGTGTAATTATATAATTATAGTTGTGTTTGTATATACATATGCATGTAGGCGATGTGTAGGCATATATACGTAAATCCACTGGTTGTATGAAAGTAAGAAAATATTGGCGTAATTTGGGAATATGTGTGAGAATTACTAGCAATTAATTATATGTATGTGTATATATATAACACTACTTATACGCGCGGAAATCCCGTCTTTATGAGATGTATATGTACGAGTACACGATCACCGGGATGGGTAAGTAAATACGAGAAAGTGTAAAGCGGTAAATATATGTACACAGGAACAAAGTCACATTTGTAAGTATATGTGGAAATATACACATATGTATATATGGATATAAGTTAGTATAAATGGATGGGTTAGTTTTATGGGGTCAAACAAACACCAGGGTCCAAAGATTTAGAAATTTCTTTACAGGTCAAACTCATCACGACGGCCCGGGCAATCCCAGACAGATCTGGCGCCTATACCTTTTTCTTTCCCTTTCTTTTCTTCTTATTTTTATTTTTTGTTTTCATTTTTATTTTTTTATTTTTATCTTTCTCTTCAGTTAAAGAAAATGCTTATTCCGCCAAAATTTTTGGTACCAAATGGAAGTTATATTGTAAGGTCTGATGAAATGAGCTAATTAGCTCATAGAAATGAACTATAGTTCATAACCACTTGAAATGACGAGTTGAGTTTTCCTTTATAAATATAATTTGCTCTGGATAACATTCATTGTGCTCTCTATATAGATATAACACTTAATATTATATATTATATTAATCTTGTTGGATTATCCTCACCGTTTACGGACTGGACACACACACACACACACACACACACACACACACACACACACACACATATATATATATATATATATATATATATATATATATAAGTTTCATGAAAAATTAAATTAAAAACTAACAATGTAAGACAGTTATGCTTTTATTTAATTTTTCTACTGTTCTTGTAACTTTCTTCTTTTCTGGAATTTATGCAAAATTTTTCAAGAACCCGAGTCAAATTATATAACAATATTCAATCGAAGTACCTTGTCACTCGAATTTAATGAAACTTGTATAAATGAAGGATTGCTTCCCAAATACACACACAATATATATATCCCTTCTGTCACACGCTTAGGGATTTGAATTATTTTGAATATTATTCTGATGTCTTTAATGTAAGATACTCAATATTAACAACATCAGTATATATGTTGCCGTCATATTAGCTGGCATAACGATATAAATATTTTGCCGCCGTTTAGACGGCACGGGCCCACTCGTATATATATATATATATATATATATATATATATATATATATATATATATATATGCGATGCAATGTCGCAGTACGTAGCACGACTCTTTCAAGGAGGCAGCCTGAATCGCTTAGAATCAGGTCGGGGTTGTTGTTGGAACCGATATGACACGAAACCCGAAATCGGCGATGAAAAGAGTGCATCACTGAAGACCACCCATAATGCATTTAAAATGTATGATTTAACTATATATATATATATATATATATATATATATATATATATATATATATATATATATGTGTGTGTGTGTGTGTGTGTGTGTGACTACTTTCTATTTCTCTATTCTCTTACACATCCACCATCTTTTTTCACTGTCTCTTCTCTCTTCTTTTGCTCCTGCATTCTGAGTATCTCTTCATTTAGACGCCTTGTTTAACATTGAAGGAGTAGAACCAGTAATAGAAAAAACACGGTACACTGATGTTGCATGCATCACGAATCAAAAGAAACAGCTGCATATGGCTCTTGATCGGGTACACTAGACAATTATTCAGGCCCAAGGATCGATCTTCTACTCAGATAACCTTAAAATAGTGATGATGCGGTTGAGTAGTTTTCCCTATCGAAACGTCAGATTTATCATCAAGGACACTCTACACTCCCACCATATATATATATATATATATATATATATATATTTGATAGGTTTCATTAAAAATGACAGACAAGGTACTATCATTAAGTTTTTATATAATTTTTCATGTGTTCCTATTTTTTTTTCTTTTCGGAATTCAAATTATAGAAGAATCATTTAAATGTTTTGTACTTTCCAGCGCTTTCGGCTATACGTTTACCCATTATAATGAATTAATATTTTTTCTTTTACCTGTAAATAAACATGTGTGAAGTTTATGCACATAGAATTTTGTGTATGTTAAGTTTCGAACAAAAACCTTTGGACAATTCTTATATAATTTGAGTTCCGAAACGAAAAGAAATATACGAACACATGAAAAATCATATAAAAATATAATGATAATACCTTGTCTGTCATTTTTAATGAAACTTATAGAATAGATAGATTGTTGCAAAAATGCTCAATATATATATATATACATATATTAATGAACAAATAAAATAACTCACTTACAAGGAAAATCCTCAATAGTGCCGCCATTGAATATTACCCAAATATTAATCTACGCCCAGGCTTTTTCCTATTTCACCTTTTTTAACAGAATTACTATTCTCCTAAACAAACGTACACAACAGTATGAAGAAATCCAAAGAAAATGGTTTAATCGGTCAACACAGCAATAAAAACAATATCTCCACACGTGACAGTATTTGACGTAATTTTAAGTTAACAGTATAAGAAATCACGTTAATTTAATTTAAAATCACGTTTAAATTTGGTCATAGCACATTACATTACATTTAAATATATGGTTCTGTTAACATTTCGGGCTCTCGCGTGTTGTGACGTCATAGAACCGCATTACAAATTTACGAGCTGCGTTTGCTATTTGGTGGCTATTGTCGTTGCTTAGCAAAGTTTTATGTCAACACAAGATAAAATTGTCTTTGATGATGGATGTTTTTATGTTAACGTCCCAGTAACCTCTTTGAAGATGGCTCCTGTGAACCGATAGTTTAAAACCAACTTAATAAAATTTATCCAAATGTTGGAGAAATTTTGTCTTTATTTTCACCTGAAATTCAAGCCAACATACGATGTTTAGAACAGCTCATGATTAAACATAATAGATATTCACTGTCTCTTATATTTAACAGTATATCTTTAGAAAATTATCTGCTGCCTCGATATCCTAAATGTAAATATATATGTATATATATGTAAATAGAGGATATATATATATATATATATATATATGTGTGTGTGTGTGTGTGTGTGTGTGTGTGTGTGTGTGTGTGTGTGTGTCCATTTAGATGTATTTACAAATACGTACGATGGTCGATCAAAAAATTGTAAGCCTCACCCAGAAAGAAGCGCAATGTCTGAACATTTGTGTTATGGCAACAACCAGCAGATTCTTATAAAACTAGAAAAAACTTATTCAGATTTCTGTTTTCTGTGCAGGTGATGTTCATACAAAGGTGAGGAGTTTTCGAAAAATCTAATAATGGGCAAAACAGAAGTCCCATCAGTGATAAACTATCTGCAAAAGAAAAGTATGACACCTAAGAAACACCAAGAGGACATTACTTGCTGAGTATTCCACTTCCTGTACAAATGTGATGGAGGAGGATGAGGAAATCAATGGGACAAATACGGTACGAACATGTCAAAAGATCTCAATCACTGATGAACAATTTAATGTCAATTACTGTATCGTTTCGTATGATCGCCGTCTTAATGTTCAGCAAGCAGCTAATTCCATATGCATTAGTTATGATTCGGTCCATACCCTTTTAACTGAAATTTTGAGAAACGGTCAAGCTGTCTGCAAGATAGGTCCCAACGATGCTGATGGTGTCAGATGGAAAAGAAATTGTAAAGTGTTGACATTTCCAGGACACTTCAGACTCGCTTCCAGGCTGATCCAGAGAATTTCCACCGCAGATTAATAACTCAAGATGTACACTGGGTTCAACACTTCGAATCTGATTCATGATACAAACTAAACACCTGAAACAGCTTTGTTCTCCACCCAAAAAAAGCTTCTTTTTGTAAGATAATGGCCTTTATTTGAGGGTAGGGAGCTGACAACGTAATCGTGATAGACTATCTGGAAAAGGAAATAAATTATTAACGAACATTGCTATGCAGCAGAATTACGGTAAATGAAGGAAGCAAATCAAAACGTTGTGGGCAGGTGTGCTCTTGTTCCTGGATGCACTGCTCAGATTGCAGTAGCTGAAAGAACCAATCGTGGTTTTGAATTGCTACTCCGTCTATCTTACTCACCAAACTTAGCTTCATCTGACTTGTTTCTTAAACACAATTCCCACCTGCGTGGTCGGCATTTTGGAAATGAGATCATATGTGCTGTGTAGGATCATTTGTGGGACCATTTTCTTGCGTGATTGGATTGCAATGTTTAAACATCTTTGGACCAAGTGAGTTGATGTCAAGGTGGAATAAATTGAAAAACAATTTAAAATGTCTTGTTTCTCCATCTTCTTCTGGGTGAAGTTTAGAACCTTTTGAATAAACTCCGTATATGCCCTTGTAAATATACCAATATATATTTAATTGCTATATACGTATGTATATAGTTACCCTGCTCCCACACTAGAGCGAGATGTGACACAAGGTCGTTTTTAAGGTAGGGACCCGACTGTGTACGAATGGGCAGAGGGACAAAAATTCCCCATTCTCCTCAACCGCCGATTGAGCTGGCCCCGATGACGAGCACTTGGTCCTACCCTTTGGTGCAATGGGGTGGCGCGGCCGCGGGACACTGTTCCCCGGGACTGGGTATCTGTTCAGTGTAAGTTTTCTCAGTTGCGACCCTGCCCTCGCGGACGGACCCGCCTTCTATCTTCGAGGACAGAAATGCGACTGAGAGATGATTCGGTACCCACCTGACACAAAAATGTGACGAGTAAGTCTGTATATGTAAGGTATATATATGTAACGAGAATTCATTAAAACAAATTTTGTTAATCAACCGATATGGTCTTTACGTTTTTTGTATATGAATTTTATTTGTATAGTAGTTATTTATTTGTATTGAATGTATTTTTGAATTGTATTTTATTTTGTATTGTTTGTATAATTTCATCCCACTCAAGGCAATAAAGCCAGTAGACGCATATGCTTACTGAGTGTGAAAGAATTTGAGAAAAAAGAAACATTATTTATGAGAGAAGACAATAAAAGAACAAGGTTCAAAGAGACAGATAAGGATTGCATTTAAATTTTTTAAAGTCAAACTTGACTGGAAAGCAATAAGCCAGAAGAGAGTTCCGCAAGTCAAAAATTCGAGAGAATTTTTCAATATTTAATAAGTTGTTCTTACACATAAATAAATAAATTGATAACTGTTTGTCTTGATAAGACAACAAACATAATATTATTTACTAACTCAAGAATTTATTTCAACTGAATATAAGTCTTGTTACGACTACATCAAACACAATAAAATTATTATTTTTCCAGTTGTGCGCACCTTGCATAAGGCCCAAAAGCCACTCAGGATATTAGTTTTCAGATTGCACAAGACGTAAGCAATCATGGCTTTCCACGTCTCCCTATCCCTGGTGGCTCTTAGCAAGCTTTCTGCTGTTACCCCATCCAAACCCCGTTCTGTCATCCACCTATTCAAGGCCTTCAAATATGTTATCCGCTGCTTTCCCCTGTCTCTTTTTCCTCTATCTGGCCTGTTAGTACAAGATTCTCCAAGCCTTCCTTTCTCATTGCATGTCTTAGAAACTTTTGCTCTCTTTTCCTGGTATTCAGTATTAATTTCCTTTTTGTTTGCTCAGATGCTCGATCCATGATATCCGCAGCATCCTTCTGTAGAACCACATTTCAGTTGCTTCAAGTTTTTCTTTCATCTTTGATGATATTTCTAAACATTCACTGCCATATTGAAGAACTGAAATCACATAGCAATCCAGTACTCTCTTCTTTGTTTCTAGCGAAATTTTCCTGTTTCTTAATACTCTACTCAGCTTCAGGAACGCGTCCTTTGCCATGCCAATTCACCATCGGATCTCTGTGTCGCACATTCAGTCTTCTTTCAGAACACTTCCAAGATATTTAAATTTTTGTACCTGTTTGATTTTAGTATCCCCCACCTGTATTTGGCATTTGGGGCTGTTCTTTTTACTGATGACCATGCATTCGGTTTTCTTGAATTTTAGTTGTAGTCCTTTCTTATCACTCTCTGTAGAAGGTCTTTCAGTTTCCTTTCTGTGTCTGCTATCAGCACTGTATCATCTGCGTACCTTATGTTGTTCAAATTGTGGCCTCCGATGACGAATGCTGGCATAACATCTAGGGTTCTCAGAATAGTCTCGCTGTACAAGTTCAATAGATCCGGTGAAAAGACACATCCTTCTCTTACGCCCCTTTAGATTGCACAAGGCCCAAAAGCCACTCGGGGTAAGAGTTTTCAGAATAAAAGGTAGAGTTTATTGAGATTTGTGGGAATGATAAAAGTTAACCCTAGATTTGACCAGGTTGAGATTGTAGTGATCGGAGAAGCATCCACCTGGGAGTCGGTTCCACAAAGTAAGAGATAAGAAGCACAGTTTATGAGGATATGTGAGAAAGATAAAGGTTAACTCTAGGTTTGAAAGTTTAAGATTGTCGTGATCGGGGAAAATTTTGTGGGGAGTCGGTTCCACAAACATCAGTTCGTGGGAAGAAGCTGTTCGGACGGCACATATCTCACAGATGGAATACGAAGGGTGGTTCGCTACAATATCCATGGTCTGGTGGGTCCTAGTCGTCAATGTTAGAACTGGTTGATGTAAAGAATACAGTTCATTTGAATACTTTTAATGGAATTAGCTATAGAGTATTAAGAGGCTTGGAACGTTTTGTCAGTGCGAAAGAGATGCTAGAGTGGTAAATAATTCATCACTAACAAGGACACAGAGACGCTTACGGACTCTACCGATACTGATAAATGAAGACTGGTGAGTTCTTTTCCATATATAGCAGCAGTATTTTATTTTCAGCCTGTTTTGGTTCTTGTAACAGTGAAAAATAGCAAGTGATGTCAGGTACTTACTAGAACGGTATAGGAAACCGACAATTTTCCAACATCTATAGCAATGCAGTATATATATATATATATATATATATATATATATATATATAGGAGTTCCACTTGAGGCCTAGGTTCATTTTAAATCCCAATAGGCGCTCATAGCGTGAAAATTCATTGTTCGTTCGGTGATGATGAAATATCACTAGTTTAACCTTAACTTCAAAAATAATAAAAGATTTAATACAAAACAAAATAATAACGAATAACTTGAAGCAGGATTTTACAGAATAGACTGTTACATGAAATGCATAATTTAGTAATACCAATAGACTATTTAGCATGCGCACTGATAAAAAAAAGACTTACTATCAACGCAGTGTTATGGTCAGGGAACGGTCACTCTAAACACACGACCTCAGCACAACACTACACACATCTATGCTATATGATACTTTTCATAGGATTTGAGAAATTGTTTTTCAATAATTAATTTTCTTTGTTTTTTAATCATCTCGCCACAAGCAATGCAATAATACGTATGAGATCAGTGAGTGTTAGGGAATAAGAGAAAAAATACTATTAATGAAAGAGTGGAATAGAAAAAGAAGAATTAAGATGACAGAAGAGGACTTCTGATATTGCATTTAAATTTTTGAAGATCAATGTTTATTAAAATTGAAAAGTGTATATCTAAGATTAACATAAAATTTCAAAAACAACAAAAGATTTGATGAAAACAAAGTAAAATAATAACAACCTAAAGCGAGAATTTACCAAATAAAGTCACTTTTCTAACCGTTCTTTTCATTCGACCACGCAACTGTATAATGGCCTAAATCCAGTTGAAAATCTGTGGTTCAATTTAAGAACGCAGTACATGCAAGTAAACCAGGTAATATAAAAAAAATGTTGGAGCTTTGCGAAGAAGAATGGTCAAATATTGACGCTCTCTACTACCAGAAACTCCTTAAAAATAATAGAAAATGAATGGTAGTGAACTCAAGTAGATTACCAAGTATTAAAGGAATGGTTTACTTATTATTTTTCTTTTTAATTTTTAATTAATATTATGATTTCAACCTGATAAAAACATTGAAAATGGCTGTTAATTATTTTAATAAAAGTTTTTTTTTCTTAATGACGATATAGTTTAATCAATTTGTTAATTATCTGGAAAAAAATATTTTTTTCAATATTATCTTCAGAGTTCACTTACTTTTTTGCGCAGTATATATATATATATATATTTGGACGAATGAAGCATGAAAATACAGAGTTGTTTTGTTTAACTAGTGTTGGTCATCTTTTCGAAGAGAAAGTGCTTGCTTTGAAAATCTGAGCGAACATAAATTCTAGATTGATTGATTTGCTTTTTTACGGCTTATCACCCTTTTTGCGGGTTATTTAAAACAAGAAGTTATTTTTTAGCTCGTAAAATTCTTTACAGTTAATAATTCACTGATCAAAGTCTTACTAATTAACTCATAGCTGGGGGGAATGAAATGGATACATACCTTTCCCAAGGTTTTTGGCGCGTAAGAGAAATAACGAATCCGACTGGAATTGAAATTTGCCTCCTGATTTCCAATTGCGAGCTGTTATCCATTACACAAGGGGTCGGCAACCTACGGTAAGCGTGTCACACGTGGCACGTCAAGTAATTTCCAATGGCACAAAACCGCAAAAGATATCACGAAGTCTAAAACAATAACTATTGCAATTCAAAGTAACAAAGTATGTGGCCGATATTGAGTAATTGGGTAAGACAACTTATTTTTTAATTTAAAAACAGTTTATTACTATAAATGTGTTTTACAGATCATTTACATATTATTATATAAAATGTATTGTAGAACAGGTATATTGACTTCGTGCTGGCATCCCTCTGTCTCGGGAGACATTGGAGTTTTGCGCCTCAGATCAATAAATTGCTGAGTTGCAGCGTCTGCCGTGACTGTACAGGCCTATTCTGGATTGACAGGCTCTATTGCAGTTGCCATAGGTGTAGGTGGCGCCTGGTTCTTAGGGCACTGATGCGCTCTCTCCTCTCTTTCCACTGTTTGCATAAATAACTCTCCTCCCCCTACTTCTCCTGGAGCATGCCTTCACAGCACTTCTCCAGCTGCTACGGTCTTGATCTACCAGCCTGACCTTGAATTGTATAAAAATACGTATATTTTTGGCTCACTGAATGATTTTAGAACCCTATGTCGGCACATAGTTATCAAAAGGTTTCCGATTCCTGCATTACACTGTCCACACGGCAAAGCTTACAGCACCTGGTACTACCCATATTGGTTACTGATACGGCTCGACGTTGCTTTACTTCGGTGATTTTACGAAGAATCGATGTTTCAACGTGATATGGCCTTAAGCTCTTTGTTCCAAAGACAAACTCGTAGAAAAGATATTATTATATGTGCATAAAGTTTTCTATAAATACAAATTAGAGATTTTAAAAGCGCGAAAGACGCCTTTAAGACGTCCTTTTCAGACTCGAGTAGTTCTACATATAAAATTCTGTGGATTCCGTCAGTTCATCCGTCCATCCGTTACATCCTGTAAAACATCCATTTTGACCGATCAAAACAAATTTTGGGTAAATGTGCAAACAGGTAAAGTAGTACAAAGTACAGTTGGTTTTACTAGGGTACACAACTTAGTACAATGAATTATCATCCGTTTTCTTGGAAAAAAGAAAAGTTTTATTATTTAACATACAAAATATTCCCACTATTTGAAAAACATTTTAATGATTGAAATAAAAAATTAGTTATTTAATAAAAATGCAATATTGTTTTTTGCATGCAAACTTTCATTAGAAATTGTTCGACTTTTTTATAAAAATATAGTTGACATGAAACATGATATGTTTTTTACTCATCTTTTCTTTAAGCTTCTATGTTTCATCCATGTTTTTCATGAAATATAGAGTTTGTAAACCTAAATACAATATTAACTAATTTCAATAATACTAAATAAAATGTTAGCTAATTTCAGTAGCACTAATTATAATGTTAGTTAATTTCATTAATATTAAATACTGTGAAGATTTCAACATGCAGATGAGTGTTGCAAAAAATATCAAATAAGAACAAATGTCAAATGGACTGTACGCTGGAATCGCCTACCCCAGTTCGACAGGACGAAGAAGTCTCTTCCTTGTCAAATCGAATATTCTAACTATTCGACCACGTATTTATATGTATACATATGTATCTGTCGGTTTTCGAAATCATTATTTATTGAAGGAAAAAGTGGACATGTTTCATATTAACTATATTTTTATAAAGAAGTCTAAAACTCGAACGATTTGTAATGAAAGATTGCATGCAATATCAATGCATTCACGATGCAATATGAGGTAAAAAAAAAAAATCAGATATTCTTTCGAGATTTTATCGGAGAATTCTCTGCAAGTCACCCAATGAAGACATACGAATCCAATTTATTTGATTCGTAAGGACGCATACATTAGTATTCATGAGGTCTGAGGTCGTAAATGGTTATGTAGATAAGCTGAAAACTAACTTTAAAAACAGAAACATGCAATAATAGCGAAAGATTCAAATCCTTTATTTGCGTGACTCTTTCGAATATTACTCTTCATAACTATATATATATATATATATACAAATGGTATATTTGGACAGCAACCTCTCTTTTATGCAGGTTTCATTAAAAATGAGAGACAAGGTATTATGGTTAAGATTTTCGTGTAATTTTTAATGCGATTTTTTTTTCTTTTGAGGACATAACTCATGCAAAAATTGTCCAAATGATTTGTTTATCCGAACACTTTCGGGTGTATTTTTAGTCATTTTCGAGGATGAACATTATTTTACATGTAACAGAATGTATATATGTATGTTGTAGAGTAGTGTGTACGTGTTATTTACCGAACACGGTAAGCATGTTGTTATCGTGTTCGTAGTTGATAGTATTGATTATTGGGTTTTTCTTTTTATGAATAAAGCCTCCAATTTTTTAAGTGATTTTTTTTTTTTTTTTTGCATGTGAATGATGTTATGATATTTGTGTAGTCAACAAGTATATTCTGTATAGGGTTTGATATGTCTACGTGTGTGTTTAAATGAGATCGAACTGAGCTCCGTTCTCAGAGATGCAGTGTCAGTCTTCGAGTCGGTTTCGTAGTTGCATGGACGATATAATTATTTACGAAATTAAGTGAATCAGAAACAAAGTTCTTCAGGGGAGAAATTCATAAATAATTCATAAAATAATATTCAATGATATTGGTTCGTTGTTCTTTATATCTTGCGGGTGAATTGTTATTTTTAATGATGTTTTAAATTTTGTATAATTGATGATTAATTTGATTTTTTTGTTTAAGTCGACGGGAGTTGCGTATTTTCAGATGATGTTTCGAAGTGAAGATTCGTCCTGTTTTTATTTGCTATGTATTGGTTTTTGTAGAAAATATTAATGTTATTATTATCGGTGTATTTACTGTTGTCATTAGTCAAGTTTGAAAGAAAAAGTCACATGTGGTAGTCAACCAAAACATTTGGAAATCCGTTGTTGACAAGTGTTTGTTTCGAGTTATGAAGTTCTTTAAAGAAAAAAGAAAAGCGAGCGAGAAGATGAATTCTCGTAGGTTCTTGCAAGGAAATATATAATAAGACCAATTTTATATCTAAGAGGACAATGACTAGTAACATTAAGGTGACGAAAATTTTCACTGGTGAGTTTGTTTTTTTATATATATATGGAGAAGTAATGAAAGTATTATTACGAGACTCCATGAAGATGTCTAAGAATGGGAGTTTATTTTTTTTTACTAAACTCATATGTGAAGTTGAGGACGGGATTCTTTTCAGATGTAGATTTTAGAATATCGATTTCGTTTTTGTTCTCAGCAAAAATGAAAATACCATCTACGTAGCGGACGTATACTGTGGGTTTGGTAATTTTTTAAAAACTGTATTCTACGTGGAACATGTAAATGTTAGAAAAGCATGCACCAAGAGATTTTCCCATACTTACTCCGTTAGTTTGGGTGTAAATGTGGCCTTTATAGTCGTATAAAAAAACCTCGGTGGTGTATGCAAGCATTTTTGGGAATATTATGATTGATATTTGGTGGTAGGATTGAAGTATGTTTATATAGGGAATTAATGATTATGTAAATGGTTCCAGCAACTGGGACATTAGTGAATAAGTTTTCAATGTCGAGAGACGCGATAGTAACTTGGTTTGATGTTGTGGATTTAAGAATTTGAAGGAATTCATGGGTGTACTTGACGCTATAATTAGTAGGTAGGTATGGGGTGATAGTATCATTCAGGAATTTAGACAATTGGTATACAGGGTAGGAGGTAATATGTATATATTACTTATCATTATATATATATATATATATATATATATGTGTGTGTGTGTGTGTGTGTGTGTGTGTGTGTGTGTGTGTGTGTGTGTGTGATCAAAATAAAAGTGTGTAGCTTAATATTGCATGACATTCTAAAAACGAACCAACCGGTTTCGCTCCAGGCCTTCAGGCCTCATCGGGAGATTCAAAATTAGAATAAAATAAACCATGAAATGTGTGATGAAAAAAAAAAAGCACAAATATAGGAAAAAATAACTATGAATAGAAAACAAAGAACTGGAGACAAATGATAGCGAACCCCAACAAACATTCACGTAGTTTACACAGAGAAGGTTTGCGGGAGCCGATATAAATAGCCTCCAGCAATTTCAAATGAAATATAGATTGTGACTGGGACACAACAGTGAATGAGTCAACACTGAAATCAGCGGCACACTTTCTAATTTTGCACACTTTGCTACACTTATGTCAATCACAGGGTAAAACTAAATCCAAAAAGTGAAAGAGGCATATTCATTGGTTATGACAAAACAAGTCCGGCTTACATGATTTATTTTTTACAATGTAAAATAATAAGGAAGACCAGATGTGTCAGATTTACAGATTCCTTTAGACGAGTGGAGGATCACGAAGAAAAGAACATTAATAAGGGACTGGTACAGGACGAACTAATATGGCCTAATTATGAGATAGGGCCTATAAATAAAAAATCCTCTCAAAATCCACAATTAAAGAAAGGTGTTATACTAGATAAGATAGGCAATGAAAAATCAGACGCAGACCTCGAGGTAAAAGATAACCAAAGAAGCGGGGCAAATTCCGTGTTATCCGACCAGAAATAGAAGAAAACCAGACTATTTTGAAATGAATCAATGCAATATGTGCGACATTGACTGTTGCTCTTCAGTGCAATGTATCCCGAAGAATTATCAAGAAACCATAAGTTCTAATAATTCCAAGCGATGGATAGCCGCCATGCAAAAAAAAAAAAAAAAATGGAATCTCTAGTGTCAAATGATACTTTTGAATTGAAAAAGGCCCCGGATGATAAAAATATTATAGTCAGTCGTTGGGTTTATATTATAAAGCGAACTGAGAATGGCTCGCCAGTGTATAAGGCTCGTTTTGTAGCTAAAGGATTCTCTCAGATATACGGAGAAGATTATGTAGAAACATTTAGTCCCACAACAAACATAACAACAATCAGAATTTTGATGCAAATGGCCGCACATTATGGTATGGATATACACTATATGGATGTTAAAGCGGCATATTTAAACACTTCGATTGACTATGAATTATATATAGAACAGCCAGAAGGTTTTGAAAAAGGTGACAATTATGTGTGGAAACTCAAAAGTCACTAAATGGACTCAAACAGAGCGGGAGAACGTGGAATAAATTACTGCATTCCTATTTAATTGAACAACATTTTGAACCCTTCCCAGTTGACCCATGCCTGTACACAAGAATATTTAATAATGAAATATTAGCAATTCTGGTTATTTGTGTCGACGATATATTAATTGCTTCGAAATGTGAAGTTGCTTTATTAAAATTTAAAAATTCGTTAAATATAAGGTTTAAAATGACCGACTTGGGTCGACTATCATGGTTTCTTGGTATACAGTTCAAATTTAAGGACAACAGTATTACAATGAATCAATCCAGATACATCGAAAAACTTTTATCTAAATTCAGCATGCAAAATTGTAAAACACGAACTACTCCATGTGAAATAGATTTAAACATATTTATGAACAATGAAGATGGTATGACGACTTGTGAGAAAGAATACAGAATATTAACCGGAAGTCTTATTTACGTCATGACATCAACAAGGCCAGACATCTGCTATACGGTTACTAAGTTGTCCCAAAACTTAAATAAACCGAGGACTGTGAATTTAACAAGAGCTAAGCAAGTATTACGTTATTTAAAAGGAACTAAGACTCAGTGCCTAGTATTTCGACAATCAAAAAACTCACTACCACTGAAAGGATTTTGTGATGATGATTGGGCAAATTTTCCAGATCGTAAAAGTATCACAGGCTATTGTTTTAGATTGGCAAAAGATAATCCAATAATTGCCTGGAAATCTAAAAGACAGAGAATGATTTCATTTTCAACACGTGAGGCAGAGTATATTGCATTATCGCAAGCAACGCAAGAGGCTATTTTTCTTAAATTACTCATAAAAACAATTACAACACTGATAATAAGCGAGCCTATAACTATTTACTGTGACAATCAGGCCAGTATTGCTTTGGCTAAAAATCCAGTAATACATCAGAGATCAAAGCATATTGATATTAAATATCAATTTGTTAGGGATCAGGTACAAAAAAAGACAGTGCAGATTGAGTATTTCAATCGGAAAATAACGTGTCGGATTAGTTTACAAAATCAATTACAAAATCGAAATTGGAGGATTTCATTCCTGTCATATTTGGTACTGACCCATAAGGTCCTTATTAATCTTGGGTAGGACGTAAAACTGTATCGATTAGTTATTTAGAGACGTTAGTTTTTGGTATGATTAGTTTCGGGGCATAAACATAAATAATCCTCTTTTTATCCCAAGCCTCCTATGAATCTAAGAATCACTCTGATCCGGAGTGATATTTCATGTGTTAATGGGTCCCAGCTATGGGTAAAATAACAACGTTTTCTACTTTTGTGATTTTGATCACAACCTACATTTATAATATTGTTATTAAAGAGATATATTTTATGAATACTATTTGTATTAATATTTGTTCCATATGAATATTAACTTTACTAATATTTTGCAAGAAGATTCCATAATGCACCCAAAATGGTGGGGTGGATTTTTTGGGACATGTATACTGTACAGGGATGTGCGTTGTGGTGCAGTGGATATCGGCTCGGAACGAGAAACCGAGGAGCCGAGTTCGAATTCCAGTTGAATCCATTGTATTCACTTACGCGCAAATACCCTTGGGAAAGGTATTAATCCGTCTCTTCCTTCCAGTTATGGGTTAAATAGCAGGACACATTGGGTTCTATAGCCTTGGTCGGCAACCAGTCTACCGCAGAAAGCAATGGCAACCTACTGCGGGATAATCTTCTGCCCAGTCAGTCATGTCTCTTTCGAGACATGATCGCCCAAGCGTGTACTGATACTGTACAGACAGCGATGGGATAACCCATTCTATAGTTCATCAATAGAAAGCTTAACCAATCAGGAAGCTCAAAATATTCAATGCGGCGTGTATAAAAGGTGGCGTATTTTTTTCGAGTATTGGCGATCTAGTCCGGTTCAGTCGAGTGCCTGATTCATGAGTGTTAATTAATCTTTGACGTTGTTTCATTGAACAGATTACGTGCTGCGCTTTATCCATAAACTATGGCGGACATTGTCAGCAGATAAAAAAAACATTGACAAAATGGGTCTCAACGGTATCCCATTCTTGTGGATTTTTGGTAGCCCATATAAAAACGGGAACGAATTGACACAGGCGGCCGAATTTCGTTTAATATTTCTTGAGAAAGAACCCCACTTTTACTCACCCTTTTTCTGGAAAATGAAATCAATTTTGTTGCGGAGACCTTATGTAGTTTAGAGTATCCTCCTTAAACTGTTCATTTTGTCATCCGTGATAAGATTGTGGAGTTTAGAAAAGTCAAACCTTGTACAGTTAAAAGGTGCCCCCTGGATTAGAGCTGGTTGCGAAAGTTTAACTAGACAAATTTCATCTAGTGTTCGTAATTGTGTTTTCTCGCCTGAGATTCGTGCAGTTTTTCAAACCCGACCTGTTCTGGGCGCAAAGAAGTTCTCCCTCTCCACCAAGTAAATTCTGTTATTTATAAATATAATTGTGGTCGTGGTGCCTACTACATACAAAGAACTACTCATTGCCTAGATACGAGAATTAAACAACACGTTCCCACTAAAATCAGGAATCACACCTTAGCTTTGAGTAAGCTTGTCCCAAATACTTACGGTTCCGCCATATGTGAGCACCTGTTAAATAACAGAAAGTGTGCTGCTGATTTCAGTGTTGACTGATTCACTATTGTGTCCCGGTCACACTCTATATTTCACTTGAGAGTGTTGGTGGATATTTATGTCAGATCCTGCAAACCTTCTCTGTGTAAAAAGCGTGAATGTTTGCTGATGGTGCTTTCAATTTTGTTTTCTGTTCATAGTTTGTTTTTTTTTCCTACATTTTTGTTTTGTTTTTGTTTTTTGTTTTTTTGTTTTTTGTTTTTTTTTTCCATCACACATTACTGGTAGCCAACATACACTGGAAAAATCAGAGCAAACTTGGTATGACTTTAGAAATTTTCTCAACTTTCAGTGGCTCGCATGTGGTAAGATTGAATTTTCTGCTAATTTATTCTACCATATTTGTTTTTATTCATTTAATTTTGGGACTAAATTCTACTAAACTGTTGGTTTAAAGGCCGTTTCGACTTTTACTAAGTTGAAACTTAGTAAAAAAAATTATTTTATTTTCACGTCTATTGAACAGGTGAAGAGGCTCATCTGTGGTTTCCGGTTTTTCTCTTTTCCAATCTTTTCACTCATTTTTTTTTTTTCAATTGGAGTAGATAGACTAAACTATCGCCCGGTTCACACTCCACCCTCGTCTATTGAACAAGTGAAGAGGCTCATCCATTGTTTCCTGTTTAGGATGTGGTTTCCGGTTTTCTCTTTTTCAATCTTTTCACTCTTACGTAGCCCCCTGCGCATCAGTGGCGTTTTCCCCTTGCTTGGGGTGATATGAGTATAAAAAAAAAAAAAATTCATGGTTTATTTTATTCTAAGTTTGAATCTTCCGATGCTTGAAAAGCAGGAGCGAAACCGGTTGCTTCGTTTTAAAATGTCTTGTAATATTTTGCTACACACATTTATTTCGATAATTCAATTTTGTACCTACAAAAATATATTTAAATATATATATATGTAATAATGTGAAGAAAGGACAATAAGAGATTTACTGTTTCATAACGTTTATTTTTGATTTTACAGTCCCTAATACAAAAGTAGAGCTAAAAATTATTGTAATATAATTAACATTTTTGCTTTGACACAGATTTTCCATGATTCGGAATCAAATTTTAACTATGACTCCATTTTCAAGCGAACATTTTTAGGCTGACTAACGGAATCTTTCTTTTTTTTTTTTCAAAAGTGAAGAGTTTTTGACTTACAAGATATTTATGACTTCTGTTTAGGCATCAAATTACAGGGTCATATATTTATTCTTAACGTGTCCGTGCTAAAAAGGTATCAAGTATATCACTATTTCCTCTTTCTTTACATATTACCATCAATTTTTATTTTATTCACACCCGCCTTACCTTTTTAGTTATTTATTTTGTTTTTTACTCTTTTTAAAAACGATTTGTGTTTGAAGGAAGACATAGTAACTAAATTTTTATATAGTTATTTTTAATTCGTATTTTATTGATTTTTGTCATGTACATTAATGTTCATATTTATTTACTTTTCTAAATTTTAATTATTATCTAAAAAGTATTAACAGAACAATGTCATTTCTTTTCTGAGGTTTAGTAAATATTTATTTTTCATACTTATAATATATAACGTTTCCTGTTAGCACAAAGGGCATGGGTTGTTTAAAGACATGCATGCCCGTGTTTTTTTTTTTGTTGTTTTTTTTTTTTGCTGTTTTTTTTTTTTAATATTCACTATTTTATAAAAAAAAAAAAAATAGCGTGTATAGTCGTATATTAAAAAATGGAAATAGCGGAAAACTTGATTTCATTAAAATAACAGACAAGGTGATGTGGTTAAGTTTGTTTGTTTGTTTTTTCTTTTGTTTTTTATATATAACTTTTCATGTGATCATTTTTATTTTTTCAGTACATTAATTATATAAAAATTGACGGTATCTTTTACGTATCCGTTGTGGTGAAGTGGATATCGGGGTTCGGAACAAGAAATCAGAGAGCCGAGTACAAATTCTAGATGAATTCATTGCATTACTTGCGCACAAATACTCTTAGGAAAGGTATTAATCCGTCTCTTCTCCCTCCAGCTATTTGTTAAATAGAAGGACATGTTGGGTCTTACAGCCTTGATTGGCAAATAATCTACCGCCAAAAGTAATGACAGCATACTACGAGAATATCTTCTGTCCAGTCATGGCGCGTTCGAGACATAATCGCCCAAGCATGTATTACGTATGCCACTTCACTGACTGTTTTACTTATCCATGCAGTTTCGGCTATACTTTTAGCCATTATAAAGCATTCATTTTATTTTTAACTTTTAACTGAATTATATGGCTGTAGAGTTAATGAATGTTTTATCTGGGAAATATAACATAAACTCTAAAAAAAAAAAAATAACTAAGGCACCTTGCCTGACATTCTTAACGGAACTTGCATAAAAGAAGAATTGCTGCCTAAATGCACAATATATATATATATATATATATTTGAATTTTTTATATGTAATAAATATTGGTTCTGTAAATACATAAATTTAATTATATTGAGCCTTCAGATTAGATCAGTTATAATATTAATAGTATCCGTTTGGGATTTACCGCCAAGTCGTTTCTTTCATATTTATAACCAAAATAAATAAATACATAGAAATATTTTGTCACATTCACTGAGCAGGTTCATGCCGACTTCGAAGTTTCGTTAGAACACCGTTATTTATATTATTAGTAATACCACTGAAAAAAACATCAACCATGGCGCTAAACATTATCACAATCAAACATTATGTATAGTCATCTGCAGACAGATCTGTTTCGCTGCATCACAGCTCATCAGTACGGTTAGACATCCAATTGTTTCCAACGCAGGATTGAAACCCCACTGAATTGGCGTCAGTCGGCGATTCTACCACTGGGCTATGGGCGCTCGGTAGAAGGAGGCAGACTTTTAGCGTATGATGTTTATATTCAAAATATTTAAAAGGTCTTTATTATATATGTATTTAGTACTTTTTTATACAACAGTGTACTGGTCTAATTAATTTAATTCTTACCAATAACTGGTTCATTATATATATATATATATATATATAGAGAGAGAGAGAGAGAGAGAGAGAGAGGAGTGAAACCATACCAATATATTCTTACTAGGATCATACAATCATGGATGAAATTGCTTTAAGACCTTTAAGTAACTTCTCTTAATTTCGAAAACTGCTTTCATAAAACATCCTTGTTACATGGGCGTTTGAAAAACAGTAAAATCAGTTACTGTAAATCGCCTGAAGACACCGAAAGGTAGAAACCTAGGTCGCGAAATAACTCGTTTCCATATGAAAAATATTAAAAAATTCTACAATATAATTGTATTGAACACTTTGTAATGCAACTGTTTACCGATCTAATTTAATCATGACCAAAATCTACCTAATTATATATATATATTATGGACTCTCCCGTCGATTTCGACGTATGAGCAGCTGTGTCAGACTACCAAACAAAGAATTGTTTAAAGTGGTGAAGGCTTGTGTAGCACTATCCACACTTTTTGGAACTGCTGATGACAAACAATCGGTGCAGAAGTTTGCCACAGATCGCATGAACAACAGACCTCAGTTATTTAACCCATAACTGGGGGGAAGAGACGGATTAATACCTTTCCCAAGGGTACCAGTGCGTAAGTGAATGGAAAGTGTCCAACTGGAATTGGAACTCGGCTCAATGATTTCCCCCTCCGAGCCGACATCCACTGCACCACAACGTATATCCATCAATAACGCTTACAGCACCTGGTATTCCCAAGCGGTCACCCATCTAAGTACTGACAAGGCTCAACGTTGCTTAACTTCGGTGATCGAGCGAGAACCAGTGTATTCAACGTGATATGACCGTAAGCTGAAATTCTACAATATAATTGTATTGAACACTTTTTAATGCAACTGTTTACTGGTCTAATTTAATTATGACCCAAAAACTAGCTTATTAGCAAATTATATATATATATATATATATATATATATATATATATATATATATATATATATATATATCGGTCGGGTTTCAATCCTGGGTTAAAAGCAATCGGAGTCTAACCGAACTGATGAGCTGTGATACAGCGAAACAGATCTGCCTGCGGATGACTATTTACGCTCTCACACCCTGATTGAGCACTCTGGAAGAATGATAGACTTTGAAAAACAGTAGCTAATCTGGCATGTACGCATTGCTCATTCCGTAATGAATTAGAGCACTCTAGTTACTGACCGTGTATAATGATAATATATACGCTAAAAAGTCTGCCTTCTTTTACCAAGCGCCCATAGCCCAGAGCTAGAATCGCCGACTGACGCCAATTCGGTCGGGTTTCAATCCTGGGTTAAAAGCAATCGGAGTTTAACCGTACTGATGAGCTGTGAAACAGATCTGCTGCGGATGACTATACATATATATATATATATATATATATATATATATATATATATAAAGAAAGAAAGAAAGATGTGTTCACGCTGACATAAGAGATAATTGGTCGAAAAACAGAATTTTAGTTTTGGTCGATCACTTAAAATATATGACATGATGCTAAAAGTTGAACAAAAAAGAGATTATGTAAGTTAACACGTCAGAAAACCACTCTCCTATGAATAATTTAGCTATCGAACCAGTAGTTATTCGTAACATAAAGAAAGTAAAGTGCAATTACACCCCTTATTAACTTTCGAAAATCACTTTGCATTATATATTATCCTCATCTTTATTGCCATGTTTTCGACGTTTCGACCTTTGTACGCTCTAACCATCTTCGAGTGCTAGGAATTTTGAACCAAACCCATTATTTCAGTCAATGGAGTATATCATTCTTATTATATATGGTTATCTCCCTTTAACTCAACACTAAGTTATTTGTTCATCTATGTGTTTTTGAGGAGCGAACAATGAAAATAATGTAAATCTACCTCATTTCAAAAGTATAGATATGTTTCAGTATAAAATACCTGAGAATATGAATAAAAATCCAACACAATAAAAGCATCAATACAAGCGTGGATCCTTCGTATTTTTCTTTTTTATTAGAAAAAATTTAATTTTTTTTTAACGACCTTATGAGCATTTCCAAAACCAAATCTTGCTGCTGCGCTAAATTCCGTAATTATTGTCTTGGACTCTGCTGCATACTGTTAGAAATATCTAACAATTTCTCCTCATCTTTGCTTTAGCGGATTTCCACGATATTTGTTATGGTCAACTAATCCTTTTTTCGGAAATTTATCAACAAAGTTACGAACTACATTGCGATGTGGAACAGGTGTATCTGAAAATTTATCACACCAACTCTGTATACCTACCACCTTCTCGAAATCTGTGTTCGACGATAAATATAAGTTCGTCAGATGTTAAATTATTCGAGGGCAATCTGAAATATTAGAGTTTTTTTTTTATAATCATATCGCCCTAAAACAAGGAATTTTTCTGTCACTGTTTTGCATAGGTGGAAAGTTATTAGAAAGAGTGACAGGTTATAGGGGGTGTCAGGTAGTGGGTAAGAGAAGAATGAGAATACTGATGAGAGTGGAGTGGACGGAGAAATGAGCATGAGAGAGAGAGGATACAAGTTAGTGAGATAGGAGATAGATGATTATTGACTTTACGTTTAAATTCTTGGAGATTGTAGCCGTCGGAGAAGCAAGTAAACGGTAGGGAATCCCACAGGCGGGAAGTGCGAGAAAATAAGCTGTTGGAGTAGAATTTGCGTTTACATTTTATTGGTTTCACAGTAAAAGGGTGAGACCTAGTTGCTAATCTTGTGGCTCGAGTAAATTCATGTATAGGGGCTACCAGTGAGCTAAGTTCATCGGAGCAGAAGCCGTGAAAGTATTTGTAGAAGAGACCCAGGGAAGCCATATTGCGCCGGTGAGAAAGTGACTGTATCTGAGCTGCCAAGTTGGGATCGATCACATTCCAGATTCTCCGTTGGATTTTCTCAAGGACAACTAGGTGGATAGCAGGAGCAGCCGACCAGATATGGCAGCAGTATTCAATGCATGGATGGATGGTAGATTTATATATGTGCAGGATTGTTTCAGACGGGAAAAACTTCCTGGCCCTACACAGAGAACCGACTTTCTTAGCAGCGGATTTAGCTATGAATTCTATATAGTCATTCCACTTGAGGTCTGTTGTAAGAGTTAACCCGAGGAGGCGCAGTGTTTTGTTTTCAGGTAGACTAGCCTGATCCATGCTAATGGGGGATAGGGGCGATTGTCTGTGATGGTTAATAGATAGCAGCTTCGTTTTGGAAGCATTAAAATTCACGAGCCATTTCTTACCCCAGTCCGCCACGGGGTAAGCTCGGCAGCGAGGTTTGTCTCGGTAGATTTTTGATCGATGAGAGAGTGAAGTGTAGTTTCGTTATCATATATGCTTACTTAGGATCTCATTACATATGGGAGATCATTAATGTAGATAAGGAAAAGCATAGACCCTAGAATAGAGACTTGAGGGACATCCGTATTTGTATGATAGTATTATGTGGTATATCCGTTCAATACTACCTTCATTTGAAAGGAATGACTGGATAAAGTCAAACAATTGTCCAGTTATACAATAGCCTCGCAGCTTGCGTAGAAGGCCAGCATGTATGACTCGGTCAAAAGCTTTGGAGATATTCAGGGCTTGTTCTTGTCGAGAGTCTGGTGTATATACTCCGTGATGGCTGCGAGCATATCAGCAGTAGACTTGGTGAAGCGGAAACCATACTGTTTGTCAGAGAATAGTCTGTGGGCTGTGATATGTTGAACCACCTCGGCGTTGATGATGGCTTCATTTAGCCAAAAATCCGTAAAAGGCTGATAGTTCGATAATTGTAGGGGTCAGAGGGTTCACCAGTGTTTTTATATATTGGAACCACAGAGGCGGCAGGAAAGCAAGAAGCAGAGAGGCAGTAGTTATAGAGTTTGGAAAGAACAGAGGAAAGTTCAGGGGAACATTTTTTCAGGACAATGATTGGTATTACGTTGCCGCCGCTCGCTTTATGGTGGTCAAGCTTTGAAATTATGTTAAAGACCACCGAGGGGGGTGATGTGGATGTCATTTAGTTGGTTCTCAGTTCGGGGTGGGAAGTCGGGTACAGATACTCCAGATGAGTTCAGTGTCGAGTCGGTGAAGAATCTGCGAACGAAGCACTCAGACGTGTCTGTTGTAGAGGTAAGGGCCTCAAACTCGTTGATTTAAGGGGGATTGAGGGTTTGTTATTGCTTAGTACACTTTTACAGAGCCTCCAGTAGTCTTTGGAACAGAACTTACCGAATGCTATATTCGCTCTTCATTCGGTCTGCAAACAGCAGCTTAGCTTCTTTAAGTATCTTCTTGCACTCATTGCGTGCAGAGGGAAAGAGGCGCCTGTTATGGTCAGACGCGTGACTCCGATAAAGCCAGAAGATATGATTTCGATGGGCGATTGCGGCCGAGAAAGCGGGGGAAAACCAAGAGGATGAGTGGGATTTAAGTCTCAACTTCCTGGCTGGGATGAAACCTTCGATGCCAGCCTTAACCCAAGAAGAGACCTCAGCCATACAGTCTTCAACAGGAAGACTAAAGACTTTATTCCAAGGGACGTCACACAGGAAATCGCGGAATGAAATCTGAAACATAATAGATATGTTTACATTATTTACAATTCACAATAACTTTCTGAACACCCTATATCAGAATTATTTCACATGGTGCCTTTTTTCTAGTAGAGTTTAAATGGGTGTGCGTGTGGTGTAGTGGATAGAGGCACGGAATGATAAATCGAAGAGCCGATTTCGAATTCATTACATTCAATTGCACACAAATGCCTTTGAGCAAGGTATGAATTCATCTCCTCCTTCCAGTTATATGTTAAATCGTAGGACTTGGATCTGGAGAAATCATTGTTATGCCATATTCACTCGCAAAAGAAGAAATTATTCTTACAATACAAAAATATTTTTCACTTTTAAATAACTCATAAAGGGTTGATAAAACGGAAAATACAAATTAATGTAAAACTATATGAAGTGTAACTGAAATGTCCTCGGCGTGACTCACTTCATAAAATCTGAACGAGCACCATATGGCACCATTTCTTAAGAAGAGAGACGCTTGTTTAAGACGAATTTCTTTTATCATGAAATAAGTATTGTGTGGGTCGTTTATTTTAGTAAAATAATTTTTAAGTTATATTGAAGCATAAATTATAAATGAACAATTGTAATTAATTAAATTTTAGAAAAAAATATTTTCGATGTTTACATAAAACTGTCAATTCATCTCAACGATTCAGTAGTGCTTTATTTTTAGGGAAACATAAACTCTGCAGCTTTATGAACCACACAATACTTATTTGGTTTTCTTACCTACAATATAACTTAGTATACCTTAATTTTTTAATTATAATTCTAATCTCAACATTCCAGTCTCTTTAACTCATGAGGTAGTACAAAATCAAATTTTTAAAAAAACTTGAAATCCAACCTGTCGTTAAAAATTATTGTTTACCCATTTAAATAATATATGGTCCCACTGTGTATCTTACCTAGAAAAGAACATAAAGTGTCATCCCATGACATCAGGCTACTGTTTCCTTTCACTTCAACGTCATAGTTCAACCTAATTCTAATTTTTGAATGAACAATATTGACTCCTCTTGTGCGTTTGAAATAATGTTGGAGAATCAGTTGATATAAAACGCTTGAAGATACTGAAATTTTGAAACCAAGGTTGCATAATCGACTGACTTCCAAATGACTACATATATGAATAGTAATCTTTCGCTTAAACATGTTTCGTTAAAAACAGACCGACAAGGAAGTTTTTTTTTAATTTTTTATTTAATTTTTCGAGTATCCGTAGTTTTTTTTTTTTTTTTTTTTGTTTGTTTGCTGGAGTTAAAGAATGTAAAAATGTTCCATAATTTTTTATGAATTCGCTGCATTCACTTACGCACAAATACCCTTGGAAAATTTATGAATCCATCTCTTCTCTTTCCACATATGGGTTAAATAGCAGGACAGATTGAGTTCTGTCGCCGTGTTTGGCAACCAGTCTACCACAGAAAGAAATATTCTGATCTTATAAAATAAATTATAATAAAAAAAGTGATACATATAATTCGAGTTATTTTTTCACTGTTAGATATTACATGCACCCTATACAAGGCCCAAGAGTCAATCAAAGAAGTGGGTTACGGTGTGGTGTTGTAAGAAAAACACGTACACATACACAAACAAATGAAGTGAAAAATCACCCTAACACCAATAATTATCTTATAAATTAATTTTTAACTTAAAAAATAACGAAAGTGAGAAAATCTGCAGTCAAAAATTGACACCTCCTGACGAATGGACAAAATGATTACAGTACGGTTCGTTTAGATCATCACAGTAAATATGAATTTACGCCCGGTTCCGGTTAACATTTCACCTTTCTTGGTAGATTTTCCAGTATCACAATGTGGGATATTTCATAACAAAAGAGATGGAAACCCGAGCTAAAAGAAAATGATATTAAATTAAATCGGCTAGACTATATACTCAAGGACATAACAAAAATTTTAAATTTAAAAATTTTAAATTTCAGCGTCCCCTCTTCTTGACGTTCATGTTTAATCACATCAACTTAAACATCACTTTAGTCTGACGGAGTCCTAATGATGAAACACATCACACGAAAACATCTTTTTTTACAATTTATCATAGATTCTCCCAAATTGCTGTGATATATATATCTTTAAAAATCTTTAAATTGTTCTGATATATATCTTTAAAATCTTTAGAAACACTACATTATATATATATATATATATATATATATATATATAATGTAGTGTTTCTAATTTTTTATTTGGAAACTAGTTATTTACGCAACCTTGGTTTCAACCTTAAAGCTCTATATTATATATATATATATAAGTGAGAGAAAAGAGAGACATATTTAATTTATTAATCCGAGAGATGTTAATTACTTTAAACTTATTGTGTAGATACCCATATTTGTACGAAAATAAGTATACTGTTTGAAAAGCTTTTACTCAAATATGGGTATCCACTAAAAGAATAATGTTTAAAGTCATAATGCGCGCACACACACACACACACACACATATATATATATTCATTTGGAAACCAGTTATTTACGCAACCTTGATTTCAAAAATGTTTGGTATCTTCAGGTGATTTATAATAATTGATTTTTAAACCTTTTCAAACGCACAACAAGGATTTTTCTGTTGCGCTTTTGAAAACGTTGAAAAATCGGTTATTATAAATCGTCTGAAGAAACCGAAAGCTTGAAACCAAGTTTACATAAATAACTGAATTCCAAATGAAAAATATTCAAAAGCTCTACATTATATCTCTATTGACCACATTTTAATTATGGCCAAAATCTGGTTAGCAACAATTCTGTGAGTGTGTGTGTGTGTGTGTAAGAGAGAGAGAGAGAGAGAGAGAGAGAGAGAGAGAGAAAATATGTATATATACCGATCTCTAGGACCGGCAGTAAATGAGCAATTATCCCAGACTTACTGTGGATATTAAGACATCGATAACAACCCCCAAAATTTTGTACATGGCGTAACGGTTATCTTCTCAGGAAGCGGAATCTGCGAGTTGACTTCAGTTTCTATCTCAACCAATTCTATTGACTTTGCACTAACGCATTTGCGAAAGGTGGAAATCCATTTATTTTCCCACCACCAACACCACTACCACCGTATATATAACCAAGTATGGGTGGAACAATATTCCCCATCCAAAGAAACACTGTTTTTAAAAAAGTGCTCAATACAAAGTAGAGCTAATAATAATAATAATATTTATTAATAAATTATAACATTGATATGTTATAATATCACTACAAAAGTAGCTATTTTGTTTCGACACTTTTTGTGTCTTTTCAAGTGATGTTGTTATTTCGAAATGAATGGCTTTTCATTTCGAAATAACAACATCACTTGAAAAGACACAAAAAGTGTCGAAACAAAATAGCTACTTTTGTAGTGATATTATAACATATCAATGTTATAATTTATTAATAAATATTATTATTATTATTATATATATATATATGTTAAATAGCCAGGTAAGGTAAACTCTTTAGCTTTGATTAGCAGTCATTCTAGGTGAAGACAAAAAGAACTTCATATTCAAAGTCGTGAGACGGCAACGAACCACTGTGATGTCAATTAACAAATAACAAAAAAGAAAATGGAATCTGTGTAAATTTATGATCGACTATGCCCTGAAAGAAAATAGGATTAAAATAAAATTACTAAATTTGGCATAGTCTGACATAAGGCGAAATTTAGAGCGATGAGGAATTTAGAAAGAACCTTTTGATTCAATCTTCTAAACAGGAGGTAAAAACTTGCTTAGAAAATCAGCATTGCAAACCCTAGAGGTTGAACACAAACCACGAGCGCCATTTAGCGAATACACAAATATATGAATGAGCAGACAAGTCATTACAGATTGATTTTTTATTTTTACGGTTCATCAACTTTTTGCAGGTTATTTAAATTCATAAATCATTTTTATATTGTAAGACTTTTTTAAGACAATAATGATTTACTGATAAAATCTTACTAATTAACCCATAGCTGAGCAGAGAAGTGGATTCATACCGTTCCTAAGAATATTTGCATGTAAGTGAATATAACGAACCCGACTAGAATTAGTTCTTGGCTCCCCGATTTTTGATTCCACGTCGTTATCTATTACACCACCCGCACATCCAAGTTTAAAGCACCTGGTATTACCAGTCAGTCATTCATCTAACACCCAATAAGCCCTTGCGTCTTAGTGGCTTTATTCCTTTGCTTGTACTGTCTGCTTGATCAATGAAACCAAATATTACCATTAGCATTCATGATTGCGATTTTTAAATTTAAAATTAGTCTCTCACTATTTACTAAGTATTGAAAAGTAATGATAAAAATAAAAACAAAAATTAGAAGAATGAGTTGCGCCAATCTTCAAAATGAGAGTGGTGCATCTTCACAGAACAGTATTCAAAATCATGGGCTTTGTGTTGTCACTCGGCACCGCACTATTTTAGTTACGCGGCTGGCTACGATTGGATATCATTGAACAGAGATACAGATTTGTATTTTCGTATGCACGTGTTTAAGTGCGTTTTCGTATAAAAGCCAATTTGTTCAAGGATAAAACGTCATATCTCGATTATTGTTTGGTTACTGCTTATTTAGTGTCGGCATGAAATCCTTCGCTGAACGTCCACCTAGAGATGAAGCGATGCTGAAAAATTCGAAAAGCGCGAATCTCGACTTCAAACCAACGTGCCGCTTCGTAAGTCGCGTACCGCCAACTATCTAAGCCCAACCCTTTTTCTCTTTGGTACTCGCCCCCTTTTGGGTCCACCCAGCCTTCTTTAAAGTCAACGCTGGTTCGCAATATCTGATTTTCTCAATGTATTCCGCGTTTTCTATCCTTCGCTTAAGTTCGTATGAACAGTAAAATTTTACGCGTTATTAAGTTGAAATCATTTGAATAACAGTTCTTTAATTTTCTCATCCCCTCTGTCGCTGCCATAGTGGCAATGAAAGACAAAATCAATTCGCTAGTGTAGGGAGATCCATTCTTCACGGTTTAGGCTCCATGTGTTAACCTGAGGGCATTAGGTTCTAAACCGGATTAAGATCAGTTATTTGTGATGTATCTCTTTTATTTATTTTGCAATAAAGCTGAGACAGTTTTCTAAACGGTTGCCAGTGTAATGACTTCGGTCCTTTAAGCGACCTTACATTTATAAATAGACAGACATAATACAAGTAATACTATAAACATTATATTTAGTAGCTACACTTGTTTGAGTAGCGAGACAGATTATATAAATGCTACAATTAATGTCTACCGGTCTAGAGATCAAAAGATTTAATGAAGAAAATGCTGCTTCTATATTAAAACTTTTAATCTCTACGTCAGTAGAAATTAATGTAACTGTTAAACAAACAAAAAACAAAACTACTCAAACATATCTAACCACTAAATATGTATGATGTAAAATTTTAAAAAATCAATGTTTAAAAATACAAAACACTTTAAAAATTTGGACGTCTAACATAGAGTGCGCAGTGGATATCGACCCGGAATGAGAAATCGGAGTACCGAGTTCAAATTCCAGTTGAATTTGTTGCATTCACTTACGTGAAAATATCTTTGGGGAAGGTATTAATCCGTCACTTCCCTCCAGCTATGGGTTAATTAGCAGAACAGATTGAGTTCTATAGCCTTGGTTGGCAACCAGTCTAGCACAGAAAGTAATGGCAACCTACTGCGGAAAAATCTTCTGCCAGGTCAGTCATGTCTCGAGTTATGATCGCTCAAGTGTGTATCATCAGTCAGTTAAGTCAGTTAAGTGCCATACGCGAGACACGCTTGGGCGATCATGTCTCGAAAGAGACATGACTGACTGGGCAGAAGATTATCCCGCAGTAGGTTGCCATTGCTTTCTGCGGTAGACTGGTTGCCAACCAAGGCTATAGAACCCAATCTGTCCTATTATTTAACCCATAACTGGAAGGAAGAGACGGATTAATACTTTTCCCAAGGGTATTTGCGCGCAAGTGAATGCAATGAATTCAACTGGAATTTGAACTCGGCTCCCCGATTTCTCGTTCCGAGCCGATATCCACTGCACCACAACGCACATCCTGCGTGTATCATGCATGGCACATAATTGAATGAACATAGAGTGATATTTAGTAAGCTGATCGCTTAGAACAATTTGCTAGTAAAATGCGTATGATTCTCATCGAATGCCACACCAAGTTGATATTGCCGAAAGGTCTTCTTCTGTGTTCCGTGTTTCTTCATAACGGTGACAATCATAGCTCCCTACAATTTCTAGTTCTTTGTAGCTCTAAATAAATTTTGTTTTGTCGCCCTCTCTCCAAAACTCTGCACCGCCATACATTCACGTAAGCTCGATATGTAGATAATACGTTGTTTTTCTCTATCTCTCTTGCCTTCGAGCTACCCTGTGAGTATCAAAATTTCCAAGCCTTCCTTCCTTATGTGCTCTGAAAATTTCAGCTGTCTCTCACTAAAATTCAGCATGTGTCTTTTTCGTTTCAATTTTCTCTAGAAATTTGTTTTTGCTCAAATGTTCGGTCCATAATATTCTCACCATCCTTCTGTAGATCTAGATTTCTGTTGTTTCCCGTATGTTCTTAATCTGTAAGTATTTTAACTTAGTAAAAAAAATACGCGTTTGTGATACAGCGAACAGTTAAGTGCCGTACGTGATATACGTTTGGGTGATAATGTCTCAGAAGACATGTGTAACTCGGCAGCAGTAGGTTGTCAATTCTCTCTGTGGTAGACTGGTTGCCAACTAAGGCCCACGAACACAATCTGTCCTGCTATCCAACCAATATCTGGACGGTGAAGCGATGGATTAATAACTTTTCCAATGGTAATTGCGCGTAAGTGAATGCAATAAATTTAACTGGAATTCGAACACGTCTCTTCGATTTCTCATTTGGAGCTGATATCCATTACACCACAACTCGCATCCAGCAATAAGTCCTCAAAAGATTTAAAACTGTAGCGGGATCGATTCTCACTGTGTGTTCCCTGTTTCTAACCTTTTCCAAATGCTGATTAATTTGAGTAAATAACCTGTTATAGCGCCTGTTGTGAAATGCTGTTCGGCAAGCTTGCGTATTGAATTCAACCATTGTTCACTTTTTCGAACAAATTTCTAAATTATATAGCATCCAGTGTAAAATACCACTCAAAACTTTTAGCCCACTTGTCTCGCTAGGATTATGACAACTGAGTTGGAATTTCGATCCTCTCTAAATACCACACACTTTCGGACTTATGCCACATCTGCGCTTAGATAAGTTCCTGTAAGTCTTACCTCCGCTTTATTTAAAAAAAAATAATCCGTTCGAACTTCCCTAGGCGCCTTTACACATTTAACTTTGTGTAAGACTAAGCTTTTGTGCGACTGCTGCAGGTGGCCAGTTAAAGAATAACTGCTAGTGTGGAGGGTTCGATCTTTACTGACTTTCACTATAGAATATAAGAATGAAATTTTATAGAATTATTTTTTATTACAATGTTGTTCACTCTAATACCCAAGAACCACACGAAGTATATGGTTAGAGAGTAAGTAGACACCACCCTAAGCAAGGGCACAATGCCACCAAGACGCAAGGGTCCACTGGAACTGAAAGAGAAGGAAAAAAAACTTTAGAAAATACCGGATACACAATCCCAAACACGTTAGGAGGAATAAATAAATCTAATCTCCTGTTCAAAAAACCGAGGAGACCTACACGGGTGATTATCAAGTTTGGAACGGGCAGTTGATGTGGTATCAATCATTTTAGATGGCAGTGAATATTGGACAATTTTCAGAAGGATGAAGAAAAAACTTGAAGCAGCAGAAACGTGGTTCTACAGAACCATACTGAAAGTTCCATGAACAGAGCGAGTAAGTAACGAAAAAGTCTTAAAGAAAGTAGCAACTTATTCTCAGAATTAGGAAACGAAAACTGAAATTCATTGGGCACATAATAAGGTCGGAGGCATACAAAAGGTAAAAAAAAGGAAGATGGCGAGCCATCTCGTGTGAATGAAGGGTAGTATGGGGGTCTGAGCAAAGAGAGAAAAACCGCTAAGAGCTAAACGTGATAGAAAATTGTGGAGAACCATGATCATCTATGTTCAGAAGGAACACGCCACAAACAAGGAAGCGTAATAATTCTTCATGAAAGGTGGTTATCTGGTTGTTTTAATTCAGGTTGAGGCTATTTAGATATCATAGAAAAAAATTATAAATTCACGCTCTCTTTCATGCCATATATATATATATATATATATATATATATATATATATATATATATTGCCAAAAATGTCTTGTTACTGGTATGCCACAGTTTTGAAGAAGCCAAAGAATGAGAATGACTATTCTCTCTACCAAGCCAGTACTGACACAAATGATTAGTAGCACTTCTTATTGCATACTAGAGAGACATTCCAGTCAGTATTTTTTATAGAACTATTTAAAAGCATTTATAAAGCGAGTAAGATATATAGTTTTATTCAAATATTTATTTCATACTGTCAGTAAATAGTAAATCAGCTTAGATTAACACCAGGAAACACTGAGTTTATTCAAATTAATAATAAGGGTTCCTCAGCATTTAAGGATACAGAAAATTACATATTTTAAATAGATATTTATCCAAATTACAATATATAATTGCAATATAAAATATAATTAAGACAAAATATAAAGTTTGTCACCTAGTTAATCCTGACTCTAGTATTTCGTAGACAAACCCTCCAGCAATCACTGAGCCCACTCATCAGGAGGTATCCGCAATATATTCGGAGATGGAAATAAATAAATAAAATTAAAATGTCACTTGTTTCGTCTCTACTTTAATTTTTCCGAGATTAAATCCATTCATCAAGAGGCTTTAATGTAACATTGTATTAATTAACAAAAAACTCAACCCTGTAATGAAATACATATATACTTACAAGTGTGTGTGTGTGTGCAGCACTAAAAATTCCTGGTTCGTTCTACTCAAGATCATGATATGGTGTGTGGTCATGTAAAGATTAATTTTGTTAACTTTACATCTCTCAGACACACACACACACACACACACACACACACACACACACACACGGGCACCCACCCACAAGCATGCACACACGCATGCATACACACACAAAAGCAAACACACACACACACACAGACAAGAGCAAGCACATATACACACACCCTCATAGAATATTCCTTGAAGTTGACTGAATAATAAAGATAGTATATATGTCAACTAAGAATGTTTTTTATTTAATTTACAAACTCCATAAGAAAACTTATTGCAACATTTTAAACTAACGGTACGACGAGTGATATTAGTTGTTACACACATAAGTGGGGCGTGTATATAGCAAATGGGTGGGTTCCTTAAACGTATCAGTCATTTTTGATTGACATCTCATTTGTTCTTATTGTTAGCTTTGAAGCTATAACTGCTCATTCACTCACTTATAGCAGCAGTTAAAACATCAGAGGTTTTACGTAGCACCTCCCACTTTTTTCTATTTCACCCGAGACGTATCCCTCCGCCTGTTTGCCGGTCGAGATTAGCAGTTAAAATAGTGCTCAACTTTTTAATAATTACCCCCCATACACACACACACACACACACACATACAAAGAAAAGTACACTAATCCTGGAAATCAAGAGTCTTCAAAAACCGTATCATTTAAAGTTGATAAGATTTTGAAAATAAAACTGGAACTCAACGTACGAAGGAGGGCAACGTATCATTGCGGAAGGATACGTGTTTTTAAGCGTAAGTCGGTCGTTTCTGCTTCTCTTCAACTCCACACGGCCAAACACACGTACACAGAACGGAATGACGAGAGAAAAGCAGAGATGTACGCATGTACTTGCCCAATCACCATGTGTTCGGCACACGTACACATCAGGACGAGCATTTGCCGTGCTTCACATAAACACATTGAGTTGGTGAAAACCCGTACTGTATGAAGTCGTGGTAAATGCGTGGTCTTTTCACAGTACTGCAAAGAGGCAGTACACAGCAGACAGAGGCACGGAAGGCCTCTGTCTTCTCCTGACACGAGGTTGTCGTCGTCGTTGAATTTTACTGCTACTACTACTGGTTTATAGCTTTTATCATCACAGCCGGAGTTGAGCTGACCACAACACAGAGAAAAATACACATTCTCAGCATTTATGTTAGCAATTAATCGCTCATCGTCATTAGTAATATACAGAGGCAAATTCACGGATGTTCAACTGTGTTTTCATGCTTATCAATTGTTTTGTCACTCATTCTGGAGCGTTCGTTGGGACGGAAATTAAAGTTGGTTAGCAAAGAAATACTGGAATGAAAATGAAAAAAATTATTTACACGTTGAAATTATCCGAAAACTGAAATTAAACATTGTGGCGGAAAAGAAAAGAAAAACTTGATTTTTAAATAATTTTTTTCTTTTTAATTAAACGAAAGCAAAACGGGATTAAACTATATCTTACTATGAATTGCCTGTGGTTTTTAATCGCGCTTCTAGCTTCTTTTGCTCAGGGCCCGGTTAGTGGATTTACATCACCGTCGGAAAGGCATTACGAACGATGCGAAAGGATTACCATTCCAATGTGTATGAATATGCGATACAACCTGACAAAAATGCCTAACCTCTTAGGACAGATAAACCAGAAGGACGCTGCTATACAGGTGCACGAGTTTCTACCTCTTGTCGAACTTGGTTGCTCAAAACTTCTTCGTTTCTTCCTCTGCTCTTTCTACGCCCCTATGTGCACTGAAATGGTAAATGCTGCCCTTGTCGTGTCGGCATGTCGGTCCATGTGCCTTGAGGTGAAATCGAAATGCGAACCTGTGCTTAAGAACCTGATGTTTTCTTGGCCGGCGGCTCTGGATTGCCAACAGCTGCCGGAGAACTCGAACAAAAAGCACTTGTGCATGGAAGCCCCCAACGTGACAGATGACCCAGACCTTCAACCGGAGACTGTCAATGCCGAATGGTGGAGCATAGTGCAGTCATTTAAAGAGAAAACAACCGAGTCTACGGGTAAAAAATTACGCTTCGACTCTTATGGGCTCGGTCGGAATCCGGGATCCTCAATCCATTCCCCTTGTCCGGATCGTTTTGTTTACGTCGATAAACTCGGTGGTCGCAACTATTCATGCGCACCCCGTTGTAACATTGATGTTTATTTCAAACAGGAGGATAAACGCTTCGCCGAAATTTGGCTTCTTGTGTGGGCTGCTTTCTGCTGCATTTCGACAACCATCACTGTCCTGACGTTCGCGATCGACACCTCACGTTTTAAATACCCGGAAAGGCCGATAATCTTCTTATCCATGTGCTACGCAATCTATTCGGGTGCCTACATGATACGGGGTATCACCGGCCCTAACTCTATATCGTGTGACCGGTTACGGGACGGCACGGAATTTCTTATCCAAGAAGGCCTGGAAAGCACGTGGTGCATTGTTGTTTTCTTGATACTGTATTACTTTGGGATGGCAAGCGCCATCTGGTGGGTCATCCTAACCCTGACATGGTTCCTGGCGGCTGGCCGAAAGTGGGTCCAGGAGGCGATAGAAGCTCTTAGTAGTTATTTTCATGTGGCTGCCTGGGCTATCCCGGCGGTGAAGACCATCGTCATTCTAACAATGCGACGTGTAGATGGTGATGAGTTAACCGGACTTTGTTTTGTGGGCAACCAGGACGTGGTGGCCCTAACTGGATTTGTACTCGCGCCTTTAATAACCTATCTCCTCACCGGAACTCTTTTTATATTTGCCGGATTTTTTGCCATGTTTAAGATACGTCGGAACCTGAAACAGGACGGCACAAACATTCGCAAGCTGGAAAAACTTATGGCAAAAATCGGTATCTTTTCTGTATTGTACACGGTGCCGGCCACTTGTGTAATTGGATGTTACCTTTATGAACGTTTAAACTTTGATAATTGGAAAACAGAAGCGATGCGGCGTCGGTGTCGGACAAGTCGAACTGGTGCGAAGGACTGCGCCCTATCGCATTCCATACCGACCGTGGAGGTCTACATGCTCAAGATTTTTATGTCTCTCATTGTCGGAATTACCAGCGGCATGTGGATTTGGAGTTATAAGACAATTAACTCTTGGAAGAATTTTTTTCACAGTCGCTTTTCACGGCGGAAACACAACTACCACGGAAATTACCAACAAGCTCCTGTGTTCCTCATGAAAATCCAAGGGCAAAAGGTGGTTCCTAAAAACGTGGGGACCCGAGTGTGATAGTGTACATAAGAAATTGGGTGTGCGTGTTTGTGTGCGTGTGTTTAGAGAAACACCTTTTTGTGTGCATGAGATATGGCCGAAAAAGCAAACAAAAATTACTGAATGTATGATAGTAAGAAAAAAAAATGCAAAAGTATTAATTGAATGTTACATCTTCAAAAACAAAAACAAAAAACAATGAAAACAGGTGATGTGATTTTTTTCTAATTATTTTTTTAATTATTTTTTTTCTCCAAAGCTTATTATTAAGAAAAAGTAATTTTTTGATTGATTGATCAATGAATAATAATTAATTATTCCTGTATTTAAGACAAAAAGAGATTCTAAACTTTATTTACAAGGACTCGAAAGCATATACGAACAAAAAAAAAGAGAAAAAAGCTTAAATTGTTCAAATAAATATTTTTATTTACGATATCTCCAATTATTTCTATATCAAAAATAGAAATTGTGATGAGTGCATGCACTTTCAATCAAACAATTAATTTGTCATGAACCCTATTTAAAAGTTAACAAACTGACACTTGTTTTTATATAGTCTTAAAAATTAATACCGATATTTATTTGGTATTTTTCTAGTTTACAGTCGCCAATAAATACATATAACTAAATTTTAGTTATATGTATAATGTTTAGTTACTAAAAATTATAACAATTTTATAAACAATTTCTATACTACTTTGTAATTTTATGTTCTTTCATACACTGGTGATAAAAGAAAATATAATGATTAAATATCTATTTTATATAGAAATAAGCGTTTTACGGTTTTACTTATTTCATGAAGAACACTACAGGTTCATGTGCATTTCGAGACTAGTAAGTAAAACCATCAACAACAAACCTGAATTAAGGTTCTGGTTAGAAATCGGTCATTTTCGGTTTCTGGAATGAAAGTTTTTACCGGGAATATTCAGTTGAAAATTGTTTATATTTGACGCGACTGTAAACTCGAAAATTGCCACATGTTTCGATAACTCAAACGAAAAACATTTTCGTAAAAGATTGAATAATAATTTAAGTTTAATCTGTTTGCAGCTTTAAGATGAAGTATTGTCACGAGTTGATGAATTTCCTGAACTAGTAACGAATATCCTCTACCTTGTTGTTTTGATTACTTTTTCTATTGGTGCTTTTTTTCCAGTTTTCTCAGGGGAATATTTTACATGCTAGGTAATTTTAAACCACCGTGCAGTCCATCATTTAGGCTACAATTTCGATCTTTTTAAAACTAAAAAGTTGGTTCCTGTTAAATAAATAAATAAAAAAATTCTATACACTGACTTGACATATGTCTGCTTATGTTGACCTTTTCAAAACATCAAAAAGGATGGTCAGTCCTCTTAGTTTTTATTACTTAGGAGATTGTCGTAAAAACCTCCTCCCCATACAACAATTTGCCCTAGTGCCCTTCTCGAAACGAAAGTTTGTTTGTTTCCTTTTTTTTTTTTTAAGTTATTTGCCACCACACAGTGGTAGAAGATGACTCCGGTCATTAAAAGTGAAACAAACTTATACCCATACGACACACGACTCATTTATTTTTATGAAAGGTAGGTCGTCCAAGTTAGCCCTCTCTGCTACCATGGCTACTGCTACAGACATCATTTATCTCTTTGACCATGTCCTTTTTAGCGTAAGCTAGGTATATCAACGTACAGTTTCCTGTTGATCTGTGTAGACAGTGTGCCTATATCTTCGATTTCGGTCACCCAAGAAGTATACTGGACGGCACAATACAACAACAACAAAAAAAAGCTTAATATGCCAGTCGGAAAAATGTAAAAAATACAATGTTCCACGTGTATCAGCGTATAAAAAAAATACTCTACGCTCTTGCCAACTTTACGCTATCAATTAATTTAAATGATACCTATTTAAAAAAAAAAATCTCTAAAAACACTTATCGTTACACACACTCATACAATTATTTCTCTGACGTCTTCCACTGAAGACTTTTAACAAGACTTCGAAGTAAAGAAACGTATTGCTAATTCATTCGACAAATAAGTTTTTTTTTAAATTGTTTTTTAGATATTTTTTATCTATTCTCTTTGCGATCATTAAGAGACTCTAGTTTAATTTTATAAAAAGGCAATAAATGTAAAATCAAATCCAGTTAATAGAAAAGTTACCGAAAAAAAGAAACAGGACAATGTTAACACCGTTTTTGTGTCTTCCTTCAATATACGTCTTTTTAAAACCCAAACCCTGAAGACATCGTGAATGATAGAAATTTAGGTCTCAGTATATTTGTGGATCAACAAGTCTTGAATTTTGTGAAAATAATCATTTTGACACAGTCAGCCATGAAAATTATTGATATTGATTTTTCACCGCGCCGCTTAGATGTGACACAAAAAGACGAAAATATGGGGTATCCAGTGAGGGTCGAACTCACTAGTAATAGGTGCTAGGAAGACAAGCGTGCTAACCTCCTGATTTTCTAAGCGCCGCTTTGATGTGGCATAAAGCCGAAAATGTGGTACCCAGTGAGAATCGAACTCTCTACTCAGTTGTAATACGTTCTAGCAACATTTACTAACCTTTAGTTTACACCACGTCGAGGTGCCCTCGAACTTATTGACAGCAATAAAGTAACGGTGAATGAAAAATCTGTTATGTAGTTCATGTTACTTGTCATAACGTAAATAAAACAAATTGTGGCTTTCCTAGCCACAATGCTGGCTCTTCCCGTGACTTTTATTACCGGTTACACACATCGACTCATAAAATTTAAACTGGATTTTAGCAAAACGAGTGATCAATATTCGTTTTTCATTTTCATAAAGATATATTTTGACTTTTCAGTTTTAGGTTGCGACTGCCGTAAAACCGCTCAGTAAAGAAATTAATCGTTCTCTTAATATTCATCCAGCTACTCCACTACCTTTCTCTTCCTCTGCTATTTTTATCTTTTTAATAATCCTTGAAAATGTAATGATTCTGTCAAAACCAAATTCATAAATAATTTCTGGCTTATGACTTTGATTCATTTTTTACGTCTCGTCAACCCTTTGTCTGCATTTAGTTTAAAAATTAAAAAAGGCATTTCGCATTATTTTTATAATATATTTTTTCTACTGACAAAGTGCCAAAACCTGAAATAATTTTGACAATAGCCGCAGCGTTTTATTAAGAAAGATGAACATTAGTAATCATTAATGGAGTTGGCGGGATCAATTTCAAACAAGATTCATCGACTTTTGACAAAGTTTCAATAAGCACTTCAATACACACACACACACACACACACACACGTTCACTTATGACTAGTTGCTTAATATGGCACAAGGATATGGTATAAATTGCATCAAGAAAGGATTTAGCTGGCGAGACCGTATTTTTCCCTTCTATCAATAAACTACCCCTTAACGTAATCCTCTCTACTTTGAGCGCCCTCCAGGCCTTGTACAGAGTGAACCTTATTGTAACAAAGAAAAGCGGACATATTGTCAAACCATTTTTTTCTTTAATATATGGTTACCTCTCGTAAGCGAACGTTTAGCAAGCCCATTTTGCAAAAAACCCCAAAATCCCTAATATTGGACACTTGTTTGTATCTGACCAGGCAGGCTAAGTTTAAATTTAATTTCTATATACAATGCATTAACACACAAGCATACACACACACACACACCCACGTGGATACATAATTATTAACTATGTTTGGCTTAGTCTTTCGCAAGCCACTATACATGAGCGCTTTGTGGTGGTTATACTGCACTTACAAATCGATCTGTAATTCTCACATGGATTTGCGTCGTGGTGCAGTTGGATATCGACTCGGAATGAGAAATCGGAGAGCCAAGTTCGAATTCCAGTTGAATTCGTTGCATTTACTTACGCGAAAATATCTTTGGGAAAGATATTAACCCGTCTTTTCTCCGTCGAGCTGTGGGTTAAAATAGCAGGGCAGATTGGGTTTTATAGCCTTGGTTAAATTAATCGTAGCCTACTGAGGAAAGCTCTTTTGCCCAATAAGTTATGTTTCTTTCGAGACAGGATCGCCCAAGCGAAACTTAACTGATTGAATATTCGCGTTTTAAACTGCGCCTGTCAAAATGTGTTTAGTTAGCTTTTTCCGATACAAAGTCAATAGGGTGGTGAGTTCGCTCCTCTGTGGATGCGGCATTTTTTTTTTCTCGCGAAACTTTTGTTAAACTGTCCTGTGGCTGAAGTAGCTGCGTTTCTATTATTTATTTATTTTTAATAATTCCGTTCTTTGTGTTATAAAAAAAATTGCATGAATCTCTCTTGCTGCTTAATATTATGTTTTCCTCGCCAGTTTTCATGAGAAGAACTTAACAACCTTTTGGCCTCTGTTTCGTGTCTGTACTTGCTTTTTTATCTGAAGCGTTCACTGTTTCACGCAATTACTTCTGTTACCTACGCTAGTCCGTCCAAAAAAAAAAAAAAGTTTTTACATTGTTGAATCATCACGAAACTCAAGGATTCTGGTTGGTTTGATGTGACAGGTCAGAAGCAAAAATGTTTTGGCGTGGTTAAGGACACTTCTAGTCGTAATTTCTTTAGTAGTGACTGTAAAACTGAAAAGATTTTTAATCTGTACTCAAAGCAATACTGCCTGGGGTAAACAAAACAAAAAGTACAGAGGAATAGAGAACGGTGGGAGAAAGACGAATCATATCACTTAAAGCCGTCTTGTGGGTTAGATAACTCTATAAAACTGATAACAATTGTCGGTAGTCGTGCTTATAATTAAGAAATACGGATATTTTTTTTTTTGACACAACACAATCTTCTTTACACTATAATTCCTTTTCTAATATGAATATTTATTTACCGCTGAAAGTAGTAAATATTTTTTTAGACATTGAGTTTTGATTTTTCGTGTATAATTCGCGCTCTACAAATTTTTAATTTTCTTTATTTGGTCCTTATTAAGTTGGGTGAAATAAACACATGGTGGAGAATTGTTTTTTTTTTTTTTTTTTTTTGTTTTTTTTTTCTTTTAAAAGACTAAAGAGTAAATGTTGGTTTGTGTCCTTAATGAAGTAAATAAACTTGGCGATATCTAAATACTAGAAGTTAATTTATAGGAATTAAATCTAAGCAAAAAAATAGTTGTCACACAATGAGATCTTTTTTTCCTTCTCTGGTTCTTGACGTTGTTGAAGATTAGAGATATTTCGTTTTTTTTTTGTTTTTTTTTTCGTTTTTTTTTTAAATAATTAAAAAGAATTTATCTCTTTAACTTAAATTTTCCTTGACATTTTGTACAGTCACTCAATACTATTTAAGGATGAGATTTATCTATTGTCAAGCAGACCAGTATTTCAGGAGGGAAGAGATGCTCTGAAAAACCTCAGATGGTAAATGGGGAAAATAGCGCGTTCTTCTAATTATAGTTAATAAATCCAGATTAGATGCAAAGTTATAGGCATACACGCACAGTGGTTTTAATTAATTTATATGGTGACTTCCTAAACGTATCCGCAAGACCGAAAGTATAGGACACCCGGTGAGGATAGAACTTACTATTCAAACGTAATTTACGAGCGTGCTAACCGTTACACCACGTCAAAGTGCCCGAGTGTATTCGTGTATCTATCGATTCTATATGTGTGTGTGTGTGTGTGTGTGCGAGCGCAATGAGAGATGTAATTTTCTGACAAGGCCGAAAGTATGTGCCACACAATGAAGATCGAACTCACTACTCAATGATTCTAGCAAAGCAAGATTGTTAACCAGTACGCTACATCAAGGTGCCCGAGTGTTTGTGTAGCTCTCTATGTGTGTGTAAAAATGAGAAAGAGATGATAGCGTGCGGAAAAGTTGGTCACTTGGTGAAATGGTGATTTACCTCCAAATTCTAATAGTATTAGTTCCTTTGGCTAAATTGTTGAAAGCAGGTCGGGTCAAGAGCCTCTAAGCAAACCTTGCGATTTATCTAACTATCCCAGTATCTATTTGTGCGTGTGTTTAAGGTAGGAACCAATTCCACATAACGGCCATGAGGCTTGAAATTACTATTAGTAACTGTAAAAACCATCTGAAACCAGCTTGCAAAAAAAAACTTTCGCTGTAATGAGGTTGTATCTATGTTTATGTTTCTTTAGACTGGAATTGACAAAATCCCAGAAGACGATCCATTGTTTGTTCATTTATTGGTTAATTTATACGTCTTTTTTTTTTCAAATACTTTTTAGTCGATCAAATAAACGCTTCTGTGCAATGTGCAAGTGGTTACCGTAAATGGATGCGAGACACATGAAGAAAGCCGGTGACGTTTGTGGTCAAAAAGTGTTATGACAAAAAACAGTAGTGATGAGAATACTTGTCCGAAAGAATCAATGTATACTACTACTAACATACTTGTCATTAGAATTTTTTCACAGGTGTTAATACAACAGATAAGCACTTAGCAACTGATTTACTTTATTTACTCGTCCTCTTTTGATAATACTTGTGATTATGAAATCACCTGTGGACGTGCACGTCTCGTTGTTATAGAGTAAATGCCTTGGGCCGGTCGAGCCTACTTCTTTAGAAATTCACGATCAGATTTACAAATATTTTCTCTTTCTATCATGCATACAACACAGCAACGACTTCTTAATTTTTCAATTAAATGTAAAATGATATATATTTCGATCTTAATACGAATATGTGAATTAGAACATTTGTGGATTCGGCCCAACAGTTCACAGTACATGAATTGGGAGAACAGGGTTTCTAGCTGAGGTGGTTCTTATTGACGAATGAATTCAAACAGTCTTTTGGTTTTTCCCCACCTGTTTTATACAGGTGTGGATAAGATGTGCCTTTCATATGCGCATATTTCTATAACATTTTGTCGTTTCGCTTTTAATTTTTTTTATTTTTATTTGTTGTGCCCACATTTTAGGCCTCGGTAGAATTTTGAAGAGTTAGGAAAATTAAACTGGTAGTATTTTTCTTTTCCCACAAACACACATATATATATATGTGTGTGCGTGTAATTCCAACCAATTTAAATACGTTAAATTATTTTGTTTATTCGAAATATTAAATTTACACTAAAATAAAATCTTAAAGAATTTTCATTTTGTTAAAATGCATTGTAAAACTTATGTATCGCTTTTCTTTGTATAATAAAGACATACATTTTATCGATTTATAATCATCAACTTTCAAAAATTACGAAGAAACTTTTTTCCAACAAAGACGAAATTCTGTAAGAAAAAGTTCGTTTCGGAAGAAAAGTACAAGAATATCGTCTAAGATTTTGACTTTCTTAAACATCCTTAGGGTTGGTAAGAAAGAAAATATCCCACTCTCTCTCTCTCTATATATATATATATAGAGAGAGAGAGAGGCAGGTGTACGGTGAGGGAGTAATGGGTAGATTGATTCACTTACGCGGTAATACCAAGGAGAAAATTTTTAATTCACCTCTTCTTCCCTGCTTTAGGTAAATACCAAGACAGACTGGGTCCTATAGCCTTGGATGGCGAAAAGTCTAGGAGAAGGCGTACTCTAAATTTCAGAGGGTCGTTTAGGGCCATGTGGCACACTGTACACCAGTTCTTTGTACTGGGCTCTTACAAAAGGTATAATTGGTCCTGCACAAGTCTTAAGCACAATAATCAAATGATGTGTATGGCTAGTCTGGCTGTTGGTTCTAAGAACTGAGCTGCTTGATCCTAATACGTCGAACAACGAAAGGAGAGTCCAATATGTTGTATATACTGCAATAACAAAAATGCATGTGCCCCAGAAAAGTATTTAAATTTTTTAAAATAAAATTACTTTTTCCATAACATTCAATGCTTAAAATCTTAAAATTATTACTTTTAAAAATAGAAAATATGTTTTCATGATAGTAAATGAATAAACATTTTCTTTTATTTGTTGGAGGAGAAGGAAATTAAACACTATCAATAGATTAGGATCATTCATTTTTTTTTTTTTTGTGTTTATACATTTAAAAATAAAATTAAGCTTGGCGCCGGGTGTATGAAAAAGTCTGCTACACTATACGATAGGCTTAATATAAATTAATTAGAAAGTAGTTGATTTAACTAGAAATATGACATCGACAAGTCTATTTTTGTACAGGTCATTTGAATCTTCACACTTTGATAACTCAAAATTAAGAATTTGTGCAGGACAAAATTGTAAAGATCATTATTTCGCCCGCGTTCTACAACACTGTTTAGTGTAGGAATCCACAAGCACGCGCACACACACTTGTAGCCAATCTTGGAAAAAAAAAAAAGAAATCAGAAAAATGTCGTGGCATTTTTCTACTTCTGTAACACTGGACAATAAGTTTCAGCAGAAGAGTAATCATGGTAGGGGAACATCTATATTGTCTCTTAAGAAACACATGTCGCTGAATTGTAACCGAATGAAGTAGTCATGCAAACAAGTTCGATTCCAAATGAAAGCACTTTCATGTGGTGTAATGTTTACCAGGTTTGTCCCTCGACTAAAAATACGGATGCGCTTTGTGGTGCACGATAAATCAGAGAGCCGTGTTCGATTTCCAATTGAATTCTCTTAGTAACTTTTTTATTTATCGGTTATTTGAGCACCTTTATGTAGTGTAATGGTTAGCAAGCTTGTATTCCCTAGATCAGTTCTGATTTTATAGTGAGCTCGATACTAACTAGGTGCTTTGCAACTTTGTACGACATCAAACCTATGCTTGAAACATATTTCTAGAAGTTATTGACAGTGGCGATTCTAATTTTGGCTGGCCCCGCGGTTGCACCCCTTCCACTTTTATAAGCTTAAAAATTTATGAAACTTACCAGTCTCTTGATTTTGCTAAGATTTTATCTTCAGCACTTTTCCCTCTGCGTTTTCTTTTAGGTTTTTAAGGACATATACAGAGACCAGATTGAATAAAAACAAACAAAATAAAAACAAGCAGATAAATAGAAAGAAACACATCTCAAGAGAGCAAAAATAGTTTAGAACTCGACTACTATGAATGACAAGTTATTCCATTTAATTTAGTGAAGTCAGTCAGTTAAGTGCCATACGTGAAACACGCTTGGGCGATCATGTCTCAAAAGAGACATGACTGACTGGGCAGAAGATTATCCCGCAGTAGATTGCCATTGCTTTCTGCTGTAGACTGGTTGCTAGCCGAGGCTATAGAACCCAATCTGTCCTGTTATTTAACCCATAACTGGGTAAAAGAGACGGATTAATACTTTTCCTAAGGGTATTTGCGCGTAAGTGAATGCAATGAATTCAACTGGAATTCGAACTACGGCTCCCCCATTTCTCGTTCCGAGACGATATCCACTGCACCACAACGCACATCCTTAGTGAAGTAACATACTTAAACTCAGTTCTAAGTTGTGTATACAATAGTGCTGTAGTATGAAAATGAAGACGCTGCTTGATTTTGTCCCCCTCCTCCTCAGAAAAATCTCGGCCTTCCCCACATTTTCAGAGTTCTACAATCGCCACTGGTTATTGTAAATACATAGGCATAAGTTGTGTGTTCATTTTTTTTTTTAAACAAGATATCAAAAATTCGTATCAGGATTTGAGTAATTGTCGATCACAATTTTTATGAAAAATATAACAATCCGATCACAATAGATTTGGTTATTTTAAGTTTTCTGAAATAAGGCAAGGATGGTCTGACTGCTGACTATCACGGATGATCGATCGTCTATACTTTGATCTTACTTTTTTTCTTTTAAGGAGGGGCAACGTGTTACTTCTTAGTAGTACAAAACATTGATTTTATGGGGCTTGTTGAGATCATAAAATATCTGTTTGCAGTCGAATATACATACCTACCTTTAACAAATGTAACTGCATTGGTGCAAAGAGTAGTCTTCGCATCATATCGAAATTAACGAGGAAGATAGCGAAAGAGTTTGATTTAATCCTCGATCTACACTACCGGCTATAATTATTAGGCTACCCCAGTTTTTTAAAAAGAAATGATGTATACTATTTTTATTGCCTAGTGGATAATTCTAAATGAAAATAGAATGGTTCTTTTGTTATTATTACTTTGCAAAATTTTGCAAGGAAGCAAAGATGAACTCGTCCGAATCACCCTAAATTTTCTTTATTCTCTCATTGATAAAATTGCAATATAGGTAATTATTAAATATTAACAAAAGAACCATTCCATTTTCATCTACAATTATTCACTGGGCAATAAATACTAAAAACAATGTATGAAATACATCATTTTTTAAAACACTGGGGTGGCCTAATAATTATGACCGGTAGCGGGGAGCCGAGTTCGAATTCCAGTTGAATCCATTGTATTCACTTATTCATTGTATTCACAAATACCCTTGGGAAAGGTATTAATCCGTCTCTTCCTTTCAGTTATGGGTTAAATAGCAGGACAGATTGGGTTCGATAGCCTTGGTCGGCAACCAGTCTACCGCAGAAAGCAATGGCAACCTACTGCGGGACAATCTTCTGCCCAGTCAGTCATATCTCTTTCGAGACATGATCGCCCAAGCGTGTATTACGTATGGCACTTAACTGACTGAGTGTATATCTACTTTTGTACCAAATAAATCCTATGTCCATAGTAATGGTAATATTAACCGCTTGTTTATAAATAAACATTTAACATTCTTTGACCGAGCCGCCAGTACTACTAGCGGTTGAAATTTATAAAATATTTTTCTTAAAACAATTTTCCAAAAAACAGTACTGCATATTTATTAGTCAACTGAGATCATATATTTATAGTATTTATATATTTTCGGGCTGTTGTCCCCATCTTTATTGTCATATTCATGACGTTTCCGCCGTAGTACACTCCGACTATATTCAGGGGATTGGAATTTTGAACTAAACCCTTTATTTTGTTCACTGGATTAGATTGTTCTATTTCTTGAGTCATACTACTTCCACACATCTCAGTTATCTCAAGGACATATGGCCCAGTGGATAAATGCGTTGATTGAATCCAGTGACTTGACCCAAAAAGTTGTGAGTTCCATACCTGGCTACAGAAGCGGTAAATAAAATACTTAATGAGCTGAGTTAAACTAAGACATCAGGAAGTGGCTTGACTCATGGACCGAGAACAATTTAACCTAGTGAACGAAATAAAGGGTTCAGTTCGAAATTACGTTCACCTGAAGAAGGTCGGTGTTTTAACAACAACCGAAATGTCGTGAATATGTCATTAAAGGTGAGGACAACAGTCCGGACAATGTAAATAATTGCAGTACCTCCTCTCAGAAATAAAGACAATGATAATTTAATAGTTCATTTATTATTCATGGGATGTGCAGGTGATGCAATAGATATAAACGCAGAAAGTGTAATGAACAAATCGAGTTCAAATTCCGAACTAATCTATTGCGCTCACTGTTGCACCAACATCCTTTTAAGGTTTCTATTGAGGGTTCTGCATACTTAAGTTACGCAGTCTAAGAGAAGGAAAACTTTTAATTTCAAACCGTTGATAAAGCAACGGAAATCACTCCATTTTTTTTTTCTCAAATAATACATGAAAAAAATTTCTTAGGAAATAAATTATATTTTGGAGAGCCATGGTTGCCTACACCCTGAAGAGATACAATATTTGATGTACTGTTAGTGAGCCTAACGTAAATTTGTGGGTTTCACGTAAGCGTTGGGATGCAATAGAAATTGGAGAGTGAATTCCAGTTGCGTGCAAATACACGTAAATATCCGCGAATCGGAGGCAGAGTGGAGTAATGGATAGAGGCTCGAATTAAGAAATCGGAGGCCCGAGTTCTAATTCCAGTAGAATCCATTACGTCCCTTGTGAAAGGAATAAAGCTATCTCTTCAGTTTCCACATCCAGGTATGGATAAAAATACTTCTAGGAAAAGGAAATCTCTGAATTCAAACCAGCCTGGAGAGAGTTGCAGTTTTCCGTCAGGCTGCAGTACCCATACGACTTTAATGGTAATGAGTCATGGAATATTAAATAAAAAATAAAAATGGTATTAATCCATCTCTTCGCCCTCTAGCTATGGGTTGTATAGCAAGACAGATTGTGTTTTATATCCTTGTAATCAGTCTACAAATATTTTTTGCCTAGTCTATCATAGATCGAAAGAGCGTGCATCATGTATGTCAAATAACTGATAGTTTTTCAATATTAATTGCTTTAAATTTCATGTCTATATCGATTACTTGTTATTCGTAAATACTTTTTTAGGTTTGAGTTTTGGAGCTTCTCCTTAAGCAAGGTTTTCAATCAAATAAAACCATAAATAATAATAAAAAAAAGAAGTAAAATTGGTCTTTCTTTCATGCGCAAAAAAAAAACGGAAGATTTATAAAAGAAAATGTATACATTCACTTTCATGTTTAGGTTTAATTACAATTGTAATCATAGCTTTTTAGAACAATAAATAATGTCAAGGAGTGAAGATAGATAAAAGAATAGCCGTCTTTTTGATACGCCATCATATTGCTGCCCCAAAGGTCTACGTTTGCTAGATATTTTTAATGATACTTTTGCAGTCCAATAGCATTGATCACATCCAGCATCCTGCTGTCGGTATCTTTACCATAACTCTGACAGAAAAAAGAAAAATAAAACACGACTAAGTTGTGACAACAGTAAAAGAGGAATCAAGATGGTAGATAACGATTAACATTGCATTTTAACTCAAAGTTGATTGAAAGAACAAAGAAAATATATAAATTCACTTTTATATGTATAGGTTTTATAACAATTCTAATCATTGCTTTTCAAAACAATAAACATTGCCGAGGAGTGAAGGTAGTTAAAATGATAGCGATTGACGGATTGTCAAAAGGATAATCTTTTAAGGAAAAGATTATCCTTTTGACAATCCGTCTTTTTGAGGGCACGAAATTCCAACTTTATCAAAAAAGGGCATGTTTCTTCAAGACGTCTTTTCACAGATTTCTTTCCTTATTTATGAATTACCATACATTTTTTAAGAAAGATAGCGGAGTGGTTTCCAGTTGCATTCTCCACGACAGCTGTCCCTCTAAACGGCTGGTAGAGAATCCAATTTATCCTGTTATTGAGTCAAAGCTACTGGAAGAAGAAATGGGTTCATGCCGTTCTCAAGGGCATTAGGTTGAAAGTCAACGAAATAGACGAACCTGGAAATTGAACTCTGGTCGCACTTTCGGTGCCAATATCGCTTACAAAGAATGACCTACATCTTTTTAATCTAAAGCCCTTGATAGATGTACAAATATAAACGTTTATTAATCACGCTAGCTGAATTAAAAGCCAACTCGCATACGTACACGAACTTCTTTCCTGTGTGTTTGATGTCTTGGCTTCTGATCTTTTTTTATTTTCTCGGAAAGAGAAGAAAACCCATCCTCTTTCTAACGATGAAGGTTTCTTTTTTTTTCTTTTTTAATATTTTCTATATTTACTTCTCGCTTCTCCATCTTTGTGGGCTCGTCTGCTGCTGCAAAGAGCAGTCGTTTTGTAGCCAAATCTCATCACACTGGGATATCCATGCACGTGGTGCAACGAAACGAATAGAAAAAAAAAAAACAGAACAAAGTCGGCCAATCTCTGATGCCATCTGATTTACAACTTTAATGATACTACTAATTCAACTTGAAAACATCGATCCAAGAATAGAAACTGTATATATACAGGGTGGGGGACAAAATAATGGAAACATCTTGAACCATTATAGCAGAATTTGGAAAATTTAATTAAACTGTCAAAAGCCCATCTTTTTTTATGTTTGTTGATTTAATATTAGTATTACTTCATTTTTTATTTATTTATTTATTTATTTATCTATTTTGCTAAAATTGTTGTTTGTTACATATATTATTTAAATAAGTTTATTAAAAACAGCAGTCAGGACTTTTTAAGAATTTTCAGATCAACTCCATCCTGTCGTTTAGGAATTGTTACCGGAGAGAAATAGTATCTTTTAATATAATAATTTACCCATTCATACTGCTAAAACTGTAGCTAAATGGCACGAGAAACATTTTAGTGAAGTAGAATACTAACAGTCCCCAGATCTCAACATTATTGAATATTTATGGTTCATTTTTGAAAAAACAAGCAAGGAGTCGATAAACTCCACCATCATCAATGAAAGAATTGAAGACTGTTTTACCTGAAGAGTGGATAAAAATTTCTGTGGAAACAATTCAAGCTGTAGTTACTACCAAAGGCGGTCCTACCATATATTGAAATAACTTTGCTTGAAATTTCAAGGTGTTTCTATTATTTTGTCCACCTCCTGTATATATATATATATATATATATATATATATATATATATATATATTTTGTCCACATTCTGTATATATATATATATATATATATATATATATATATATATATGAGCAAAACTTTCAGGTATAACTACAATATATCTGTAAAAGGATGGTATATATAAGAAACAACAATAGAAAATAGTTTACAGATTACACCACGTTGAAACACCAGTTCCCTTATGAGCACCGAAGTTAAGCAACATCGAGCCTGACCAATATCGAGATGGATGACCGCTTGGGAATACCAGGCTCAGTAAGTTTGGATGTGGTGCAATGGGTAACGGCTCGAAATGAGAAATCGGAAGGTCTGGTTCGAATTGTTGGGTTTACTTACATACAAATACCCTTCGGAATGATATGAATTCCCCTATGCTATCCCCAGCTATGGATTAATTAGTAAGACTTGTATCACTAAATCCTGATTATCTCCTCCACAATATTTTACAACTTAATAATACTTTTTTGGCTTTAAATAATCTACAAAGTGTTAGTAAGCCATAAAAACTATTAATAAAAAATGTAGTACTTCTTGAGTTAGAGGTTTATATACAGGAAAGATTTGATATTCATTGCCAGTCAGAGGTACTTTCGGATTAAATTTATAAAATAATTTGGTTAAAACGTTTTTTTTTTCTGAAACTAGGACTTTATAATTCCGCTGTTGTTGCTCTCTCTGCAAATGTTGGGAGTTTCCTGCCAAAATTTATGTTTAAGTTAGTACGGAAAATTAGCATCTTGATGTTATCATTATTTTCCGTTCTAAATTCAACTGCTATTTTTCGTGTAATCGCTGTTCGGAATCTTCAAGTGATCTGTTATTTCTGAAAGCTCTTTGTAATTTGTAGCGTAATTCTCTAGGTTCTGATGAAGGGTTTTTTTTTCCAGAACTTATCGATTCATTCGTTTGAAGCCATTTTTCATGATTTATATTTTCCAGAAAATACGATCAAACAGGACAATGGCCGAATGATAACATATCCAAAGCAACCAGGCTTTGCAAAATATCAAAAGATAGAGATAAATAGGGGCTGTAATAGAATAAAATAATTAAATTAACTTACACGAATCCTTACTCTGGATTTCATTGATATTTATACATCTAACATTCGCTACATTTCTAACTGAATTAAAATTATTTATATACAGATCGTATTTTTATAACTGTATCGATTTATTTCACTAAGAAATCGGTTAAAAAAGCTTACACATGCTTATATGAACGCTCTTTCTCAAAAACATAAAATAAAATAAATTAGGTTACAGTCAAAACATGAGAGACAAATAACAACATCGGAACATAAACATCCTTGAGAATGGCCAGTGAAGTGGCTGAAAGTGCTTGGAAAAATAATAATTACAGAACATTTTTACATTCCATAACGCCAGTAAAAAGGAAGTATAGAAAAATACTGAAAAAATCAAATCAAAATAATAAAATATTCCTTGTCAGTCGTTTTCAAGGAAACAAGCTTAAAAGAATGGTTGCTTCCCTATATCTATCTATCTATAAATTCTCTGCTGAAGTTTTAGTAAAAGCGAAACATGTTAACTTTTTCTATTAGTTTTCTTTCCTGTCGACGTCGTTTAATGGTTAGCCAAAATGTCTGTCTGGAATCATTACAATTGATTAATAAATTCGATTCCCACTAGGTTACCCGTACTTGTACCACATCTAAGCTGCGCTTAGAAAAGAAACATTCTGTCAAATTCAGATCCATATTTGATCTCAATTCATGCATATATATATATATATATATGTATGTGTGTGTGTGTGTGTGTGTGTTTGAAAATAGAAGAGAATAAAAATATCAAAATGGACAACAAACGCAAGAAACAGAACCCTTTTCGATTTTCAGTAAAATTTTCTTTTGTTTACGGAATACGAAACCGAGCATTGGAACAACTTTTGTCGATCGGCCAGGTTGTTTTCAAATGTTCTTCCCGAGTTCCATGTTCATTTTTATGTTCACTTCCTAAAATTTCAAAGACCAAAGTTTTAAAACAAAAAATGAATTTCTGTACTTCAAACTCTTGATATAAGTCAGTCAGTTAAGTGCCGTACGTGATACACGCTTGGGCGATCATGTCTCGAATGAGACATGACTGACTGGCCAGAATATTATCCCGCAGTAGGTTGCCATCTGCGGTAGACGGGTTGCCGACCAAGGCTATAGAACCCAATCTGTCCTGCTATTTAACCCATAACTGGAAGGAAGAGACGGATTAATACCTTTCCCAAGGGTATTAGCGCGTAAGTGAATACAAAGAATTCAACTGGAATTCGAACTCGGCTCCCCGGTTTCTCGTTCCGAGCCGATATCCACTGTACCACAACGCACATCCAACAATTCCATTAAAGCTAAAAAACATCTGCTTGTTATTTGGTAAAATTAAAATGATTACAGGGACGAGTTCTCGACGGGACATTCGTTCATGTATTAAATCAGTCAAGAAATATGTTAGATTTGCAAATCATCTCATTGGGTATTGCGACGTGGTTTAATGGTTATCATGCTGGTCTCATTGGATCAATTGCGATTGATTAACGAAAACGATTTAACACTGACTGGATGTTCCGTCATTTCAACTTCGCTTATATCACTATAATTCATTTGATTGTCGCAAATTTTATAAGGGCACGAATGTTCTGATTTTTAGTACGGTTGAAGATCTTATTGCGTCGATATTTAACGCTGAAATTAGTTTTTACTTGGGATCTAATCGCAGAAAAAAAAACTATAAAACTAACATCTTAATATATACATATAAGCATGCATATATATATATATATATATATATATATATATATATATATATCATTTGTTCTGTTCAAAATTTCTACAATACAATTTTATTGAACTCTTTTTAATACAGCTGTTTACTGGTCTAATTTAATTAGACCAGTAAATATATAAAACTAATTTATATATATATATATATATATATATATATATATTAGTTAGTTTTTGGTCATAATTTATATTTATAAATATATAGTGTTTATATATATGTATATATATATTGTGCTTTAGATAGATAGATAGATAGATAGTGAAAAAGACCTGCTATGTTTATGGTAGAAGAGGACTCAAAATCGTAAATACAAATTTATATATATAGTCTGTGTGAACATAGGTATCAACACAGCATGTTGACTAACAGTTTCACGCCCAAAGCCATCTGATTGTATGATGATGGATTATAATAAGCTTCAGTGTGATCTATAATCCAGTTCACTCTGTAATGTTAATTCTCTCTCATGTATAGGCATATGCAAACTCGATTATATATCTTTTTATTACTTAAAGATTGTTTTTAGTGGATACTTCTTTTTGAGTAGAGACTCCGTTTATTTATTAAACAGTATATTTATTTATATATATATTCAATATATACTGCTTAATAATCAATCAGAGCGTCTACTCAAATACGAGAATCCAATAAAAATAATGTTTATGTCATAAAAATCTATTTTGTTAATAAATAAACAACATACTCTTTCATTATATATATATATATATATATATATATATATATATATATATTTTAATCCTATAATTAAGTTGTTTGGACCCTAAACAAATACTATGGATTCGAACTAAAAAAATCTTCTAGATGTCGACTGACTTCAATAACTAAAGACATTATGTGAAACTTAATATAAATATTAATCTATAACTACTTTACTAGTAAAATCATTTTTATTTATTTTTTTTATTTATTTATCTATTCATTTTAGCTCGCTGTCACCAGGGCCAGACATAGATGAAGAGAATCCCTAGGCTATCCCACTTGTGAGACCCATCCAAAATTCCCCATTCTCATGAGTTAGAGAAAAATAAAAGTGTATTAAATTAAACAATTTAAGTAAAGCCGAAGATGATGACGGGTGTTTAAAATTCTACAGTTGACAATTCCTCGTCTAAAGGGCATAAGATGTTATTGAATAAATACAGTATGCATGAATGTTAAAATTTTAAAAATCATTAAAGAAATCAATGTTTGCTTCGAGGTACCGGCTTAAGACAGTATTATTCTGAAATGAAATGTAAAGAAGGAATATTACGGAAGGATTGTTTACAATCTACAGTGCGTTCTGACAGCACATGTAAGAAAGGCCTATGACAGTGTCAAAAATATTACACAGCTTCAGCTTACTAAGACAACAGGTAAATCCGACACTAGCTGGCACGCTAAAATATTTTATTTTTCTTGTTTATTGTGGTAAATGTTTGTAAAGTAATGTAAACCTAAATTGGAGAATGCGAGACGCAAAACAAAACCATGTAACAACCAGATGGGAGTTTTGCGAAGACCCGATCATCATTCGTGTGTGTGCGATCCTGGTAAGATACCCTGTGAATATATTGGTTATATTGATTCCACTAAGTGTTCGTGTGTCCTTACGTTCGATTCTATTTGTACACTGGCTTCTAAATCTGGCTGCAACAGTTTTTCTTCTTTCTTCTTCTGTATTCAGCCTTCAATTCAATATTTACCAAACATTGGATCTTACTGTGGCTGATTGAAACTTACATAATGAACTTTGGCTTATTTTTTCACCTTTTTTTTTACCATATTCGTATCTGTTATTTATTATTAATCACTAGATACTTTCCTGTCCTTTTGCTGACCATAAGATGTTGAAATCTCAATCCTAAATTGTTTGCCTCTCGAAAATCTGACATTTATTACAAAAAAGATATTTAGTTTAAAATTAAGAATATAAAATTACTTAAAATTCCGACTTATAATCTTTTCCTGTTATCCAATGGTTGTTGCCTGACAGAAAGAGAAATTAGCATTTGCTACACAGTTTCACCTAATTTGTGGATGGATGTACATTTACGTGTTTCGTATATATAATTTAATTCCATAACAGATGTAAAAAATATTTCTCCATTTTTTTTAATCATTTCAGCTCAAGCAAGGCAGTACTGCCACTGGTGCGCAGGGGGCTACATAAGAGGAAAGTGAAGGGTTACATAGGAGATGAGCGAAGAGAAACAGGAACCGAAGAGGAACCGGTTACAGGGGTTGTCAGAGAATGAGCAAGAGAAGTTTTTTTTTTTTTTAATCATATCACACCGAGCAAGGCGGTAATGCAACTTGTGCGCAGGGGGCTACGTAAGAGTGAATAGATCGGAAAAGAGAAAGCCGGAAACTACATCCTAAACAGGGAACAAGGGATGAGCCTCTACACCTGTTCAATAGACGTGGGTGGAGTGTGAAATGGAAATACTGGAGTGAAGAGAGTTGCCTGAGAGTAGAATGAAAAAGGAAGAAGAACAAGATTCAAGGGGCGTTGGGGCAAAGATAAGAGAAGTATGGGAGTCAAGGGAATAAGAGATGGCAAATGACGTTGCATTTAAACTCTTGGAGATTGTATCTATCAGGGAAGCAAATCCCCTGCAACCATCGATTGCGCTATCCTCGGTGGTGACCACCGATACCTCTTTCTTGTGCAATGAGGGAGTGCAACCTCGGGCAATTGTTTCTCAGGGCCGGCCACCTCGCAGTATTTATTTTTCTCAGTTGATATACTGTTAGATGATATACATCCAACGGCAGGGCCGAGAGAACGCTATTATTTACCCATGCCTCCCCACTGAAACGGAATGAAACAAAAGGTCAGGTATAACGTGGGGGAACCACTCGGGCCTAGAGTCAAAATTTACCCAATCGCTGGTCTGGGTATTTAAACATGACTCCCGCCAACTGGAGCTGATTGTGACATATATATAGAAATATTTGAAATATCTTTTTTTTATTATTACGGAATAATTTCTAAAACGTTGAATATTTTGAATTTTATTTTAAAATGATCAGATTATTTAGTGCTCACAAAATAAAAGATATTTTTTCTTGTTTTCAACTTTAGGATTTTATTACTCAACCCAGGATAGTGGGGTGGTAAGGTATTACTTCAATGACTTTCTTAAAACTCAGTCATATTGTGTGTATTAGTTCGTATGCTTCTGTATATTTTAAATGCTCCAAGTTCACATAAGTCACTCATACAAAACACATACATTATATAGGCGTATACAAAGTCACATGCGGATAGAGTGTGACAAGCAGACAATCTGGATATATACTATTAGAATTAGAAGTTATCGATTATATTTTTTTTCGAAATTTGCAAACTCTACGTTTCGTTCAATTTCACAAAGCAATCAATGAAATTTGAAAAAGCTGATTTGTTTGGGGAAAATACTTTGATAAAAATCCTACTTGGGGGTTTAAGAATTTCTTTAATTTAATTTTGTAAAACTTCGTCTTGAAAATATTTTTTAAGAAAATTTCTATTTCCTTTTTTCTTTTTAACAGCGAAGAATAAATTCTTTCGATTTCTTACTCTTGAGCATTCAAAATACAACTTGCCATGCATAAATATTTTTTTCTAGAGCCGATTCTAATTTTTTGAAGCGTTTTGCCTTGTGATTTGTTTATAAATCTCACAAACGCAGGGCGAACTAGAAACTGGATTCTTGTATACATAAAATCTAAAAGAAAATATATGCAAAAAAACAATATTGCATTTTTATTAAATAAGTATTTGTTATTTTAATTATTAAATTGTTTTTAGTTGGAGTAATTTTTTTGTTAAATAATAAAACATTTAATTAAAAAGAATTAATGAACGTTTATTGCACTAAGTAATGCACCCTAGAAAAACAAACTGACTTTTTACCTGTTTGCACTTCTCTCCAAAATTTCGTTTCGATTGGTCAATGCATGGTGATTTTAGAAAATGTGATGGACGGACTAAAAGGTGTCACAAAATTTTATATATAGATAGGTATATGATGCATATAAGAGCGTTTTTTTTGTTTTTTGTTTTGTTTTGTTTCGTTTTTGTTAGTAATACTTGTTTTAATTACTAACACAGCATTTTCTTTGAGTTCCTTTTCAGCTAATTATAACATGCTAAAATCTATTCGAAATTTTTCCTGTCTTAAATTTTAGTCGTTATTATATGTATATTATTTTAGCGCTATTCAATCAGTAACTTCTGCCTCAGTTCCAGATCACCGGCATTTCCTTTCATCATGATTTTTAAGGTATACTTGCTAAAAACGATTACTAAAATTTGCAAAAACCCAGTATTTATTTAATTGTCAAAGATTAATTTTTTAAAAATTACTGTTAAAATATTCAAAATAAAACAATAAGTGACGGAGTAGGAGTAACGTCAGTGGACAATGACAAGAGAAGCAGAAAATTTGTTTACATTAGTGGATCGTAATCGGAGACCATGTGAACACTGGGGCCAATGTAACATTACTTTGAAAATGGTTTATTATGTTTTCTTTTTCTTCTACTTCTTTTTCTTCTTCTTCTTCTGCCCTGTCCCTTCAGAACGTAGGGGATTATGGGCTTCCATTTACCCCTATTCCTTGTCGCTCTTACTATTTTTCCTCTTTCTATCTCTCCCAAACCCCACTCCACCATCCATTTGCTTAAGCCCATCAAATATGTCTCTTGCTGCTTTCCAATATTTCTTTTTCCCTCTATCCATGCTGTGAGTATCAGATTCTCCAAACCCTCCTTCCTCATTATGTGTCTAACGAACCTCAACTGTTTCTTCCTGGTGTTAAGTATAAAGTTTCTTCTCGTTTGCATCATCTCCAACATCTCGTCGTTGCTCACGAGCTTTGTCTTTGGTATCCTCAGCGTCCTTCTGTAGAACCTTTCTTGATGAGATCGTCCAACATTCACTGCCAAACAGAAGGACAGTTATCACATAGCAATCCAGCACTCTTTGTTCTTTGCTTTATTTTTAAGAGAAGATCGTTTCGAAGCCATCTTCCGCCTTTCTAAAAATCAGTAAATTGTATTTCTTGAAGCTTCTATACACATATGATGATATATCTTCTATGAGTTCGCATCGAGAAACAGAAATTCATGTTCTGTTCGATTTCAATTAGAAGTTATCGCTCCGATTTTCAAAGCAAAAAGTTTCGTTCGGAAAGGATGACCAGTAGTAGTCAATCAAAACAGCCCTGCGTTTATTCGTAGCATTAAACCCACAAGGATTATATCTTCCTAAGACGGAATATGTTTGTTGCCAAAAAGGAATTAAATGGCACAGTTTAATATTTCAAATTCTGATTTAATATTCTATGCATATATAGTAATATTCTAATTATAATAAAAACATTTTTCGCTACACAAGAGCTGTCGTGTTTCAGTGCGATATTCATCATCTCGTCAGGTATCATCTGATGAGGTGCTGAATGAAACACTGAAACACGACAACTCTTGTGTAGCGAAAAATCATTTTATTATAATAAAAATATTACCATAAATATTGTTCTACTACGCATCGGGCACTGTTAAAATTAAATGCTGAGAACTCTTGAAGGCCATTCTATTAGTTCTTAATAATATATATATATATATATATATATATATATATATATATATATATATATATATATATATATATATGTTACGGAGATTAACGAATTTTAACGAAACTTGGTTATAAGCAACCGACAATTTGTAATGAATTATTTTGAATATCATTTTTACCGATACTCGTATTTAAGTAGATATTCTGTTTTTAATTAAACAGTATTTTATATTTATATCTACCGGCCTGATTATTTCACGATAAATTTTTATTACGAAAATGTGTGCTATCCAGCAGAATAATTTTAATGCTTAATATGGTTAAGACAGTACCAGATCAAATGGTAGCTTCCTCTATGTAAATAGGGGTCGCAGGTTCGAATCCTGCTGGATAGCACACATTTTCGTAATACAAATTTATCGTGAAATAATCAGGCCGGTAGATATAAATATAAAATACTGTTTAATTAAAAACAGAATATCTACTTAAATGCGAGCATCGGTAAAAATAATGTTCAAAATAATTCATTACATATATATATATATATATATATATATATATATATATATATTATGGACACGTTCTGTCAATCAATTTCAAAGAATAAAACACATGCAAAATTTCACTTTGACCGTTTCTATGACGTCAGCTTGAATGACTTGAAATTGGTTTCATCAAACGTGAAAACGCCGGAAGTAAAAAAAACAAAACAAACAAAAACAGCAGTGTTAATATGCAGAACAATACTTGGAAATTTAGGAACGACCGAAAGTACTCGAAAAAAAATATAAAATGAACGTTAACATTAATTAATTTACCGATAAAACAATTTATTTAGACATTTGGAAGATTTAATAATGTAATTGATAGACAGAACTTGTCCATGTTATTTAACGAAACTTGTTTAAGAGAATTCTTGCTGCCGAACTGAGACTCACACACACACACACACACACACACACACATACACATATATATATATATATATATATATATAGAGAGAGAGAGAGAGAGAGAGAGAGAGAGAGAGAGAGGGGAATGTTCAAATATTCGAGGAGTAGTGTCAACCGGACGATAGATGAACGTATCTACTCCCATTGAGGAATAATAAATAGTAAATATAAGTACAGATTTTGGATGGAAACATTAGAAGTATATAGAGTTAGAGTTTTTTTTTTTGTTTTTTTTTTTACAGTGTATCCCATTATTGAGGCTTTATATTAGAAAAATTTCATTTTAATCTTACAAGACATTCTCAGCGAGTTTTTCCCTGTCTTGCTACCTTACGATTGCGTTATTAATCCCAATTATGTTAAGCTTCGTAAATATCTAATCTTCCAATAAAGTTTAAGATCATATTCGATTATCTTATTCATAAGAGGCTGTATAATTTCATTGCCGTAAATCGTTCTAAACAAATGGATCTGGTCAGATACAGGTCCCACTGATTTGAATCTTTGTGCGTGTGTGTCTGTGTTGAGCAACCGTGACGGTGAATTTGCGCGTGTGTACAATTCCTAGAACTCCACGTGTTTCTTCCATTTGGGAAAGAAAGACAAAGTGGTTTCTTCGTTGGCGTTTATAGAATTACAATGTCTGGAGTATAACTGATGACAGCGCTTATTTGTGCAAATTTCTCGGTTTATCGATCTTTTGTTTCAATCCGTTTCTAGATATCCTATCTGTTTCACTTTTCAGAATTTTTTTTTGGTGGGGGGGTTCCTCTTTCTTTATCGGTCTATCAATAACTGTTCTGTCATTTTATTATTTTGAAATTACGAGATTAAGTTTTTTTCCTCATTACTTTATCTAAAGTAATTTGTATATCGCTTTCTTGTTTTTGTCAAAAGGTTTCTAACCTGTCTATTGTCGTCGGATTTTACTACAAGGAAACAGAGCAAACAATTTCGGCCGAGATGAGAATATTTATCATATTTCCATCGTATCTGTTTTTAAAGCAGTCTTTTCATATCTATCTATCTATCTATCTATCTATCTATCTATCTATCTATCTATCTATCTATCTAAATCAATCTTTTCATATCGATCGATCTAAGTCTTTCCATATATCTATTTAAACCTGTCTTTTCATACCTCATTCTATGTAATTAATCGATCTTCTTAAATCCGATATAATTTTACTATTACAAAAATAATTACATTTTAGTGGACACGCGTCTTTGAGCGAACATCCACGTTTTTACACAATGAATTTCATTCCTACCGGCTTAGAGATTAAAAGTAAGTTTTCATTAAAACTTTCAACTAATTTCACTGATTATAAAACATTGCTGTTTATTCAAACACGTGTACCTGCTAAATATAACGTTTATAGAGACAAGAAATATCGATCTAGCGATCTCTTTCTAAATCAAACCACATTTCTCTATCTATCTATCTATCTATCTATCTATCTATCTGTGAGTGGGGATCAAATAGGAATCGGAATCTGACAAAATAAGATCCTATCCATTTTATTAAATCCCGTTGTGCATTTTTTTGTATATATATATATATATATATATATATATATATATATATATATATATATATATCTATTATAATAAAGACCGTTATGTATTTGTCTATATCTCATCTTTAATAAAAGTGAAACATGTTAGATTGATAAATCTCCCCTATTTGTTCTATCTATCTATCTCTGGATATTTACCTCGTCTCTCCACTGAGATGTGATGTGACACAAGGTCAAGTTTAGAGTGGGGAACCCGAGCGCGTACGCCCGGGACAAGGCCCCAAAACTCCCGATTTCGCTGTTCTCGGTGTAAATGAAGGAGGGGGTGCAGCCACGGGCAGCTATTCAGCGGAACCTGGCATCTCTCAGTAATTTGCTTTACTCCGCTTCGTCTCTGCCCGTGGACAGAGACGCAATCGAGGCTCCCTCTGTCCGTATATAGAGAGATGATAAACCCTACCCAGCATACGCGAGACCACCGAAACGGTGATCTCGTCACACGTCAGTTAACTAGCTATATCTGTCTCTGTCAGACTGTTTATCTCTGTTCACGTTTATTTAAGTTATTCTCTCTGTTTATTTATATTTTATATATCAGTTCTATATAGTCATCATGTGGCTTTTTCAGTTCTTCTTGCTTATGTCCATATCACATTGAAATACCGATATTCGTGCGATCACTGAACTTAAGCAACATCGAGCCTGGTCAGTACCTTGATGAGTGGCCGCTCGGGAATGCTTGGTGCAGTAAACTTGGACGTGCAGGTGGTGTAATCGATAAAGATACGGTGTTGAAATTCGTAAAGTCAGTTTCATTATTTTCATTTACTCATGGCAAAGCTATGAATCCACCTCTCCACCCCCAGTTATAGGGTTAAGTAGTAGATCTTGCATTATTTGCTTTGCGATGCAGTGGATATCGGCTCGGAGCGAGAAATTGAAGAACCGAGTTCAAATTCCAGTTAAATTCATTGCACACACTTACGCACAAATATCCTTGGGAAAAGTATTAATCCGTCTATTCCCCCCAGCTATGGATCAAATAACAGGGCAGATTGGGTTCGATAGCAGTGGTTAGCAACCAGTCTTCCGCAGAAAGTAATGGCAACCTACTGCGGGAAAATCTTCTGCCCAGTCAGTCATGTCTCTTTTGAGTCATGATCGCCCAATGATATATCGCGTATAGCACGTAACTCTCTGACTGATTCTCGCCAAGAAACTTTTACAGTCTAAATATATTTTCTGTCTCTAAAAATAAACTGCAAAGCGTTAAACCGAAAAATCAAATCTATCCGTCAGTATTCGATTCCATGTAAAATCTAGAACTTTAAATTTCAGTGTTCGAAGCTCAACTGTCGCAGTCAGTATTTGTGTTCTTGTAAAATACCCACTATTTACATATTTAATTGCTGATATAACTGTGATGTATTCTTGAATAGTTGGAATAATATATTTGGACAGGTTGTCTTGTTTCTTTTCATGAAAATCGGACTGATCTCATCACAATTGTCGATCGGTTAAGTGCTATACGTGATACATGCTTGGGTGATCATGTCTCAAAAGTGACATGACTAACCTGGGCAGAAGATTTTCCCGCAGTAGGTTGCCATTACTTTCTGCGATAGGCTAGTTTACAAAAAAGGCTACAGAACTCAATCAATCCTGTTATTTGACCCATAGCTGGAGAGAAGAGACGGATTAATACCTTTCCCAAGTAAATGAAGTAAATGCTTAATTTCTTACAGCCTAAGGAATTAGATTTTTACCTTAAATATTTGACAACGTGCTCCCACCAGTTTAAAATCTGATCTAAAAGTGACTTTTGCCTCAAGTGAAACGAGTTTATAAAAATTCCTTATTTTCTTATATTTCGATATTTTTTAACGAAAATTCAAATTTAATATTATATTTCTTATAAACATTTGTTTGGAAAATTAACATTTATTGTTAGAATGTAAAAATTTACCACAGAAAGGAGGGAAAAAGTAGTTAATTTTAATATTTTGTCCACCGTCAACAACGAAGACAAGCAAACGTGTAAAAAGTAAAATTATTCGGGAATCCTTATTTTACGATGTGCGTTGTGGTGCAGTGGATATCGACTCGGAATGATAAATCAATGTGCCGAGTTCGAATTTAAGTTGAATTCTTTGCATTTACTTACGCACAAATGCCCTTTGGGAAAGGTAATCCGTCTCTTCCCTCCAGTTATGGGTTAAATAATAGGATAGATTGGGGTCTATAGCCTTGGCTAGCAACCAGTCTACAGCAGAAATCAATGGCAACCTACTGTGGGATAATATTTCTGCCTGGTCATTTATGTCTTCTTCGAGACATGATCACCCAAAGCGTGCATGACACTTGACTGCCTGTCCTTTCTGTTTTACTTTTAAAATTCCGTCTGTAAATGTGTTTATGCTTGTTTTTCGGCGAAACGATAAAGTTTAGAAATATCGGGGAAAAGTAAAACTATCGAAAAACTACGCTATCGCAATATGAAGACAAGTAAAAATCAACAAAGAAAGAAAAAAAATGAACAAAACACCCACACATATCAGTACAAGTATAAACAGTAGCATTAGGTTTTTACGGTAGATAATAATGAGAGGGAAAAGCCAGCTATAAAAATTTCCATTTCTCTTATATTCCTGCTTCTGTAAGTACCCACTACTACTACTACTACTACGTCATAGGAACGGTGTCGTCTCTGATGTTATCTGATTACTTCTACTGCTATTTCATCTTATATTGATTCGTAATAGTAAGCCGGCAACTCAATGCGAGAGAGAACTGCGAAAGGTCACTGCATCATCAATAGCGTTTGTGCTGTTCGCTTGTCTGTTGCCTCTTTTACTGTTGAGAGTTAGTGTAGAGAGATGGTAATTTTCATATATGGAAGCAAAGAGGAATAAAACGATAAATGACATTTAAATATAAATCAGTGTTAGTTGCAGTTAAAAAGGAAAAAAGGCCAATGCTATTTAAGCCCTGGTCATTTATAACCAGGGACCAAGAGATAAATATACATCTATTTCCAGCGTGTCAAGGAAATTGAACAATTGTTATTCGTTTACTCCACATAAATATAGGGCCCCATATAAAAAACGGCTTTGTGTCAAATAACATCCAAGTGGGAGGAGGTTTAAATAACCCTATACTAAATCGTTTTATCTCTTGTTTGATCTTTCTGTCAAATCCGGCTATTCTAAGACGGCCTGTACTTTAAAGGGCTTGAGAAGGAGATATTTTTGTTTGTACGAAATATTAGTGACGTTTGGAGAAGTAATGCCGGTGGGAATTTTTCAACTTATAAGGTATGCTAGCTTAGATATACGTTCCGCCGGGAATTTCTATATAGGTTTAATTAATAACAGTGGCAATTCGTATAATTGTACCAGTGAAATTGTATTTTTTTTTTAATAATTAAAGTGCTACATCAGATAAGCGCCATAAAGTGAGTTAAAAAAATTTGACCGTACTGACATTTTTATTAGGTACACAGGAGTCAGTTAAGTGCCATACAGGATGCTCGCTTGGGTGATCATGCCTTAAAAGAGACATTACTGACTGGGCAGAGGATTTTCTCGCAGTAGGTTCCCATTACTTTGTCGTAGACTGCTGGCCAACTAAGGTTATAGAACCCAATCTGTCTTGCTGGGGGAAGAAGCGACGGATTTGTACCTTTCCCAATAGTATTTGCGCGTAAGTGAATGAAACAAATTCAAATGGAATTCGAACTCGGTTCTCTGTTTTTTCGTTCCGCATTGCACCATAACGCACATAGATGAGTTTATACTATAAGGTCAAAAGTTAAAATATGTTAGCGAGATTCGAACTCTAGATTAATATCTTACTATTATCCGAAAATGAGATGCCCCAAGAATCATAATGCCTGTTTTAATCTGTGAAGTTTTCTGATGTGTCGTGTCTCCTCAGGACGCACGCGATCATGACTTTCCACAATTTTCTGTAGCTTGCATATCTTGTCAAATTCTGTCTTTTTTTTCGTAATTTCTATAGCCTGTTTCGCCATCCATTTTCCCAATTTTTTCAATGATGCGTTGTTTTTCTTTGACCTTCTTGCCCTCCCCTCCCATTATGTTCCCCTGAAATTCCAACTGTCTCTTCCTGATGTTAAGTCAGTCAGTTATGTGCCATACGTGATACACGCTTGGGCAATCATGATTGAAAGAGACATGACTGAATGGGCAGAAGATTATCCCGCAGTAGGTTGACAATACTTTCTGCGCTAGACTGGTTGCCAGCCAAGGCTATAGAACCCAATTTGTCCTGTTATTTAACGCATAACTGAAGGGAAGAGACGGATTAATACTTTTCGCAAGGGTATTTGCACGTAAGTGAATGCAATTAATTCAGCCTGGAATTCGAACTCGGTTCCCCCGGTTTCTCGTTCCGAGCTGATATCCACAACGCACATCCTGAAATGATGTTTAGTACTCGATTTACTTTTGTCTGTTTTCATTACACTCTCCATCGAACACATATACGCGCAATTTTAAGAAAACTGAATTTATATAGATTATCCCAATCGAGCACCAAGCAAAATCAGTAGTAAGAATAGTTGTTTGGACAATTTATTAAGCTAAATGTTTAGGAGATAACTTTAGAAATCAACACTAGAGACAGTTTTTAACCTGGCCCGTTGACCTGAATGCCGAACACTAACAACGACGGAAAATATCAAACATTTTCAGCCACAAAACAGTTTACACTGAAGATGCTTCGTTATAAAACAAAAAGGTTTTTAAAAATATTAAACTTTCTGTTGTCTTTGATGTTGTTGCATAAACTTTCTGTTGGTCTATTGTCTAATCTTCTTCAGTATTGTACCCATTTTGAACGGCTTAATAGATACACTGATACGATTTGGTAACACAAATAACAAGTTCAATAGATTCAAGCAATGTAAGAGTGAAATTGAGGCTGGAAATTAATAAAATCGTCATAGATTTCCCTCCATTTTGTTATGCATCATCCTGATTAAATACCTGGGAAATTTTCTGACAGCGAATGGAAAGTGCGACACTGAGATTAGAAGACGCATTGCCATGGCCAAGTATACATGTAAAAAATTAAGCAGAGATGTGTATTGTGGTACAATGGATATCGGCTCGGAACGAGAAACCGGGGAGCCGAGTTCGAAATCCATTGTATTCACTTACGCGCAAATACCCTTGGGAAAGGTATTAATCCGTCTCTTCCTTCCAGTTATGGGTTAAATAGCAGGACAGATTGGGTTCTATAGCCTTGGTCGGCAACCAGTCTACCGCAGAAAGCAATGGCAACCTACTGCGGGATAATCTTCTGCCCAGTCAGTCATGTCTCTTTCGAGATATGATCGCCCAAGCGTATATCACGTATGGCACTTAACTGACTGACTGACTGACTGACTGACTGAGAGACAGGAAGATCTCATTAGAAACAAACAAAAAAAAGAGTGCTTGACTGCTATGTGATAGTTGTCCTTCTATATGGCGGCAAATGCTGGGCTATCACTTCAAGGATGAAGAAGCTCGAGACAACAAATGTAGTTCTACAGAAGGATGCTGAGGATACTATAGACCGAGCACGTAAGCAACAACAAGGTGTTGGAGAGGATGCAAACGAGAAGAAAACATAGCATCAGGAAGACACAGCTGAGGTTTTTGGGATACGTAATGAGGAGGGATTGGTCGGAGAATCAAATACTCACAGGACGTATAGAAGGAAAGAAAGACAGAGGAAAGTGCGAGACATATTTGATAGGCTTGAGCAAGTGGATGGCGACGTGTGGTTTGGAAGAGATGCCAGGAAGAAAAATATTAAGAGCGTCAAGAGACAGGGGCAAGTGGAAGTCCATGATTTTCACACGTCCTGAAGGGACACTGCACATAAAGAAGAACGTAAAAGTAAAGTATTTCTAGTATTTTAAACATTTCAGCTTTTGAGAATCTATTTATACGTTTTTACAAAATTTACAATGCTTTTTTTGTTTTTTAATCGTATCACCCCGAGCAAGGCGGTAACGCCACTGATGTGTAGGGGGCTACGTAATAGTGAAAAGATTGGAAAAGAGAAAGCCGGAAACCACATCCTAACCAGGGAACAAGGGATGAGCCTCTTAACATGTTCAATAGACGTGGGTGGAGTGTGAACCGGGCGATTATCGGCGTATATTTTTGTTTTAAAACTATCAAGGATCCTAGGGGTGGTGTTTTGGTAACTAATTCTCAGAGTCTAAACCATCGTTGACTTATAGTTGCGAACATGTTTTGTGAAGTATCTTCATTAGACTGTGTAGGGCGTGTCGTTTGTTTTAATCTGTACTGCTAAATGTGCGATCGAAACTAATATATATATATATATATATTCTAATAAATGTAATATTTTGAAATGATAATTTAGTTTTTAAATTTGATTATCATGCCGTCAGCGAAGCGACAGTGACCAACAAGCACTAAAAGACTCTTAAACAAGAAGAATTCTATTAAAATGTCATAGTGATAAGATATAAAAGCAAAATCTCCTACATTTTAAGTAACACGAGATGATTTTTGTATATATACAAAAATGGACACAACGACCAAAATTTGAACTCAGGATGCCGATCCTACAATATACGCCGGTAACCACTTTGCAGTACGGTATCTTAAGTCAATGTAACTCATGGTACCTGTTTGAGCTCGAAGAATATGGCTATTCTTTGTCCAAATTCATTCAAAATATGCATATTCTATTTATTTCGCTGTCTATTGATTAAAGTCAGTTCTTTCTCTTTCTCTCTCTCTCTCTTTCTCTCTCTCTCTCTCTCTCTCTCTCTCTCTCTATATATATATATATATATATATATATATATATATATATATATATATATATCTGTATTTCCAGCTGTTTGGTTGAATTTACTTAGTATTTTTCGCTGGTTGGTTGAACTTGCTTCGTATTCCCCATTGTTTTGTGTAAATGTACTTCGTATTCACCGCTGTTTGGGTGAATTTGCTTCGTATTGCTCGCTGTTTCGATGCGTTTGCTTTATATTTCTTACTGTTTGAAAGTATTTGCTTCATATTTCCCGCTGTTTGGGTGAATTTGCTTCGTATTTGCGCTGTTTGGAAGAACTTGTTTCATATTTCCCGCTGATTGGATGAGTTGGTTTCGTATTTCTCGTCTGCGTCAATGTTAATTGATATTCGATGCTTATTTTTCAGAGAAGACTTGAACGATTTCTAGCATATTGAAGACTGGCGAATCGCAATCTTCTCTTTTTTTTTTTAAACCTGAATGTAGTCAATTTAATATTACTAACAATAATACGATATTAACCCTCTAGGGCCATTCGTATCATATTTGATACAGTATTTCCCTATAAGGAAACATTTGGTATTTCCCTATAAGGAAACATTTGGTATTCATTGACTGAGCAGTCAGTACTGCTTTCATTTGAAATTTATAAAATATTTCTCTTAAAAAAATTTTCAGGAAAATATTTCTTTCAAGGCTTGTTTTCATACTGTATCAAATATGATACGAATGGCCCTAGAGGGTTAAGTCAGTCTTGATCTATCTTCTTTTGACTTTTTTCTATTTTGATCTCGTTTTACTTAAAACGTAGTTTTTACTTTTATATCTTATCACTGACATTCTTCTTAAACAAGAATTCTTCTTGTTTAAGGGTCCTTTAGTGCTTACCAAGTTCATATAACAGTTAAGTTGGTCCCTGTCGCTTCGCTGACGACAAGTTAATCAAATTTCAAAACTAAATTATCATTTCAAAATACAACGTTTATTAGAAAATATATTCGGTTTGAATACAGGAATTATAAAAATGACATAAAATGGCCGCATATTACGGCTTATACTTATTTCTTGTTATTCAAGGATTGTTGCAAGATTGAAAAAGCAATTAGCACTCACAACAGAATTGTGCATATTTCAATTTAATTCAAATTGCGTGTATGTCATTTTGCTCGTGCATATGTCATTTAATAACAAATTGAACAATATTTTTTATATAAAAAAAAGAATTAAAATAATTCTATATTGTGTTGCACTAACACTGATTTTCATTGGGAATTAGTGCATTCTAGCAGAAACTACGAATGAAGGGCTTCCATTAGCAATCGCGTCTGTTAATATTTCCGAGATCAGGTTAGTGACAAATATTTTTATCCAACTCGATGTGAGAACCTGCGAAGCGAAATTCTAAACTGCTCCACTATAATGTTCACTATTTATTCAGCTTAGTACGGTACTCAGCTATAAAGTTTACACATTAAAAATGACTCGCTTCTTAATGAATATTAATATTTATTGCACTTCTTAATAAATGTAATATGCATAAAGTAGGTGAAGTATTTAAGTGCCGGTTTTCTTTACCGTCTCTATGATCTTGCTGTATGAAATCCAGTCGTTACTGTAACAAGTGCTCTGTAAAGCGCACCCGTGTACTTGTAAAAAAAAAATGGTGTCAGCGTTTTGCTTCTTATCGACTAAAAATAGCAGAAACTCTTTACAGAGAAGGAAGCCAAATTTTACCATAGTCTGGTGAAAACAGTGGATATACAGAACGTTGCAGCAAAATCCGAGACTTGACAAATAGAAAACGAAATAGGTAATAAAAACAAAAGCAGAGACCCGACAGTTTATTTAGCAACAACTAGAGTTATATACTACATTATTTTTTAATGTAACCGCCGCCGGTTGCGACGTCCATCTAAAGGCGGGCGCGAAATGAGTTACACGCTTTGCCGGCCATGTTCTTGTCCATAGACAATACTATTCACATTGAGCCCTTCACGTAATATATATATATATATATATATATATATATATATATATATAACTGTCCTTATTATAACAGGAAGGATTACAAATACTTTTCCATTCATCATCTTATAATTTTGCTTGTCGCTCTCTTAGTTTGCCCGTACGACTGTTACGCACTGCCAATACATCATATTCCATTCTGACCGCGTGTTAGAACGAACAATTCATATCTGAGACGTTACTTGGTTTCATTGTGAAAATGAAGGGAAGATAGAAGAGGCGATAACACTCTCAATTATTTCATTCAGTGAAATGAAAAAAAAGTTGTCAGTTTCAGATCTTTTCATTTCTATTCCTTTACTTAAAATAACGAAGTGCATTTATATTTATGACTGATATTGCAATATTTTATTCAAGTTGTTAAGCTCAAATATATAACTGTGCGATAAGGGAATTATTCAATCGTTAACTTAAGAATTAAGATTCAACAGGAAATGCAAATAGAAAAATAGTGAAAGGATGATAGCGTACAAATATAAAAAATCCCAGTATGTCCATCATGAGAAGTGTATATTAGGTACCTGCATCATGGCCAAATGTGCACGATATCCTAATAAATTCCGATAAAAGCAAAGTATAACATTTCAGGTGGGGTACAGCTAGAAATTCTTTCAGCTTGGGTAACTCAATCTGCTCAGACGGCCTCCGAATGGGTGTATTCACAAGTATGTAAACGCGTCTCTCAAGTCGTCTTGTTTGTCTTATTCTTCAAACTAAAAAGATTTGTTGACGATGCACGATACGCCAATTCCTAAGAAACTAAAAACTACTTAAGCTCATGGAAAAGGTATGTAAATCTATGGAGCCGAACGGGATATTTACTGCTGCCCATCTTAATTCACCAAGAGAGAACGTCACCAAAACAGAATATCTAATCAACTGAGGCTAGAAGTCCTGAGCCTCACATGTGGTATAAATATTAAGTCAGCTTCTTGTTCTTTTTGTATCTGTTTGGTACAATCCCTTACCGAGATCCGAGACATGCAATAAGGCGAGGTTGTAAATATATGTAATCGGTTTGCACGCATTTTGACATCATTTACATTGATAATAAGTTCCTGAGTTCTACACAATGCAGCTTTTTGTAACTCTTGTAAGCAGATCCTAACAGGGATTTTGTTCACGTTCATGCCTACATTTCTACACGGCTCCAGTTATTATGAAAACAATTATATGGTGCCATAATTTTCTGCGTCCATTTCAAGATCCTTATAATTTTTTGTTTAGTCATATGCTTTAACAGGTATATTTTATGTGTTAGCTTAATAATAAAATGCAATTTCAATTCAAATAAAGTTATAATTTTTTTAAAGTGCGCACAAACTTTAAGGACACATTGTATATATATGTATATATATAAGGTACTATTTTCATGTGCTCTGTGTTGCGCAAATAAGGTCAATGCCTCCAGGGATTTGATAAATCGATTCCTCGAAGTATGATAAACCAGTAGAATAAAGAGGGGGCTATTTTGGAAATCAACCTAGCTTAAAAAAAGGACTTTTTGGGAAAATGCTGCGCATTTGTCGTTGCTGCTTTTACACATCGCCAGCGACCAGTCAATCGTTAATACGTGATAACTAATCTAACTAAATTTGCACTCAACACTTAACTAATAGCAATATATCAGTTTGTGTGACAAGAGTAAATACTCGACAGCTGTAGCAAACACGCCTCCACGAAGAGTCGCCGTACTTCTTTCCTTAACAGGTCTGCACTTTTAAAACACATCTGCACTTCCACTCATTCGAATGTATTTGTCTATCTCTGCCAGTCTATTCCTATTTGTTAGTACACACACACACACACACACACACACACACACACACACACACACACACACACACATTCCTAAGCCAATTTGTTTACATGGGCCACAGTCAGTATTTATCTAGCTCGCTAATGAGCACAATTTTCTTATATCAGTCTCCCTATCACAGATTATTCGTGTATATCACAATCTGTTAATACCTACCTATCACGACCCTTTCCATTTTTCTTACATCTATCTATCTATCTATCTATCTATCTATCTATCTATCTATCTATCTATCTCTATATATATATACATATATATATTTCTTTTTCTCTGACGATTCGTTTGATCTCTCTCTCTCCCTCTCTCTCTCTCTCTCTCTCTCTCTCTCTCTCTCTCTCTCTACATAACACATACACACTACTCTACAAACATCCACTCTGTTACTTGTAAAAAAAAACATTCCTCGATAATGGCTAAAAGTATAGCTGAAAGCACTTGGATGAACGAAACATTTATAATATTTTTATCTAATTCATTTAGATGAACATTGGACAAATAGTTTGTTCAAAAGTGAATGCAACGAATTCAACTGTAATTTGAACTCAGCTCTCCGATTTTTCGTTACGAGCAAATATCCACTGCATCACAACGTACAACTCTGGAGCAGAGCTACTCAATATAACATCAATCAGCTACGAGACAAATGCTCTATTTTATTAATGCTCTATCTATCTATCTATCTATCTATCTATCTATCTATCTTTTTCTTGAAAATTTACACAGTTGTACTATAAGCGTCTGCGAATGTTCTTAGCTAGGTTTTGTGTCGATGTACCCCCGATAAATATCGAAAATCGATAATCGAAAAAATAGGTTTATAGAATGAGTGGTCCGATTTTAATCAAATTTCATACACTCATAGACAAAGACATAAGAAACGATATTCAGAAGTTTCAAGGTTGCAGTTCTTACAATAGTGCAGAAAATCGATAATATATATATATATATATATATATATATATATATATATATATATATATATATAAGGCAAGATGTTTGTCTATGTGTCTGTTTATCTGCTTGTATATCTGTATTTTTTCCAGCCCTTTAATTTTAGTTTTTGCTTCGGGTTTAGCTCTAAGTACGTATAATTGTAGTTCTTAGTCTCAGCCATGATACCATTTACCCAGAGAACTTATTTAGCCTTCAAAATTCAGTTTACTTTTTTTTATATCGATACCAGGAAATAAAAATTTGACTTACATCCATTCATTTTTCTTTCAGTCTACGGTTTCGCTTAAACTGAAAACAACTATTGCTTTTTAGTCTTTCGTGCCAACGTCCAAAGAGTCTGAGCTCTAGGACCATGGATTAGTTTTAAAGCTTTCATTACACCCGAGCAAAGCCGGGCTATACTGCTAGTATGAATATATTGTATCTTACAAAACTGATGGACGAGATAGATATAATTACCCAATCAAATTGGTTTAATACGATATTTATTTGAAAAATATAATTGCATAATAAAACCTGTTAAAATTACTGGTTATCGTAACTGATTCTTTAGTCAAGAGTTATTCAATTTTGCTATCTTTCCTTTAATAATTACTTAATTTATCTACTTATAAAATCTTCGATAACCACGTGTTAGACATGTTTAAAAGACATTATAAAACCATCTATATTCTTCTTCTTCATGTCCCGTGTCCCTTCAAGACATAGACGATCATGGTCTTCTACTTGGCCCTGTCTCTTGTCTCTCTCAATATTTTTCCTCATGGCATCTCTTCCAGACCTCTCTTCGGCATCCACTTGCTCAAATCTATGAAATATGTTTCAGTCTGCTTTCCCCTGTCTCTCTTTTGCTCTATCCGTCGTGTGGGTATTACATTCTCCAGGCCCTCCTTCCTCATTATATGTTCCAGGAATCGCAGCTGTCTGTTCCTGATGTTAAGTATGAGTTTTCTTCTCGTTTGCATCCTCTTCAACACCTCATCGTTGCTCATGTGTTCGGTTTATAGTATCCTTATCATCCTTCTGTAGAACCACATTTCTGCTGCCTCTCCTTCATCCTAGAGGAGATCACCCAACATTCACTGCCATACCGAAGGACAGATATCATATAGCAGTCCAACACTCATTGAAATCTCTCTGAGGGTCTAACAGTCGGATAAAGAAATTGTCAAGACTCATCCTTTTTATTTTATTTCTTACAGTTCGTATGCACTCGGCAGTTCAGTACAATCGAAAGATTTAACGACCGTCATATGTTACTGGTTATTCGCTAGCACAAAAATCAGTTTTATTTCTTATAAACTTAAGTTAAAATGACAGGAGATTGGTGGGTTGGAAATGTCTTCTTGTGGTCGGACGACTATTTATGCTACGTTATACAGTTTTTTCTTTAGCTTATTTAAAGTATTCTCTTTCAGATTTCAAGGAAATCTATCGGCGCTCCGAATTTCTAAGGTGAAGTATAAGAATCACTACTTTCCCAACCCAACATATACAACAAGCATATAAAGAAAATCGAAAGAAAACAGATAAATCCATTATTTCAATGTCTTACCTTTGGAAAGCGTATGGATCCATTTCTTCTTTCTTTAGCTTTGGGTTGAATAGCAGGATAGATTGGGTTCTACAGCCTTGGCTGGCAACCAATCTATCGCAGAAAAAAATGGCAACTTACTGCAGGAAGATTTTCTGTCTGCTCAGTCATGACTTGGAAGAGACATGATCGCCTATGACAATTAACTGACTAACTAAATTAGTAGCAGTTTAAAGTCGTTATATTACCGTAGTTTAAGGATTCGCTAAAAGATTAGTAATGTTTGTGACTCAAAGAAGGAAAGAAACGACAACGAACGTAGGCAAAAATGAAAAGATTTAACATTTCTTATTAAATTAATACATAAACTTCTAAAAAGACAGTTTCTCTTACAATACAACTAAGTAGTCAACTTACGGCCACATTACGCTGAAACACCTGTTCTCGTAAGATCACCGAAGTTAAGCAATATCGAACTTAGATAGTACCTATATGGGTGATCGCTTGGAAATAAAATGTGATTTAGCCATGTATTAAACTCACAACTTTTTAGATCAAGTCACAGGATTCAACCAACGCTTTTATCTACTGGGACATGTGTCATTGTGGATATCAGTGTATGAATTTTGGGGACTTATAAACCTAATGTTTCAATAACCATTTTTTTTTTTTTACCAGATAACATATTACAATTTGGTGTTGTTATTGTTTTTTTAACTACTGGTTCTTATATTGTATTCATGTCAATGTTTGGTCGGCTTAGGAGTTATATGTTGCCTAGCATATGCGATGATTCCTTATGCTTTCTTATTTTCCAGTGATGTTCTCTGTTCCTGTAGTCTTATGTTAAGGGGCGGCCTGTTTCTCCGTTATATTTTTAACACAGTTGCATGTGATAGTGTACCGATAGTCCTTAATCATGTTTTCCTCTATAGAAGATCTTACTCGGAAGATGTGTCTGCGATATGTTAAGACACTTCTGAAGGTCGTCCTGATATTATATCATCTGTACTTTTTCCGATAATTCCTTCACATGGGGTAGTCAGACAGATGCTGTTTTCTGTGCGTTGTTATCCTCTTGCACCCTACTATCCTAGTTTGTCGGAGCTGCTGTCATGTGCCCAGGGTAGTTGCTATGTTATAAGGTGCTGCTTATACTGATCATTTCGTGTTCATATGTCTCTAGGTTGCCATTTATGACATTTGCTCAATGTTGCAGGTAGCGGAGGATCCCTTTCATTACACTGTATGGGTGGTGGGAGTTGTTGAGATATTGTCCGGTGACTGTTGGCTTGCGGTTGGCTAATGTCTTGAACCTATGTTCTATTAGGAATGAGATCAGACATATATCAACGGAATGAAGGTTTCAGAATGGATTCGCTTTTATCACCAGTTTGTGGTGCAGTGGATATCGGCTTGGAACGAGAAATCGGGGAGCCGAGTTCGAATTCCAGTTCAATTACTTGCATTCACTTACGCACAAATAACCTTGGGAAAGTTATTAATCCGGCTCTTCCCTCCAGTTATGGGTTAAATAATAGGACAGATTGGGTTCTATAGCCTTGGCTGGCAACCAATCTACAGCAGAAATCAATGGCAACCTACTGCGGGATAAAATATTCTGCCCAGTCAGTTATGTCTCTTTCGAGAAATGATCGCCCAAAGCGTGTATCGCGTCTTGCACTTAACTGACTGACTGAATTGCTAACAAGAAAATGGAATACTTCGAGAAAATCGGAATACTTCGGGGAATTTCCATGAGTCATGACGCTCCCCGATATCTTACTTATCCCCATTTAATTCAGCTCAACTTTTTGATCGCCAGGTATTGAATCTTTGGATCAAGTCAGTAGATCCAACAAACGTTTTTATTCACTGGAGCATAGAACGAGAACAATCTACCCAACTGTTCGAAATAAAGGGTCCGGTTCATAAATCTAGTCACCTGAAGAAGGTCAGTTCATACAACGACCGAAACGTCGTGAATATGACAATAAATACGAAGACAACAGTTCAAACAATGTAAATAATACTGAAGACGTGCTCTCGAAAAATATACAAAAAATTCACTTTCCTTGTAAAGCACTTATAAAAAGATTAGCTATATATTATATGATCTCTCCCTGTAGAAACCCCCTAAATAATATAGAAAACCGATACAATAGCGAGGAAGATATTTTCCTTCATAAATTAGTGATTGGTTAATAGCGGGATCGATGATACTTGTTATGGGTGCGGGATAATCGATAAAACTGATCTTTAGGAAAAGGAGGACGCCGCCGACAGCAGCAGCGGGTGAAACGACATGAAAAAAAAAAAGTCTGTTTTTGTATTTTTGTGTTCAGAGAACCCCACCCTTTTCGTCTAGAGAGAGAACAACTTCAAAGGGCTTCAAAGAACTCGTATCAATAAAACCATTCATCTGTACAAGTTAACAAGACGGCTGGTTTTATGATAGATATCTTAGTACACATCTATGTATTTCACTATATTTTTTATCTATTTCATCCTGTTCAGATCATTCAGTTTCACTTTTGCTCATATCTATCAATGCCTTTGTCTATCTATTTGAAACTGTCTATCCCTTTCTAATTCTGTTCACATCTATCTATCTATCTATCTATCTATCTATCTATCTATCTATCTATCTATCTATCTATCTAATTCGGGCTGTTCATATCTGCCTACTTCATATATCTATCTATGCTTTTGTTTGTCTTTTCATCTATCAATGTCCATACCTATTTCTGACTGTTCATATTTGCCTTCCTCTATTTGCGCGTATCTAAATATACATTTGTCTTTTTTGCATCTATCTAGCTCTCGTTTCTCTCTCTCTATCTTACACACATTATCTATCTATCTATCTATCTATCTATCTATCTATCTATCTATCTATCTATCTATCTATCTATCTATTATCCCTCCCTCTCTCACTATCTCATCTATCTCTCTATTTACCGATTTATCTGACCTTTCTCTATTTGTCTATCCTACGTCACTCTTTCTATCTTTCTCTCTCCATTTCCTCTTTCTATATCTTCGCACTCTCTCTATCTCCCATCCTTCTTTCTCTCTCCCCCTCTCTCTCCCCCATGTATATTGTTATTGTAAATCGTCTGAAGACACCGAAAGGTAGAAACTTAGGTCGCGAAATAACTCGTTTCCAAATGAAAAATATTTAAAAGTTCTACAATATAATTGTGTTGAATATTTCTAATAATAGAGCCATAATATTATTTTTGGTAACAAGGTGTTATTTCGATGGTTGGCTACCTAAAATGTTTCATATGCATTCGTCGCGTATTTATGAGGTTGTCAGTGATGACACTTGGTGTCATGGGCACTTATTCCGCCTGGGTTAAGGGTGCTATTCTATAGACGGGCGGTTTAAACACGCAGTGCATATGCCAACCAAAATCCCTGAGGAGAAGAAAAACATAGAAAAAGCTGGTAAGCCCATTATTCAAGGCTGGCAAATATTCTAAGGTGAGCCTTATATATATATATATATATGCATGCAGTGTAGATATAGAAGAATCCAAAGGAGTATCCTGTACATACAGTGGTAGGATTACTCTCTAAGAGAACACAAAATATATATGTATATAAATACATATACAGCAAATATAAGAAAAAATTTAGGCAGACACGTTATTTCATGGTAAATCGGAAGTGTGGGCCTATTTCAGGCGAACCATCATCAGATTCCGTTTATTGTACAGAAGGTTTTACATGAAAATGTATTCTGTAAAATAAAAATCGTGTATATATATATATATATATATATATATATATATATATATAATGTAAAGAAGCTTGCCACTTAACTTAGCAGAGTCATGCCGACTTCGAACTTTCGTAAAAGCACTATTATGATGTTCTCACTCGTCAGGGCTTATCTTTCAATGTGCTGTTGTGTCAGATTTAAAAATAAAACCTGACGAGCAAAAACATCATAATGGTGCCCTCAGGAAACTTCGAATTCGGCATGACTCTGCTCATTTAAGTAACAGACTTCTCCTCATAATCCTATTGACGCTCTATCTCGATATCGAACACTTTACAACAAAAAACTTCTTACCAAAATATCTTTTTATCATTAACCCCTGAAAAACAAACAAACTTGACACTAAACATTATCACAACTCATCGATATATATATATATATATATATATATATATATATATATATATATATATATAAACTTATATTCAGTTATAATCCGAGATTAAGAACAGTACAGTTAAATATACAAGACAAGAGGAAAATTTATTTTTCTCGCCTACGCGTTTCGTTCTGTGATAGACTTTATGAAAGCAAAGAGATGAAATTAATTTTATTTTAAATGACGTATCTATAAAGAAAACGTTGTTGTTAACTGGAAAAAAACGCTCACAAATTATTTATAAGATTAACATTAAATACTTAATAATTTCTGTTAATCTTAGAAATAATTTTTGTGCGTTTTTTTTATTTCAGCTGCAAATAATGTTTTGTTTAAAGGTCTGTTATTTAAAATAAAGTTAATTTTATCGTTTTGCCTTGATAAAGTCCATCACAGGATAAAACGCGTCGGCGAGAAAAATATAGTTTTCTTCTTGGCTTCTTTATTTTACCATATATATATATATATATATATATATATATATATATATATATATATGTATGACTTTGTTTCTGCCAGTTTATTTTTGTTGATTACTTCTCACGGTTTTTACATATCTATCCATTGATCAGTCGCTCTTTGTATGTATATGTTCGTGTAAATTCATTTCTATCTAGTTGATAATTACTCGATTTTTGTACCTTTTCTGTCATGATAGCTTAATAAACAAATCAGCAAACCACTCTCCCCTGACTAACACATCTGTTGTGTAATCTTGAGTAGTACTAACTGTCAACTCGAAGAGAAACCAATTACTGCGTTTATATAAAAATATTTCATATCTCTCGACAATCTAGGACCTCTGGTGCAACTCTGTTTAACAGATTTCGAAAGCCATTGATTGTAATAACTTGACCTGATTCGCCATAAACATGACTCTCGAAAAAATTACTTTAAGTGGCTTCCACATATTTTACGGCTGAATTGTAGTTTACGGTGTGTAACTTTTCACTAACTAAATCACAACTAGACTTAATTACAAACCTGTTTTTGATTTACTGACATTATAACACCGAGTTCCAATATAAATACGAAAAACATGAATTGGAAAAAAGCTAGTATGCTTGTCTTTCTAGTGTCGTGAGTTCAATCCCTAAATATCTAACATTTTCTTTTTACTTGGTTTCTTTTTTCTTTTTTTAAAGCTGATTAGGGGATATGCGATCAGCGTAACCTGTATTGGTTCGGAATGTAGAAGAGGCGGGCCAATATCAAATTTTAGTTTGTTATGTTCACTTCACATCGATACCCCAGTGGCGATTCTACGGAGGCCCAATTTTAGCTGGATCCTCCTTTACCCTACCCCACTCTTATAAGCTTCAAAAATTTATGAAACTGATTAGTCTCCCATTTTGATAAGATTTGGTCTTTAGCATTTTTTCCTTTGCGTTTTCTTTTTCGTTTAGCTTTTTAAGGACACATACAGAGAACAGAGGGATGTGCGTTGTGGCGCAGTGGATATCCGCTCGGAACGAGAAATCGGGTAGCCGAGTTCGAATTCAAGCTGAATTCATTGCTTTCACTTACGCGCAAATATCCTTGGGAAAGGTATTAATCTGTCTCTTCCCTCCAGTTATGGGTTAAATAACAGGACAGATTGGGTTCTATAGCCTTGGTCGGCAACCAGTCTACCGCAGAAAGCAATGGCAACCTACTGCGGGATAATCTTCTGACCAGTCAGTCATGTCACTTTCGAGACATGATCGCCCAAGCGTGTATCACGTATGGCACTTAACTAACTGACTGACAGAGAACAGTTTGAAATAGATAGAAACAGACATTGTTAAGGGGGAAAGAGACTTAATAGTCATATTTTCATATCTGAAGGAAGACGTTAATTATAGATAATGTCCCCAAGTTAATATGTAGGTACATAGGCAGTCAGTGATTTATGGCCGGGTGAAAGAATTGGTGAGTAATTACGCTGCTTGTGTTTGCCCCACCACCTTCTCAGAAAAATCTCGGCTCCCTAAGTGCTCTCCCACAACCGCCACTGATCGATACCCATATGAAAAGCTTGAACTCAACTCTTTTTTCCCCAGCTACATGTAAAGTAGCAGGGTAGACTGGAGTTTATAGTCTTATGTAGTAGCCACTCAAAAGAACTATCTGAATTGATAACCGCGCAGAATATCCAAGCAGAGCGTCCCAAAATATAGAAAAAGCTGGCTACTACGTAAGACCAGGGAAAAGGTGGTAACGCCACTGATGTGCAGGGGGCTACGTAATAGTGAAAAGATTGGAAAAGAGAAAGCCGGAAACTACATCCTAAACAGGGAACAAGGGATGAGCCTCTTAACCTGTTCAATAGACGTGGGTGGAGTGTGAACCGGGCGATAGATAGATCTATCCAGTCCAATTGAAAAAAAAAAACAAAGTGAGAAGATTTGAAACGAGAAAGCCGGAAACCACATATGATTTCCTTGTTGCCATCACTTGTTTTCTCACGGTTTTAAAATTATTTTAAACTCTTTACAAGTTTCTTGTGAGGGACATTGGAAGAGTTAAAATTTTGGGTTTTTAAGTCCTTTTCTTTCTTTTAAATAATAATTCGTACCAAGCTGACAAAAATCGTTTTAGTTTTGCACCAAAGATTCATCTATCGTCCGATTGACACTGCGTGGTCAGTTCTCGAACAAGGCCAGTATGTTCAAATCATCGAGCATGATGACCTAGGGCAGTTTTCAGAACGAACTGTCTATCCAAAATCACTTACTCGCCTGTGTCAACCTGGTACAGTTTTTGCCCAATGGTGCTGCACGCTAGAAGCATCTCCTAGAACAGGCATGAGCAACATTCTACGATTAGTAGGCTGCATGAGGCACAGTTCATCATAAGACTAATCGCACTACTAAAAAAACTAGAATGAACAAGGTCACCATATTGGGCCTTCTGTGCAAATGCTCGAGTATTTTTGCACATTGGCTGTGCATCAGTAAAAATAGGAAAATTTAGGTTGTTTGATTTTAAGAGATGTCAACAATCATTGAGTTATTTAAAGTCGAATTTTGTGTTGAACACCCTGTTTGGGTCAAAGTCAATGCTAAGTAGTAATAGTCAACCAGACTAACACAACCTCGAATCGTACCGGTAAGGACAAAAATAAAAATCAATTACTACTATCATTTGAGTAAATAATTATAAACGGATAATATATATGTATATATATATATATATATATATATATATATATATATATATATATCCTATTACTGCAAATATTATTTTTTGAATAAGCATGTTTGAGTAGATTCCCTGTATTTTTCAAACAACGTCAATTACGCCTGTGGATCACGGAGGTGCGTTGTGGTGCAGTGGATATCGGATCAGAATAAGTTCGAATTCCAGTTGAATTCATTGCGTTCACTTGCGCGCAAATACCCTTGGAAAGGTATTAAATCGTCTCTTCCTTCCAGCTATGATTCAAATAATAAGACAGATTGGGTTCTATAGCCTTGGCTTGCATCAAGTCTACCGCAGAAAGTAATGGCAACCTAAATCTTCTGCCCATGCAGGAAGTTATTGTAAATCGCCTGTAGACACCGAAACTGTGATGCGTAATAACTCATTACAAATGATAGATATTCAAAAGTTCTGCAAAATAATTGTATTGAACACTCTTTAATACAACTGTGTACTGGTCTAATTTAACAAAAAACTAAATAATTAAATAATATGAACCAAAAAGTATATATATATATATATATATATATATATATATATATATATATATATATATATATATATATATATATATATATATATATATATATATATTTCTTATCTATATGTATATAGATATATATTCTTATCTATCTATATATATATATATATATATATATATTCTTATCTATATATATATATATATATTATCTATCTATCTATCTATCTATCTATCTATCTATATATATATATATATATATATATATATATATATATATATATATATATATATATATATATATATATATATATATATATATATATATATATATATTCTTAGGGGAGAGCGTACGTTTTTTTGTGCGTCAAATAAATGTTTTATCCCCTATCATTTTTTGATCTAATCTAAATTTAACACAACTGTAATGCATCAAGCAAGGATCAAACTTTTTCTTCGGGATGCTTTAAATCCGCTCTACTACAGGCGTCTTTTTACAGATAAGTATTTTAGTCGTTACTTTTTTAGTAAAATAGAGAGAGAATGATAGAGAAAGACTGTGAGAGATAAAGAGAGACGGACAGAGAAACAGAGAGAAATGGTGAAAGATGGAGGGAGAAAAAATAGATGGACAAAGAAAGAGTTAAATAAACAAATATCAAATGATTTAAACTTGTGAAGGCACCTGTTCACAATATCAGCGTAATCAATGAGGCTCGAACGCAGTAACTAATGGTCTACAAGAACCAACTCGTTAACCATCGCTGTGCAAGTAGGCGTCATAAGTGCATTATTTATTTATAGATAATCAATCAGATCAAAGTGGAACGCACAAAAATGTTTCTCACAAGTTCCACAAAAGATCAAACGTTATTTAGAAAGCTTTTTCACAATGCTCTTAACACATACATACACACACGCACACAGATATTATATATATATATATATATATATATATATATATATATATATATATATGCTTACAGAAATAACTATGTTTTTATATGTATAAAATATATTTGTGAATGTATAACACAAAAGCAAATCTTTTAATAACTTTCTGTGTATAAATGTATACATGTATACGTGCATGTGTGTGCGTATATATATATATATATATATATATATATATATATAAAGAGAGAGAAAGGTGTATGTGTTTGTGTTTGTGTCTATTTGGACGTGTGTATATTTAAGGAGAGTGTGAGTATGTTTGTTTCTGCTAGCGATGTACTATCAGTACATCCACCTACACATATACGTATAGTTATTTATGTTTTTATATGCATACACATAAGTAAAAATAATTACACACGTATGCACATACGCAAGGTTGCAAAAGTAGGTATACATTAATTAAAAACAAAATGTGTGCACGAAGTGTATTATATTGATTATACAAATATCAATAATAACTTACTGTATACCTAAGCTTCTCGGAGTGAGAAATCTGGAAGCCGAGTTCGAATTCCAGTTGAATTCCTTACATTCACTTACGCGCAAATACCCTTGGGAAAGATATTAATCGTTTCTTCCCTCTAGTTATGGGTTAAATAACAGGACATATTGGGTTCTATAGCCTTGGCTGGCATCAAATCTAGAGCAGAAAGTAATGGCAACCTATTGCAGGATAATCTTCTGCCCAGTCATGTTTCTTTCTAGACATGATCGCCCAAGCGTGTATCACGTATGGCACTTAACTGACTGATACCATTTTCTGTATAAATATATTTTTTCCACTTTCGTTTCTCGTTATCGATATTTCTATCTATCTATCTATCTATCTATCTATCTATCTATCTATCTATCTATCTATACACACACACGCATATATATACACATACATATATACACATATACATACAAATATATATACACATACGTATATATACATACACATACAGGTGCACATACACATACATACATACATACATACATACATACATACATACATACATACAGGTGAAAATAAAGGCAGAAATTGTCCAACATTTGGATATTTTTTATTATACTGACACACACACACACACACACACACACACACACACACACACACACACACACATATATATATATATACAAACTTATATATACAATATACACATATATATATACATATGCACAAATACGTACACACACACACACACACACACATATATGTGTGTGCGTGTATTCAGACCACTCGTTTGAAGTAATATACTCTTTAATAAAAACAACAGAGCATCTACTCAAATAAAGAGTATCCATTAAAAATGTGTGTGCGTGTGTGTGTGTGTGTGTGTGTGTGTGTGTCCCCGCATATGTGTGTGCGCGTGTATGTTAATGTATGCATCAAAATAGTTAAAAATTTATTGAAATCGGCGCATCGAAAGCCGTATGGTTGAACTCTCGGGATATAATTACCGTAAAGCGCCGCCTATGGACGAACACACGAGCGCCTGTATCTTTGCAAGTATAAATCTGCTTTCTTCTCACTACAACTCTTTTCCGTCTCTCGCGATTAAACCACAAGTCAGCGACCTCGAGTTGCTTTCTGAATTTCTAATATGAACTATTTACATGATTTCATATCGAACTAGCGTTTGTCTTTTGTACAAAAAAAAAAAAAAAATAGTAGGAATCTCTAGCCGATATACCGTTGCTTTCATCAAGATTTTTCTTGATATTTCTTTCATTACAGTTATTCTAGGCAATAACTTTTCGGACGCAACATTTTTCGGTCTCATTCGAATTTTCATTTTTTTTTTTAGGCTTCAGTCACCTCATATTTTTTTTCTGAATTTCGGAGTTCCTTAAAATTATATTTTGTGGAAATATTAGCATGTGAAAACGGCAGAACTGCTTTGGCGTGCCTCCGTATTACCCCTTCCTGTCGTGTTCCGACGAAGAAGACAGAGGTTTATGAAAAATTTTCATAAAGTTGTTTATCAATTTAATTAATATAAACTAAATAAAATTATAAACAATATTTATTACATGAATTCAAATGACATTTTTTTTTAAATAAGAATATTACATTGTCTCTTTGTCTGCATATAAATTATGATTTTCCCTAAAACTATTGATGTGACCCTTGACTTTAAATCTACCCCAACAAAACCTAGCTTGACTTTTTCTTTCATGACATTTATCTACACCCGAACAGAACATAACGAATGAGATTTTCCTTTGATATTTTTCGACACTAACAAATCTTACTTTAAGATTTTCATTGTATGACATTTTCTGACCCTAACAAGACTAAACTTATGACTCTTCTCATTCTATTAAATTTTATGGCCTTAACAAAATACATTATGATTTTCCTTTCATGAAATTTTCCGACCCTAACACGACATACCTCATGACTTTCATTCTATGACATCTTCTGACCGTAACAAAAATACCTTGCGATTTTTCAACCTATGGCAATTTTCTACCCTAACGAAACGTACCGTGCGACATATTTTTTTCGACTGACATTTTGTGCTAGAGACATTTTAACGAAACTTCACCTAGATTGGCACGGAGCCAAAGGAAGGCAGCAAGTGAGTAAGAAAATAATCCACAAAAGGACATACTTAAAATATAAATTTACTATGGCACACAGTTAGGATCGAATTCGCTAATAACTTTACCCTCTATTCTATAAATAGTCAAATTTAAAAAAATATCTTAGCAAAATAAAATGCATTTAGATTTTTTTTGTAGATTTTTTTTTTTGTTTCCTTCAATGAGGCTCGTTTTTCTTTTATTGTTTCACTGCCGACCAAACGTCTGAGTGCGTTCATAGTAAATAAGTTTTTTGGAGGAGAGGGGAAAATGAGTTGAATCGGGAGAACACCGGAGGGAGATGGTGCAACGATCGCATGAAAGACAGATGAGGAAGAGGGGTGGGCTTTTTCTTTTGATTTGAGAGGGTCTGTCCCCTGTCTTTCCTTTTTTCTTCCACCCCCGTGTCGCGACATCAGTTCGCTTGTTTCCGTTCCCTATCTCCCTCCTTCCTCCCTACATTCCCATCTACGATCAACTCCCCACCTACACTCCTGTCACCCACCGCCATCAGATTACTACAAAGTTGTGCGCATAACATGAACGTTGCTCGGCGCTTGTCAATCTAATTGCTCGTGTTCCTTTAAAGTGTGTTTTTTTTTGTGCCCATCTTCCGACAGGTTTATTTCCTCTCCCTATCTTGCGTTCTCGTTTTACTTCTATCTCCCCTTTTTTCCTTACCTTCTCTCTATGTGTCTATGATTTTAGTTTTCTTTTGTTTTTTGTTTTTTTTCCAGTATGAGTAGTTATTTTATACTCCTAGTACATATTGAGGTTTTGTTCAAATATCAATTCAATCAACAGTATTTATCGATCACCATCGATTACTAATGATTCATCACTGCATTAGACACCATTTTCAAATTAGCATCTGGGGGCGGCGAAAAATGTGTAGGGAATGGTTAGAAAAAATAAAGAGGGTGACATAAGAACGATGTAATATTTGACCTTTTATTTACAAAATTTGCATAACAATATCGAAATCACTTAAAGTTAAGAAACACGTATGTTTTACCATGAATACAATTAAAATTATTTTATCTTGTTTTTCCAAGTTAAAATTCAGAAATTCTGACTGTATTTTGGTGACATTAAAGGACACGTCACACACCAACAACATCATGCAGCCGATATCTGTAGCGATATCTACGGATGTTTATCGGTCGGCATCCTATCTAATAGCATAAGAAAGCACGAAATCTATGTTTACGGTATTCAATTACTTGATTTGCATTTACATTATTTCCAATCGCAAGAAATAAGTACGTATTTACTCTATATCTACGCTAAGAAAGACATAGGTATTTGCAGTATACTTAATAGCCAGAATGAAGTAGGTGTTTATTCTGGAACTAATACCAAAAAAGATATAGGTATTTTCACTATAGTTAATACCAAAACAGAAATAAGTATTAATCCTATACCTAAGAGAAAGAAAGAAGTAGGTATTTTCACTGTACTTAATACCAAGAATGAGATAGTATTTATCCAATTCCTAACAACTAACAACGTAATATATATATATATATATATATATATATATATATATATATATATATATACTGTAAAATATAACAATGGAATGAATGTCTATTATGCTTAATCATGAGTCTTTCTAAGCATCGTATTTTGGCTTTAATTTCTGGTGAAAATAAAGACAAAAATTGTCCAAAATTTGAATATTTTTTTATTATTCTGGTCCTAAGCATTCATGTGAGCCAAAAGCTTAGAACCAGCATAATGAAGCAATATCCAAATTTTGGACAATTTTTATCTTTATTTTCACCTAAAACTAAAGCAAAAATACGATGCTCATGATTATACATAATAGACATTCATTGTCTGTTATATATATATATATATATATATATATATATATATATATATATATACACCATGTATACCAAGAAAGAGTTGTATAATTATTGGCTGTATGGACGTAATGTGGCGGGAGGCAATACGGATGTTGCTTGGGAGCCGATTAAGAACTCTACTAGAAATCACCAAACATTTTAGCCCAACGCCCCATTCATCTAAGAACCCTAAACATGTCCAAAATATTAATAATAATTTGTCTTAAGTAGAAAGTTGTTCTTTTTCTTTAATATTCTTTCTCGATAAGATTTGTTTTAGCTTTAAGTCTAATTTTTTTTTTCAATTTTTTTAAATTCTACTTTACAAGACGTATTTGTTTAAATAATAATAAAAAAATGGTGGACAAACTAAAAGGAAGAAGAATATTCTAAATAAAAAGTCGTCTATATCCAGCGTGGACTCACATCAGAAGAAACAGATGATGACGAGGCATGAAGAACTGAAATTCTCAGAAGATCGAAACAAAAGATTTCTAGAAATGTAAATGCAGCAGGAAGAAATGAAGGAGCAGGGTAGTCGGTACACCCAGTCGGTATTGTACTTAATGAACAGCGGTTAAATTGTCAACGCATCGCGCGTTTTATCCGAAAACGGATCAACAAATTTTTCAGGCTATCAACCCTTTCATGAGATGCTTGAGCCCTCGTCGATCCCTCAAGCATAAAAATGTCAATAATAACAATTTTCCATTTAAGGATAAAAATTCTACTATTTTTTATCTTCATTATTGTTGCCCGATAAGTTTTATTTTTACTTTACTTTTTGTTATCCTTTTTTTCAATTTCTATTTCTCTTCCTATATTAGATGTGTTTGTTGTACAACTACTACTACGACTGATAATAATAATAATAATAATAATAATAATAATAATAATAATAATAATAACAACCACCCGGTTACAGAGATAGGATCTGTAAAAATTCTATGAGACTTTACAATGCCCAAAGACAACAATCAAAGCTAATTGTCCAGACATCGTGATCAAAGACCACAAGAACATAATGTTCTTTCTTATTGACATGACAAGTCACTGCAAATTGAAAAAATTATCAATATACAAGGATCTTGAAATGGAAACGTTAATAATGAGGCAAATGTGGGCATCAATAATACCAGATGTAACCCTCAAATATTAAAAAATTTTACTCACACGTACAGCCCACACATTGCAAAGAGCTTTATCTATCTAAAATTTGTTTCATCTTAATTATTTATGTATTTATTTTTACAAAAATTGTCAATGGAAAATGCCAAGAAGCTATTTCTGACCCTCCGTAGAAAGAAAAAAGTACTGGAATGTAGCAAAGCGAAATTATTGTAGGATGTTCTGATAAAACCATTGACAACTTTAGGACACAGTAAATCAAATTTAATCAATGCCTTAAAAAATACAAAAATTGTACTGACAAACACAACTCACACATTACAATGAGCTTTATCTATCCGACAAACTTACTGAAGGGATTCCTGTTACTCTATGCCTTAAGAAACACAAAAAACATGTACTCACAAAAACAACTCACTTATTACAAATAGCTTTAGATGTAAAATGTGTGTGACGTTAAATTTTTTGCTTAATTTTTTAAAATTCTCTGTGTAAAATATCATGCAGACATTTGGACCTTAGATCTCTGGTTGGGACTCGGAAGAAAATGTGTATACAACAGAAATCAAAGGGAATAATGATGATAATTATAATAATAATAATAATAATAATAATAATAATCCCTATTAAAGCAAAAAATATTTGTGTGTCCTGATACGTTCATGGAGAGAGAGAGAGAATATATATATATATATATATATATATATATATATATATATATATATATAATCCTTTCAAATATTTTTCCGTCATTTTTAACGGCAGGGTACACTTGTAATAATGATAATAAACTTCATCAGAAAGAAAAAAGTGCTGGAATATCAGTCAGTTAAGTGCCATACGTGATAAACGATTGAGCGATGATGTCTCGAAAGTGTCATGGCTGACTGGACAGAAGATTATCCCACAGTAGGTTGTCATTGCTTTCTGTGGTAGAGTGGTTGCCAGCTAAGACTATAGAACGCAATCTGTCCTGTTATTTAACCCCTAACTGGAGGGAAGAGATGGATTAATATTTTCCCAAATGTATTTGCGCGTAAGTGAATGCAAGAAATTTAACTGGAATTCGAACTCGACTACTCGATTTCTTGTTCCGAGTCGATATTTACTGCACCACAACGCAAATTCGGGGATATAGCAACCGAATATATTGTAAGATATTGTAGGATATTCTTCTGGACAAACAGAAAGAGAAGGTTTTCTACCAGATATCAGAGATGTGCGTTGTTATGTAATGGATAGCGGCTTAGAATGAGAACTCGGGGAGCAGTGTTCGAATTCTAGTCAGGTTCATTACAATATTCTTGGGGAAGATATGAATCCATAAAACGTTGGTTACCGGTTGAATAGCAGGACAGAAAGGATCCAATAGCATATTGACAACCAATCTATCGGAGAAAGAAATGGCAACCTAATGCGAGAAAATCTTCTGTCGAGTTAGTCGTAATTTCAAAGAGTCTATCACGTATGACCCTTAACTGACTGACCTGATAGGAGAAGATCTAGTGGAGCAATGGAATGCTGTACAAGAAATATGGAAAAATATTACAGATATTGCATTGTGATTTGAATTGGAAACATTAATAAAAGCTAGCTATCTTGAAACAGCGAGGATATGTTATAAATTATTGAATACAGGTATATCTTGGGATACGTCGTTTCGAGTTAAGTCCTTCCAGATTATACGTCGTTCGTCAATATATATATATATATATATATATTGTGTTTATATATATATATATATATATATATATATATATATAATAAAATTCAAGTCATTTTATTCAATTTTACGTCTGTCCACCATTAATATTGAAGTTGCAATATCTCTAGAAAATCGTTAAAAGCACATAAAATCATGTTACTAGTTTCTTATTAAAAAGTGTATCGAACAACAGCCAGAATCAGCTGTTGATGCTGCTGATCCACTGCCATCTACGCCTATGTAAATAAACAAATTGAATATAAACTTTGGTAAATTTAGCATAAATTAGTTCATTTTCTACTATCGCAAAATAACTTTAATAACTGTATTTGTTATTTAACCTTACAAAATCATTTTATTTTGTAATGTCTTAGAACAACTTATATTCATAAATAGACATCTACAGGTACCTCCGTTCATTTTAGATAACTAATTTTTAAATTAAATTTTTAAAAATAAAAAAAATTCTTGAAACTTTTATTTTAGTTTTACTTAAAAGTTACATGATTAAATGTACTATTTCCAGGAAGCCAAACACACTGGTATATCTCAAACAGAAATTATATTGATTGGAATATAAAATTTTACACTTAATTGTTCGGCCATTTTTGCGCGACACATTTGTAAGCAAAAATAAAATATACATCTGTTACACATTATTTTTGGAAAATTAGCAAATATAATTAAAAAAATAATTTAAAATTAATCTGATTTACACAATTATTACTTATTTATAGCATGAAATTTAGAATAAAACTATTTCTTATACATGGAGTTGAACTTTCTAACTTTTCCACGTATTTGAAATATTTTGACAGATGCGAGATAAGTGTATGTTAAATACAAGTGACATAATTTACAATTTTTAAAAAATAATTATTTAAAAAATAATTTTATTCATTTGTGAATAAGTCCTGAAGTTTTCATTAAAATCCGACAGTTATTTGATATTTGCAAGAATTTCCAAATTTGTCACCGGAAAAACTGAGTTATGTAATATTACATTTTCCATTGTAAACTCTGGTAACGATTTGGTTACCTGCTAACATAAATCAAAACAAGTTTGAGGTCTTATTTATTCATACTATGCTGTTTTTTTTTTGTTTGTTTGTTTGGTTGTTTGTCTTTTTTTTTTCTTTTTTTTTTTCAGCGATTTAGTGGAGGTACCAAATCTACATTTACAAATATGTAAATAAATATTGAAAATAAATATTGAAAATAAATATGTAAATAAATATTGAAAATAAATATGTAAATAAATATTGAAAATAAATATGTAAATAAATATTGAAAATAAATATTGAAAATAAATATTTAAAATAAATATGTAAATAAATATTGAAAAATAAAAGTTATTTGTTTGTAAGCTTAAAATAGATTCTCATTAACCATAACTTATTAAAAATGTATTTATAAATACAATACAAAACCTGACGATGGTTATTTGTGGTTTAGCCTAGTGACAAGTAAAATTGAAGACAAGTAAATTCGACTTAAGTCGCCTCTCATGGAAAAAATTACCGACGTAAGGTGAGGTATACCTGCACGGCTTTTCGTAATAAAAAAAAAAAGTTAATAATTAATATAGGTAATAATAAGCACAAACTTTTGCATACTTTTTTGTTGAATTCTTTAAAATTATTATTAGGTAGATTGAATGTATTTCACGAGAGGATAATGATCAAGGGCAATGACAACTGGTTTGAAATTGAGGAGTTTTAGTCATAAGTCACTAAGGCCTACGTTTGACTTCTTCGCCCAATAATTTTCGGCCCCCTTCGACACCCCATTTTTACTGAATACTTGGAACAACCACAAGTTGATAAAGCCTATTTCGAGGACTCATGCGCTCGACCATTTTTTAGTGCCTTAAATACGTCTCTTACGCCGTTCGTCATTTCTTTTCCCACTCTAGAAATCTTACCTTAGTAACCATCTATGTGGGCCATTCCCCTGCTTGTAATCGTTGTGCGTTTGTCACTGGAGCCAGTAGTCAATGCTTAAAAGCAAGTGAAAAACCCAGAAATGAGAATGTTTATTCTGAAGAAAGATTCATTCAACAATAAAAACTATCGATATTTAGTCAGCTTCGCTTAGTCTAGCACAGGAACGTACCTATAGCACCCGGTGTTGACCTTACTCACGACAGTAATAATGATCAACGAGATTAACCCTTACTCCACCTTAACTATAATACGATAGTATTTTATTTTAAATTAATACTCATAAACAGAGCTGGTGTAAGAGTTTCATGCACCCTCGAATCTATAACGCGCTCCCCAATCTATGTTAAAGCGGCTCCACTCCATCACATCTCAATTTTTTTTAAGGTAGTATTCATATACAATACAAATTTCATTGTAACCTAATCATGTACAATAATGAATTATATGCAATATAGATGAACAATTCAATTAGAAAAATTGAAAATAAATACAATGCATCTAAATACAAATTAGAGACCTGTCGTATTATATTAGTCAACTAAGTGTCATAGATGATACGCGTATGGCACGTATACACATATGGCACGTATAGACGTATGGCAACCTACTGCGGAAAAAGCTTTTGCCCAGTCAATCATATCTCGAAAGAGACATGATTGACTAGGCAGTAGCTTTTCTGCGGTAGACTGATTCCCAACCAAGGCTGTATAACCCAATCTGTCTTGCTATTTAACCAATAGCTGGAGGGAAAAGCGACAGATTCATACTTTTCGTATGATATTTGAGTGTATGTGAATGCAACAAATTCAAGTGAAATTCGAACTCGGATTCTAATAGTTGTATTGAGTTTAATTTGTAATGTATATATAAAAGTACGTAGAAAAGATGTGGAAAAGGTAACGATGGTCACAAAGCACTGCCTGAGGACCCCAATTAGCCCCACCTCCACCTCGGTTCGTGGATAGTACGCATCGGCCCTGGATATGACGACAGTCTATCTTTTCAAACTCACTTAAAGACTGCTATGGTTTACATGTTTGAATATTTTGTTTTCTTTTACTTTTATTATTTTATGTGTGGAATGGGTACCCAAAAGTACCTAGCACATTATGTTTCTCTTTCGGCCCACCTATTTCTATCTTTCTACTCGGTTAAAAAAACGCCCACCAACCCGTTTCCCTCTTTCTTTCTAACGCGTTTTATTGTAAAAGAGTAGTAATGACTACTTCACAACATTTTCTTTTTTCACTTAGCTTGTTCTTCAATGTTGAATTGCCGGAATCGAGTTCCGTACACATGTCTGCTTAACTATTTAATGTGTTTTGTTAATGTGTATAATTTCTTGGTATGTTTGTTTATTTCTTTGAATGTGTGTGTGTGTATTGGTGTGTGTTATCACTGTCGTGAGTTAGAACAATTCAGGTCTTCTGTAAGAGAAAGAAGAAATAAAGAGTGCACCATACGAGAAAAAATTCTAGACAGAGAAGAAGAAATATAAAAAAGAGAAAAGATGGGAATGCCTGTAGGCTTTGCCAAATTTGTGTAAGACGCCTTCTAGATCACCTTTGCTGTACTGTGACTACAATAGATCAATCGTAAGAGCTACACGCATGAAAACACGAAGAATAAACAAATAAATAAAACCCAACGCAAGAATCAAAGGCCAGGAAAGAGACAGAGAAAGCAGAAGCTGATATGGACTTGTTTGTCAATGGCTAAGCCTTGCCGAATCTTTTAGATCTCTTTCTTTCTTTATTTATTTCTCTCTCTCACTCTCTGCTTATTTCCTTTCATCGCTTTCATTCCTGATTTGAGTAAACCACACCTCTTTCTGTTTCTCTTTTTTGTTGTTGTTGTTTTCCAGACGAACTTCTAGACCTGAAATATTTTCTTTTCAGAGATAAACAAAACTTTTGCGATTTTCTTTCCTTTCGTCGATCTTATATTTTTCCAAATGATTTCATTGCTTTTTCTTTTCTCTCTTTTTTCCTTCTTCTTCATTTTAGTCTCTGTTAATATTTTTCTTTATATCGCCATTTAAAATTTTTCCCTTCACTTTCCTTTCTTTCTTTCTTTCTTTCTTTCTTTCTTTCTTTCTTAATTCTCAACAATTTCCTCTCATTGTACTTTAAAAAAAAAAAAAATTATTAACTTTCTTAATAAATTCTTTCATGTTTTCTTTCAAATTCATTCCCTTCACTTCTCTTTCCTTCCTAAATAGCATCACTTTTTTCTTGTTCGGTTTTTCTTTTTTACATACCCAGCTTCTTTAACGCCATTTTTTCTTTTTCTTGTTTCTATTACATTTTCTTTCTTTAATTTCCTTCATATCTTCCTCTTTGCTTTTTTCTCTAACTTTCTCCTTCCTCTTTGTTCTTCTGTTTCCTTAGTTTTTTTCCTTTTGCAATTTCTTTTCCTTTGCTTCCTAGCTCATCTTACTGCCTCTTTTTCCTTTTTTATAAAATTTGGTCGCTAAACATCATCGACTCTGAATCTGATTCGAACAACAACAACTACAACGATAACGGGCAGAAACATCAAAGCTTGCCAAAGAGAACAAAAAAAAAAAAAAGATATTGCTAACGAATAACTGGGGGAAGCTGAAAAAAAAGGAACGAAAACTTAAAAGAAAAAAAGAAATAAAAATAATTTAGGATATGCAATTGTCTGATATTTCCTCACATTTCTCCGTTTATATTTTTCTTATCTCATTTCAGAACATCAAAAGCGTTCTATTTTTCTTCTTGTTTTTTTTTTTTGAACGGCCATTTGTATGAAATGCACGCGTAAACCCATAACTCTTCAGCACATTTCAAATATCTGAACTTTATATACACACGCGGCTTCATTCAGCGTCATCATTAAAGATAAGTGGGCGCAATGAAGATATATGTTTCTGACTTGTGAAGTACGTTCCATTTTTATCATCTGACTAGAGAAGTTGATGACCGTACGGCTATGTCAAATCCTGACTCATTGTCACTTTTTATGGATCATCCAATGACGGTGGAACTTGCTATGACTAGCAAGACAAACATTGTAACTATTACACTGTGAGTTGTGATTTGCTAAGCGTAGCTTAGATTTGGTACAAGGCCAAAATTATGGGGCACATCGATTTTCTAATCGTAGTTTCAGTCAGTCAGTTAAGTGCCATACGTGAAACACGCTTGAGCGATCATGTCTCGAAAGATACATGACTGACCGGGCAGAAGATTATCCTGCAATAGGTTGCCATTGCTGTCTGTGGTAGATTGGTTGCCAGCCAAGGCTATAGAACCCAATCTGTCCTGTTATTTTACCCATAACTGGAAGGAAGAGACGGATTAATAACTTTCCCATAGGTATTTGTGCGTAAGTGAATGCAAGGAATTTAACTGGAATTCGAACTCTGCTCCCCGATTTGTCGTTCCGAGCCGATATACACTGCATCACAACGCATATAGATGTGGTAAAAGACTGAAATTATGGAGAAACCACGATTTTCTAAGTCTAGATTTGAATGTGGCACCTAATGAGACTCGAACTCATTGCTCAATCCTAACTGATGTAGTGAATACAAGCTTGTTAACAATTACACCACTTCGAGGTGTCCAACGATTTTCTAAAGATAGGCTGAAAGTGTGAAGCCCCCGATGATTATCGAACTTCCCAGTCGTAATTGTTCTAGCAAAACCCGCTTACTAACCATAACGCCACGCCGAGGTGCACAAGGCCGAAAGTACAGAGCACCCACTCAGGATTGAACTCACTACTCAGTCGTAATTGTTCCAGCAAGATAAGCTAGTTAACCATAACATTAAGTGTGTATGTTTACGCGTGCCCAACATAGCATAGATGCGGAAAATTATGGGCCCTCCATTAAGGATCGAACCAGTCGTAATTGTTCTAGTGAGACTCGCTTACTAACCACTACGCCACGTCGCAGTATCCAACGATTTCTTAAGCATAACTTAAATGGCCGGATGTGTGGATCACCCAGTGAGGATCGAACTAACTACTCAATCTTAATTATTCTAGTGAGACAAGCTTGTTAATTATTACAACACGCCGAAGTCCCCCCTGTTACTATAGAGTGATGCAGATTAATCAACAATTATGCCGGTGTTTGCAAGGTAACTTTCTTAATTGTAAGTGTCATTAAGAACATTCAGCGTACTAAACCTCAAAGTGTGTATGTTTACGCATGCTTGTAATTGTATCAAGAAATAAATGCATATATATATATATGTGTGTGTGTGTGTGTGTGTGTGTGCGTGCGCATTCATACGTGCGTGCGCGGTTTCAAATCGATCAAAAACGTGGAGGCACATTGTACAGGTGTCCAATGTTGGGGAAGGGTGAAAATTTGAATATTAGGGTGGGTGGAATTTCCGCTGTTAATGTTTGATTAATTCTCAAAAAAAAAATCATCATCACTCTTCAGCCATTTCATTTAGCTTAGTTAGGATGTGTAACAGACGACGATCGGAATGAGAATCAGAGAGCCGAGTTCAAAAATATAAATCTATATCCTCTCTCCAGCTATGGGTTAAATAGTAGGACTTACAACTGAAAAAACCCATCTCAAAAGATTATTGGTACATTATTCACTGGCGAAAAACAAACAAAAAAAAAACAATGATTTTTACAATCTAAAAAATGTTTCAGCTTTTCGACAAAGGGTCTGTAAACCATACAAGACAAATCCATCAACTCTTTTAGTTCTCGGTAGAGTCAGTCAATAAAGTATCATACGTGGTACGCTCTACGGTAGGCTCCTTATCATGACAGAGTTCTGGTTCTAATAATGGACGTTAAGTATACTATAGAGAGAGCATGTAAGTACCGAAGAAATCTTGAGAAAAATAGGGAACAACAAGGAAACTTATACTTACAATCAGAAAAAGATGGTTGATATTTCTAAGACGCAAACTGAAGAAAAAAGGCCTGGAGAATTTAACATAGGACATAATAAAGGCAAGTGGAAAAGGTGAATAATCCACTTAACGTATTTGTTTTAATGTATAGCAAAAAAAGAAAAAAAAAGATAATGTATTGATATTGATATTCTTGAAAATAGAAGACGACATAAAATAGGCAACTAAATTACTGAGACATATAATGAGGAAAGAGAGCCTGGTAAATTTAATCCTCACAAGAAATACTGGAGAGAATTGAGCAGGATGAAAGAGTTAACAAGTTTGTGTGAAGATGTGACAATGATCTAACAGGGGTGGTAATGGACGGTTTAAAACATGCTGAGAGTAATAAAAGAGTTTTAGAGAGTATTGAGCGCTTTTGTCATGAAAAATTAAAAAAAAACCATTAGGTTTGCGCTAATTACTTACCGAAAGAAAAATGTTAACTCACTATGTATTTGACGAATTAACTTAAAAGCATTATTAAAATAGAAGCTACTTTCATTTGGTACTATTTAATTTAAATTATAAATTACAGATCAATTTTTAACATTTCATCGCCAATGTTTTCCCAGTGTTGAACGTGAGGATATGTGATTTATATTCATATAGATTAGTTTCTATTTTCCCAGCAAGATTTACGTATATACTGGCAAATGTCATGTAAAATGGAGATATGGGCAGGTAAATAAAAGACGACGTTTCGTCGATTGTTCGCTCCGATCTTCTTCAGGTGATTGGAATCTCGAACTGAACTTTTTATTTTGATCATTGGAATAGATAGTTCTCGTTCTAAGAAACATGTCTTTCCCGGATGTCTTAATTTAACTCACTTTTTGTTCACCACTGCTGTAGCCAGGAATTGAACTCTTTGGGTCAAGTTACTCGATCTAACCAACGCTTTTATCCACTAGGCAATGTGTTCTCAAGGATACATGTTCAAGGTCAATGCGAAATATGGCAATAAAGATAAGGACAACAGTCGGAATAATGTGAATATTGTAAAAAATTACAATACCTCAGCTCAGAAATATAAACAGAAGTTGCAGAGGCAAATAACCTGGGAAATTAATACAAAGGACCAAACGTAAATAAACTATATGTAAATTATTATTTTCATTTATGTGATTATGCCGATGCAGTCTAATGGTCGCTCAAGGCGTAAAACTGTCATTTATCATAGTGTTGATTTCTTCCTTCAATTCATGTATAATGGACGGTTATTCGCTTCTGAGCTCACCATATCTGCCAGTGCGGCTAATAAAAACGCTACTACAGACGCCAATCCAACCCTTAGAGTTCACCTATGATTTGTACTGCAACTATACTGAGCGGACCTTAGTTACTATTTCTGGTAGAGAACGCATACTCTGACGTGGTCAGTCTTTTGACAAAAAAGGTCAGCAGACACAAATCCCTGGTCATAATATACACTTCCTTTGCCTTATATCACTCACAAGATATGGGTTAATGTGTTGTATAATTTTAAGGTACTTTCCAAAGGCGCAGCCTACTGGGATCACTAACACATTCCGATATAATAAATATATAATACTTCCCTGATAAATCGACCATAGCGAGATTCGAACCCAGGTATGGCCATAAAAAAGCCATATGTATGTCTATGTGTGTGCGCGCGGCATCCCATTTAAAACGTTCGCTTTATGGTCATGGCATATAGTAGACTATCCCATTGATTTCCTCGTATTAGTGCCTAACGAAAAGTTGACTTTGTGTGTTCATGACTTATGTGACATTTAAATCACGTCAGTGATTTGTATACATGGTCATAATTTGTTTGTTTTATTCTAATCATTTCACCCGAAGCAAATCGAGACTGCCACTAGTGTGCAGGGCGTCACGGTGCGAGTAAAGACTGGGTACAGGGGGTATTAAAGAAAGGATAAAAGATGAATGGGGTTCAAGAAGATTTAACTGACGTTAAATTTATATTTTTGGAGATTATAGCTGTCAGAGAAGCAAGTAGACGGAAGGGAGTTCCACAAGAGGGAAGTACGAGGAAAAAACTTATTAAAACAGAAGTGCTGGTTACATTTAACTATTTCAATGGTAAAAAAGGTTGAGACCTAGATGACAATCTAGTAGCACGTTTAAACTCACGTAGACGAGGCACCAGAGAAAAAAGCTCTTCATGAAAAGTGTAAGAATTGTGAGACATTGTTGCTGATGATGCCTTAGTCTTGACTCTTGTTCCTCGTCGCCGGTCAAAAAGACTCGGTGTTCGGTGGCGCGTAGATCTTGGTACCATTTCTGTCTATCAAGCCACTGCCTCAAATGGTAAGTTAGATATGTCAACAGCAGCAAAATTACTCTTGAGTATGTCTTTATACCTCAGACATTGCGTGACTATATTCCTTTTCTTAGTATCAAGTTAGATGAATTTTGGGTTTACTCTCCTCATTCATTTTGAAAGCTGGATAAGCCCATTGGTGACGCGATTGCATAGGAAAAATCACAATACCGCCAATCTTACATTGGGTAAATAGATTAGCATTGGAAACTTTGCCTTCAAGCGTGTACCTACAGAAGACAATAAATCAATCTTTATGGAAACGATTTGGTTTATATGCAATGTGTAAGGATTACACGATTCAAAGTGATACAGAAGAGGTGGTAGAACGACAGCTTTGTTCAAATTAATGTTTGTATCAAGTTTAATGTTCTTCTTGTTCCAGAAGTGATGATGTCGTCTACAGAATGCACTCTTTTGTATTTCTGTTGATTCGATCAACACTCAAGATCAACTTTCGTCATCCAAAGATATGTGAACGATTTCATGTACTTTAGGGTTATGTCAAAGACCTATGTAGTTATATTTGGAAACATATAGGCATGTGTTTCCTTTAGAGTAAGAGAGTGACTTCACCAGGCACTTCCAACTTCATATATATATATAAATGAATAAGGAACGAAGAAAATGATTGCAACGTTCAAAACATTAATTAAAAACAGTGCTCAATATAAAAATAGAACAATAAATATTTATTATTAATTATTACTTTAGAACATGTAAAAACTACTACAAAACTGTACATTTTGTTTCGACGTTGAATGAGTACCATCATTATTAAGTAACTGATGAGACATTGTTCTTTTAATGTCGAATCAAAATGTAAATTTTGTGGTAGTTTGTAGTTTGTATATGTTCTAAAATAATAATTATATATATATATATATATATATATATATATATATATATATATATATATATATACATTCATTTCATATGTAAATTAAAATATTACATTTGGGTAATAGCTATTTCAACAGGTTATTAGAATCCTCATTGTTCAATCTCACTCGGACGTAAAATGATGAAATTTTACTATACCGAAAATAATGGTTAGTAAAGAAAAGGATGGGGTAAGGAAGATTGATTAGGAAAAGGCCAAGAAGATGAGTGTGGAAGAATAGTAGCACACTTTTTTTAGAGAGGTCAAAGGTAGCTGGTAAGAATAATATCAATGGTATCACGTGTCTAAATTTAAATTCTAACCAGTATCAAAAAACTAGCCTAAAAATATAACGCTTAAATTGGAAGGAAAGGGATAGTTAAAAAACTAGAAAAAGAGCGAGAGAGAGAGAGAGAGAGAATTATTATAATTAAAAGATTAACTCTCTTTGAAATCGAGCACATTATTACAAAGTTTGCTAGCCTTAAATGCTTATCAGTATTCCCCTTCTGTGAGCAATTTTGGCTTCATACAATCTTTCAAACTGCTAATATATATATATATAGATAGATAGATAGATAGATAGATAGATAGATAATCATCCGCAGACAGATCTGGTTCGCTGGATCACAGCTCATCAGTACGGCTAGACTCCGATTGCTTTTTAACACACGATTGAAACCTGGCCGAATTGGCGTCAGTCGGCGATTCTACCTCTGAGTTATGGGCGCTTGGTAAAAGCAGACTTTTTAGCGTGTATATTATCCTTATACAAGGCCGAATAGCTGGGAGTGTTCTAATTCATTGCTGAATTTCTTATTTATATTACATATTTTAAATTATTTGTTTGAACGTTATTTCTAATGGATAATCATATTTGCGTAGATGCTACCAAAGGGGCGCTCGTTCGAATCTTGCCGAAGGGCGCATATTTTTTTAACCATATCTCTCGACCGATATATATAAATAAATATACTGTAAAATAAATAAATAAATAAAAGCTTATCTACTTAAATATGAGTATCCATTAGAAATAACGTTCAAAACACACAAATTGAACATATATTATAAAAAAATATATTTAAAATATATTATATTAATTTCTTAAAATGACTTAATACAGTTTATTAATAACATTAGCAGATATAGACTTCGACAAAAACACAGCGCAGTGGATATCGGCTAGGAATGAGAAATTGGAGAGCCGAATTCGAATTCCAGTTCAAATCGAATTCGCTGCATTTATTTACGCGCAAATCCGTCTCTTCTCCCTCCAGATGTGGTTAAATAGCAGGAGAGATTGGGTTCTATAACCAAGGTTGGCAAACAGTCTACTGCAAAAATTAATCCATCTCTTCCCACTAATTATGGGTTAAATAAAAAGAGAGAATGTGTTCTATAGCCTTAGCAGGCAACTAGTCTACTGCAGAAAGTAATGGCAACCTACTGCGAATAATCTTCTGCCTAGTCAGTCATATCTCTTTCGAGACATGATCGCCCATGCGTGTATCACGTACGGTACTTTACTGACTGACTGACCGCAGGAAAATCTTCTGCCTAGTCAGTCATATCTCTTTCGAGACATGATCGCGTATCATGTAAGGCACTTAACTGAATTTTGTTGTGATGGCTCCACGTGTTTAAATGGTAAAGAACACTTAATTTCAAATTGCTTTGTCAGATTAAAAAGGAACTACAGTTTCGATTCTTATCGATATACGGATTTTCTTCGGTAAGATTTTCGGTAGACATTAATTGTTAGCGTTCGTGTGTATGTATCGCTCCAATAATTTACAATTATTCACAATAATCAGAATAACTATGTGTGTTAGAACGTGTTAATCATATTACTATCGCCTTGTCTCAACCAAGGAATGGCTTAGCACAATGCTACGGCACTGGGACTCCTCTGCCTTTGGAACTCAGTAAATGAGCGAAATTGTTTAGCGGGAATAATTTGATAAACATTTTCCACCGACCGACGCCCTAAATACATACAGCATATACGTGAGCGTCTAAAGTCTGGTACACATATACTTTCAGTTTGTATAAAGTAAGGTGTTGTTCTTTGGCAAATGTTCAACTGATTCACTGTGATCTATCAATCAAAGCGATATATGTATCCGCCTACTCACATCGTATAATTGGCAGCGATCGAAAGTCAGCCTTCATCGATCTAACCATCGCTTATCTCCCTTTATATTCTTCTTCGTCTAATGATTCTCTTTGCCATTCGCTCTTTGTTCAAATCGGGGAGAAGCCAAAGCTCCGCACAAAGTTAGCGTCCGACCATCGGCCCACTCTGCCGTTTGTCTAATTCTTTTGGAACGCTGCGGTTTGATCATCTTCTTTCATCTACATTTACTCACAACTCTTTTATTTGATTATGTGCCCAGTTTTCCTGCTTTCTTCTTGTTTTAGAGTCACTAACCTCCTACAGAATGGAGCTGAAGTGAGTGACAAGAAAGGACTACAAATAAACTGTAAGAAAACCGAATGTATGGTCATAAGCAAAAAGAGCAGCCCAAAATACTAAATACAGGTGAGGGATACTAAAATCAAGCAGGTACAAAAATTTAAATACCTGGGAAGTGTTCTAACAGGAGACGGAAAATGCGACGCAGAGATCCGAAGGCAAATCGGCATGACGAAGGACGCGTTCCAGAAGCTGGGTAGAGTATTAAGAAACAGGAAAATTTCGCTAGAAACAAAGAGAGTACTGGATCGTGATGTGATATCAGTTCTGGACAATATCATAAAAAATTAAGGAAAAATTTGAAGCAATTGAAATGTGGTCCTACAGATGGATGCTGCGGATATCATGTCAGCAATGATGAGGTTTTTAGAAAGGATGGAAACGAAAAGGAAATTATTACTGAGCAACAGGAAGAGACAACTAAAGTTTCTGGGACATGCAATGAGAAAAGAGGGCTTGGAGAACCTGATACTAACAGGCCAGGTATATAGAAAAAGAGACAGGGGAAAGCAACGGATAACATATTTGAACGGCCTGAGCAGGTGGATGACATATTTGAAGGGTACTGAGCAGGTGGATGACGGGGGTCGCGTAGTGTAACAGGAGAAAGCGTTCTAAGAGCCACCAAGGATAGGGAGACGTAGAAAGCCATGGTCGTCTACGTCCTGAAAGGACAAGGCACATAGAAGAAGAAATAAATAACAAAAGTACAAAAATATAAATATCTAAAAAGTATTTTAACAGAGGACGGAAAATGTGACACCGAAATCCGAAGGCTCAGTATGGCGAAAGATGGTGCTCAAAAAGCGAGGCAAATAATTAAGAAACAGGAACTTTTAATCAGAAATAAAAGAGAACTGAACTGTTATGCAATATATCAGTCCTCCTATACGCAAGTGAATGCTGGACAGTCTTACCACAGATGAAGAAGAGTTATGAGGTAACAGATGTTATACAGAAGGGTGCTGAGAATACCTTAGACTAAACGTGTGAGTAACAGAGAAGAAAATAGCAAAAAAAAAGACACGTATAAGTCGCATTAGAAAGAGACAGTTGAAATTTTTATGGCACGCGATTTCCTCTGCGACGTCCCTTGGGGAAAAGTGTTCGACCTATCAGTTGATGACTGTGCCTCTGAGGTCTCGTCATAGGTGAAAGCTGGCATTGATACCTTCATACCCACCAGGAAGTATTGCTTAAAACCTCATTCCTCTCCGTGGTTCTCTCCGGCCTGCTCATCCGCCATTGCCCACAGGAACCATTACTTCCGTCTATTCCGGAGACAGTCAACTGATCACAATAGGCGCCTGTTCATATCTGCTCGCAATGAGTGCAAGGGAACCCTAAATGACGCCAAACAGTTGTTTGCTGAGAGAATGAGACAGCACATAGCTGACCGCAAGTTCGGCTCTAAGGACTATTGGAGGATTTGTAAACGAGTGCTCAACAATAGGAAATCCTCAATACCTCCTTTAATCCATGGATTTGAGGTTCTCACGTCATCTGCGGACAAAGCTGAGTGCTTTGCCCACAGATTCTCATCCAAATATAATTAGGAAAGAGCGCTTAGAAAATTTGAAACTCATAGGGATATATCGAAAACAAGAGAAAAGCAGCGTATGACCTACCGAACGAGCTTGTGTAAATACTTGGCTGAACTTCTTAATCAAGAATATTTTCTTATCTTGTAGTGAACAAAACAAGATTTAAATTTAAAGTTTAAATGCTAAGCACGGACTCATTGATTTTGTTAGAAATTAAAAAAGATTCGAATTTACAAACTTTGCTCAGCACACACGCAAAAGCGAATCCAAAACAGAAAAATTTCACACCTTGATACGAAATGTTTTTCGCCTAATAGAAAACTAGGAAACATCTTAAAAATAAAATTCAATTAATCTTCAATTCTCAGCAACAAATTCTTTTACGGAACCTTTTCGCGAGCCGACGCGAAGTTTGTTCGTCGTCCAATAAATAAGCCAGAATCACATCCGGGAGTGAATTCCCAAATTACCTTTACAAGCCCCACAAAGAAAAGCCGAATAAGTTCGCCTGTCACCAGAGAGAAGGAGGCGGACGTATTAACACACCCCTTGACATACGTCAAGCGATAATTATTATTACTTCTCTCTTTCTCTTAAATCCTTCCTCTTCATCGTTCACTCGTCTGTCTCTTTTTATACTTGTTAACCGATCAGAACCCTTTTAGACTAAGCGATTACTTCAAAAACAATACTACCCAACAATAACGCTCATACATACATACATACATACATACACACAAGTTACTATTACGAACTCTTGATACCCTAACTACTTACTACTGTTTCTCATTGAACATTTAATTCCTACCAATTATTCTGTTCTATTAATTAAAATTTTATTTAAACATACGAAGTGTACTTTTATTCTTCCACATATCCACTTTTTGATAACTATCTCATAATTCTGATGATAATTCTAATAAAACCTTAAGTTGTGGGAATTATCGGCTGTGTTTGTGATTTGCCCTTGTACCAGACATGGTTGACCGTCCCTACTGCGTCAGTGGTGACCCTCCTACTACACTGGTGAACCCCGACGTCCAAATAACACGTACCCTACTACCACAATATCAATATCCTTTAAACACTGCAGATTACGATATTTCATTTTTTTTTTCTCATTTTATGAAATCACATCAATCAGTCAGTTATGTGCCATATATGACACACGCTTGGGCGATCATGTCTCAAAAGAGACATGACTGACTAGGTAGAATAGTTTCCTGACTAGGTAGAATATTTTTCTTTCTGAAGTAGACTGGTTGGCAACCAAGACTATAAAACGCAATCTTTCCTGCTATTTAACCCATAGCCGGAAGGAAAAAAGATGGTTAATAATTTTTCCCAAGGGTATTTGAGCGTAAGTGAATGCAACGAATTCGACCGATTTCTCGTTCCAATCAGATATCCACTACAAAACAACATACATCCTTGAAATCACGCAGTATGGGAATATTTTGATTTGCCTTCTGTGGGGGGAGGGGGGAGATGCGTTCCATTTTACATAGCAAAGTAGGTCCCTATTAACTTCTATAAATTAAAAAAATAATAATAATATTCATAGTATGAAGTGCTTAAGAGAGAATTAAAGAAATATTAATTCTGCTTGCAATGCCTATATTACGATTCAACCATAAATTACTTTTCAGTAACAAGAATAAATAACCAACCTTTATTTTCTGATGAGACTAGGTTAAATCATGTTAGTCTTGGAAAAAAAAATACTCCACCTCCGCCTCTCTTATTTCAATCATTTTTCCTTCCCTAGCCCTTCAAACTTGCTTCATTAGAATTGACGAGACATCCTGGGTTTATCATGGCCTCTTTTTCTTGATTCTACTTTTTAAACGCTAGTAAAATTTTGCGTTGTTTTCTTTAGCAACCACTGCATCAGCAACTGTTCTTAATAAAGAGAGCGACAACATGTGTGCGCATGGGCAGTTGTTTGCGTGCGGGTTGCTGACTGATTGCGCATGCGTGCGGGTTGCTGAGTGACTGCGCATGCGTGTTTGACCGATTTCTTTTTTTATTTCGTAAGGGAATATGATAATCTTTACATGCCTCATCTTGTAATGGATGGTTGTTCATTTGGGATTAATTTCGGTCGGTCTTAATATTTGTTTGTTTGTTTGTTAGTTTTTCTATTAAAATTCGTCCAGACATTTTTATTCTTTATATTTTTGTGTCTTCTTGTGTCCGTGACAAACCAATTTTTTTTTCAAACATTGCTTGGATTTTTAAAATGATGCGTTGTGTAATCTATGATACACTTCTGTATTAAAATGTTTTCCAACACGAGAGTAAATTTACTAGAAATTCATTTACCTTATGCACATAATCGAGAGTCGTTTTTTCTTCCTTCTTTTCAGTGCGCTTATAGGGGAGGATGGCGTAAGATGAACCACTTTTTAGATTTTTTTACCTGAGTCTCCCGTGGTAATGTCATCCAGTCTATGTTAGTGCTAAATTAAGCATTTGCCATTTACTTTTGACCATCCAATATTTGGAGGTTTTCATAATATGTCTTCTATATTTTTAAAGCACTTGAAAAATGGAGCTATAAAGGTTCAATTTATCCCACATATTGGGTAAGTTGAACCACCCAAGGGGGTAAGTTGAACCCCGCTTTTGAGGTTGAGGGGAGAAAAAAGATATTTTTACAAAATAACAGAAAAGAAAGGACAAAATTTAAATTTCAGAAAAAAGCACAGACCTGCAACTTTACTGCACTGTCCAATTGTGGCATCCAGCTGTACACTTGTAAAAAACACACAAACAACAACAACAACCACAACCACAATGGCAATACAGTCACATTCCAGTCTATGAAAGATTGAATTTTTCCAGGTCACAGGGGAAGACCCATTGGTTGGATTTGTGTTAACTCCCCAACAAATTGTTTGGCACGGGTAGTGTTTTTTACAATATTTTGTCTATCGAATTATGCTTCATCATCGAGGTCGATAATGAAGGCCCGTCTGCCGTCCATGGGTTTTCGGCCTTGGATTCTCTTCAAGAAGATGCCCTCGAGTTCATCACCATCAATTACATCGACTCTGGCGATGTATCGACGTGTGCTTTTCTTGCTATTGACACTGACTACGACGAAACCTTCTATTAGTTCGTCATCTGATACATCGTCGTCATCAGAATCCTTCATAACCATGGACTCACAGTCTTCATCATCGTTGTCGTCATCCGAGGAGACATTGGCTGTTGTCTTCTGGGATGTTTGGCTAAACAGTTTCTTTTTTATGTTTTTGTCGGTTTAACCTTTGCTTTTTCTGCTGCCAATTTATCTCGGACTGGTGTGTCAGTCAGTATTTTGGTTGCCCTTTTCCTTCTTCCCCCAGGTATGATGTCTTCATCTGCTTTATCCTTTGACTTCACAATGAAGCAAATGAGTCCCTGGCCTCCCCACAAGAGGGGTGAGGGGGAGAAGAGAAAATAATGTGGCACACATGTTGGGGTACAATGAACCATCATTTCATTTTACCCCCAGCTCAAAGGTTCATTTCACTTCACCCCACGGCAGCCATCTTGAAAAAAATCATCTGGCAGCAAGACAATCCACTTTGTAACCATTAGCAACGTGCACAGAAAAACAGTCAAATAACAACTCAACCTCCAGTAATTAACAATAAAAAGAAAACAATTATACTCACCAACTTTTCAACTTTTCACTTGATGATCGTCAAAACACTTTTTCGCACCCAAACTCTCAAACTGGCTATAAATCGGCACCAATCGCTCAGAGACCCATGGTGACGTGTTGCTTAATGTGTGTGACGTCAGATGTTTATGGGGTCTCTGTTAACTCGTATACAAGTGTTGGTTCATCTTACCCAACTGTTCATCTTACCCCACCCTCCCCAGTGAGAGAATTTGCTATGCACTAATAATGTTATATACAACTATTTCTATGGTAAAGCTATAAACAATAATTTGCATAATCGCCATAATAGCTCTAAACGTGGTGTCATTTTCAGCAACCCGGTTTCGTTTAACAATACATCCTTCACTAGATGTTCCATATTTGTCCTTTAATCTATGATACTTGCTCGTTAACCAACGCTCTTCTACTCAGGTGATCTTGTGATAGTCTGAGCTATGTGAACATTGGCAATTCTTCGGTGTCAGGGGTCAGAAAAGAACATATCACTCACCAAATATTTTTTATTTACTCTTAGTTACCCTCTCCGCATCACTTTAGAGACAAAATATACGACCTTAACTTTTTTGAGAAACTGATTTACTAGTATACATTATTAGCATATTGTTCTAATTCCACGTGCCATGCCTTTTCTGGATATCTCAATTTCAGCTAATTCCCTTTAGTAACTCAGCTTTCCAAGTTTTTTCGTGACTGCCTTTGCTGTGGGCAGATCTCTAAGTTACTGAAACTGAGATATTCATAAGTGGCATGACACGTTGAACTAGAACAATCTACTGCCTTGGACTAAATAAAGGGTTCGGTTTGAAATATCCTCTGAAGAATGTCGAAGCGTACAACGGTCGTCACGTCTTGAATATGACAATAAAGATAAGGACAACAGTCCGAATAATGTAAATATTGTCACAATACCTCATTCAAAAAACATAAACTGATTTACTAGTGTTTTATTTTTTAAAATTACTATAGAATTATTTAAAAAAATATCATTTGTGAAGTTTGTATAAATAGGCAAGTTTGAAGCATAAGGAGAAATAAAATACAATATTCTCACATACATTTTAATTTCCGGACTCTCATGAATCTTGGTCTCCATTGTTACTCTGTTTGATGCAACAAGTAACATTCGAAGTCACTATATTTTAATAATAATCTACTTGGTTAATTATTTACTCCTTAATTATTTATCCATTGTTTTAAATTTGCGTTGTTTATTAAAAACCACACTAAAACTACTGCATATATAACATATTGCATCTTAGTATTTGTCTATATTTGTTAATAGCAGGCTAGTGAACAAGTAACTCACAGAGTTAGAGGGAGACAACTCATGACTACCAGAAGGGCACTACTATACAAGGAATGGAGTTCATATACCCCAGTGATTGTAATAAACGATTCGATTCGAAATTCCTATCACCCGAAGAAGGCCGGAGCGTACAACGGCCGAAACGTCGTACAAATGGCAACAATATTTCGAACAATGTAAATAATTGGAGTAGATAGATCTTAATTGGAGTAGATAGATCTCAATTGGAGTAGATAGATCTATCTATCGTCCGGTTCACACTCCACCCACGTCTATTGAACAGGTTAAGAGGCTCATCCCTTGTTCCCTGTTTAGGATGTGATTTCCGGTTTTCTCTTTACCAATCTTCTCACTTCTTTTTTTTCTTTCAATTGGAGTAGATATATCTATCTATCGCCCGGTTCACACTCCACCCACGTCTATTGAACAGGTTAAGAGGCTCATCCCTTGTTCCCTGTTTAGGATGTGGTTTCCGGCTTTCTCTTTTCCAATCTTCTCACTTCTTTTTTTTCTTTCAATTGGAGTAGATAGATCTATCTATCGCCCGGTTCACACTCCACCCACGTCTATTGAACAGGTTAAGAGGCTCATCCCTTGTTCCCTGTTTAGGATGTGATTTCCGGCTTTCTCTTTTCCAATCTTCTCACTATTACGTAGCCTCCTGCACATCAGTGGCGTTACCGCCTTGCTCAGGGTGATATGATAAAAAAAAAAAACTTATATCACATGTTCATATTGTTCAGTATAATTTCTCTTTAAAGTAAGCAAAAGTCTTATTTGATGACACAATGATTTAATAATAAAAATAGTGTTTGTGTCATGCATCTTGTTCTTTTATAATTTACTGAAGCTTTACAAATTGAAATTTTTGAACCTAAACTTAATCTTTAAACTTTTTTTCCACAAAAAAACGGTAACGATTTGGTTAAAATAATTTGTATCATTATTTATCATATCAAATCTCGATTTTCAAATTGAGTGCAATATCACGCTTCCAAAATCAACCTGCTTTGTTGTACAGAATGGACCTAAAGTTTGAAAATTTCATACATTATCGCAATAGATTCTTATTTTTCATTGTGGACTGTGATGATTATTAGGTTTCTATTAAGAAAACCTCGGAAACGATTAGGAACATCTCAGTTATAAAAATAATAACTATACTGCAGTATTTCTGAAATGTTGCTTAAAGGCGAGACGATAAACTACATGTATTTTTTCTAGAAGTATTTCTTTTTTATATAAATCACTGGTGCCCCCTAGATATGAATTTGCACGAGATACTAGATTAGCAACTAGGTCCCACTCTTTTACAGTGAAACAGATAAAATGTAACCGCAATTTCTACTCTAACAGCTTGTTTTCTCGCACTTCTCGTCTGTGGAATTCCCTTCCATATACTTGCTTTCCCAACAGCTACAATCTCCAGGAATTTAAATGTAAAGTCAATAGACACCTCTTATCACACTAACTCGCATCCATTCTCTCAGAAAACACTTCCCATCTACCCAACCCCCATCCTCGGTATCCTCATCCGTCTATCACCCTCCTCCAGACATTTCCTATAACTAACCTCACTTTCTCATCACTTTCATATATGTAACCCTATGCGCAATAGTAGCAGTGGAATGCCTTGCTAGGGGTGAAATGATTAAAAAATGTACTTTTTAACCTGTTTTTACACAGCGATTTTTTAAATTGTTGGTTACTATTTGAGAACAATAATTTCTATAAGATGACCTTTATTTCATTTTCTTTACTGATTCGTTTTCTGCTGATAAATTGAAAGACCAACCTTTCGATATATCCCATAAAAATTATGAAAACTTAATTTGCCCTCAACTAAATCTATCACATTTTTAAAAAAAACATGTTTAAGACTATTTTATAAGAGAAACTAATTACTGTTTAAAAAGAACGATTCATGTTGTGAATTTATTTAATTTGCTAAGAAATGAAAAGTGGTTTTCTATAAATTCCGTCTTTAGCAAAAAAACAAATATTTCGACATATCAGTCATCAAAGGATACATGACAACATTTATAGAAATTCCGTCTCGTCACTTTCTTGTGATTTGTTTCTTCGTTTAGTAATGTGCCTTTCATTCATTGGGTGTATTTTATAATTACTCTTCTCTTCAAATCATTTCAAAGATTGAAATCTAACTTCCTGTTGTGAATGCCACAAAACCAATTCCATTTACCTTATCTAAACCGTCGCCATTTTAAAGTTGTTTACGCGATACTTTTTATGTTTATTAAGCAGTTCTTTGAAGTAAACGAGTTGTAAAAGGTAATGACGTAGGGAATGACTTCGATTCATAATTAAAAAATAAAGATAACGACACAAAAGAAAAGAATATTTTGTAAAGTGCCAATGATAGAAAGAATGAAGAAGTGTTGAGTTAGATTGGATTTTATAACAAATCAAAATTTGATGGGTTACTTAATGTTGACTCTATTTATCGGCATTATATGTGAGACTATTAGTAAATTAACAGGTTTGATACCTGATCGATTGCAACAGTACATATTTGTAAAGTTTTCACTTGAGTGGTTCCCAAAAATTGGCGGGGTGAGGCGCATTTTCGGAATGAAAATTTGCTCGCACCTCTCCAAAATTTATGTGAAAATTTAAAAATAATTTATTTAAAATAAATAAAAAGAAAGAGAGAGAGGGAAGGGTTAAAGTTCGATAACTGCGGATTTGAAGTCAGAACATTATCATTGAAAACTCTCTCCTCCAATTTGCAGACCCTAGTTATTATTATATTCTTAATACTTGAAATAATGCAAAAATATCACGATGATAAAATCGCTTAATAATTATTTATAACTATTTATACTGGGGCTCATGCATGCAATTACAAGTAATCTATAATATTATTTTAAATCTTGAAATGATATTTATTATTGGGATATGAATTTTTAAAAAAAATGTTTCTAAATCTTTGGTTGTCTTGCAATCATTCCGCCTCACCTGCTATCCGCTTACCCCGCAAACATGAGGCGCGACGCACCGTTTGGAAACCACTGGTTTAAAGACTAGATAAGTACACCTGCAGAAGGCCGATTAATGTACAAACCGAAATGTTGCGCTTAAACCAACAATGATAAATGAGTGAAAGAATGAAATTTGTTCAGACATGATGATAGTAAATTGACGTACGATTGTAGTTATATAAATGTTGTCTTGTAAGTTTTTCGGGATTTGTGAATGTTTCTTTGTTTATTAAAATCATTGTTTTTCATTGTGCGTATTCTAGGGTTACTATTCGAATCTTTAAACAATCATTTCAGAGATTGAATTCTTAATTCCGTTCAGTCGTCGCTATTTTGAATCCGTTTTCTCATTCATGCATTTTTGATTACCCCCGTTTTCTAATTTATCCGTAAACTTTGATAACTGCCTGTCACGAAAGACAGTATTGTCATGTGGTATTCGTTTAGCCCTTGACTATGAAACCCTCCTCTCGTTTCTACCCGACAGTACCGGCGAGAAACTAGCTTTGAGTAGAAGAAAGTCGAGCAGAAAAGAGAGAAATCCACCCAGGTAAACAATTCTTCAACTGTGGATATCAGTTCGGAACGAGAAATAAGAAAACCGAATTCAATATCTAGCTAAATTCGTTGCAGCTCCTTACGTGCAAATATCCTCGGGAAAGATTTTAATCCGTCTCTTTTCCCTCCAGCTATGGATTAAATAGTAGAACAGATTGGGTTTTACAACCTTGGTAAGCAATCAGTCTACCACAAGTAATAATGGCAACCGCTGCGGCAAAATCTTCTGCTCTTTTGAGACATGATCGCCCAAGTGAGTATCACGTATGGTACTTGACTGACTGAGAGTAGAGCAGGTTGACTTTTAAATTTTTTAGTTCATCGATATTGCAATCAATAGCAAAGCTAGGGTATAATGTGGAAAGTATTCTTACCAAAAATTAAATTCATGGCTTTTAGCAATTTTTTTTTTTAGTATTTAGTTTTAAATATCGTATAAAAATGTATAAAAATAAAAAATTTCCGCAGGTTTTTGCTTAAAAACTGACTCCCAAATTTTACTATTATAAGAATAAATCTAAATGAGGTTGACATATTTTGTATTAAATACATTGAATAGAAAATATATTCAAATCAGAATTCTAATTATGAATCATCACAAGCAAGATATGTATTTTTTACTGTATTCGATAAGTAAAATCTACGTAAAAATTATGAAAGATTACAAAAAGCTACTCAATGAATAGGAATTGTTAGATCATTTGTTAGGCCACAATTAATGAAGAATTTTATATAGCATAATAATATCTGCACAGAAATTATAAGACAAAATGTTTAAACAAATTACATTATGAAATAGCTAAACTGTTAAGTATAATTTCCATTTGATGCATATGAAGGTTTTATTTGATGGCACAACAATTTAGTAATAATGTGCTTGCGCTATGTATCTTATCCAGATAAAGTTTGTAAAGTTTCAGCAAATTATACATTTGATAAATCTGTGTTATAAGGATTTTACTGATCAACGGAATGAAGTTGCAACGCTACATTTTTAACCTAAACTAAATCTTTAATCTCGTTTCCTCAAAAAACGGTAATGGTTAGGAAAAAATATTTTGTGCTATTATTGATCATATCAAACATCAATTTTTAAATTGAGTGCAATATCACGCTTCCAAATTCTACTTACCTTACTGTCCAGAATGAGCCTAAAGTCTCTGGAAATTTCATATGTTATCTCAATATATTTTTATTTCTCATTGTAGACAGTAGAATGATTATTAGGCTTCTATTGAGAAGACCTTGGAATCGATTAGGCATATCTCAGTTAACAAAATAATGTGGCTGCAATATTTCTACAATGTTACATAGCGGTTGTAAAAAAAAAGTTTACTTTTTTTTTCTAAGCTCCCCCACAACGTACCTGCAACGGTTTGTGATGTAATGGATAACGGCTCGGAAGCAGAAATAAGAGATTCCAGATCGAATTCCAATCGGCTTTGTTTCGTTCACTTACGTGCAAATACACTTGTAAAAAGTATGAAACTCTTCTCTTTCTAGTTATGGGTTGATTAGCAGGACAGACTGGGTCCTATAACCAGGGCTGTGTAGTCAGGACAGAAACCTCCAACTTCGAATAATCTTTATGTAATTAAGTGATTATGGTCTACATTGGTGCATTGGATATCTGCTCGGAACGAGAAATCGGGGAGCCGAGTTCGAATTCCAGCCGAATTCATTGTATTCACTTTCGCGCAAATACCCTTGGGAAAGGTAATAATCGGTCTATTCCTTCCAGTTATGGGTTAAATAACAGGACAGATTGGGTTCTATAGCCTTGGTCGGCAACCAGTCTACCGCAGAAAGCAATGGCAACCTATTGCGGGATAATCATCTGCCCAGTCAGTCATGTCTATTTCGAGACATGATCGCCCAAGCGTGTATCACGTATGGCACTTAACTGACTGATCTCATAATGCCTATGCATATGCTCCTAACTTGAGTAGGATAACTGATTTATATAAAAAATGAAGATATTGTGGCTTTATATCATACCTAAACATTCTTTAATGTTTTCTAACAGAGTTAATACAAAATCTTCGAAAAGATATAGAAGAAATAACAATGAAAATAAAACTGCTATAATGACTTATATAGAGAGAGACCTTTTTCTAGACATCTCCACGTAATTGCCGAAAAAACATCATAGCATGATGTTAAAATAAAAACAATGTTTTATCATCAAAATGTTTATGTTATTATTAAGAGGAAAAATCAAATTTTGTTGTCATTATTTTTAAAAAAAATTTAATCGTTTCTAATACGTTCTAAATTTTGGTTAAATGTATGTATTTATTTTTTGTCAGATATTTACCCAAGGTTTACGTAATGTTACTACTATGGTAACGTAATATTAAACAAGCCGGGTTTTTTTTTGTTATTTCTTTGGCGCTGAAAGACACATTAATTTGAAAATTCTTGCAAAATTCAATTCTTTGATATTAATGAAACCTTCAGGACTTATTAACAAATAAATGAAATTATTTATGCCATTATTATTTTTAGAAAATCTTGGTAATCATTTTTTTTTAATCTGTTACCCTCCTCCAATTAATTACATGAAACTTCTAATAATTCATTATGTATACCAATATTTTTATTAGTTAAATGCAGGATTCATTGGGAAATGTAAATCATGTAATTTTTTATTTATTGACGAAACCATTTTTCCGAAAATCTGCTCCGAATAGTAAAATAAAAAATGCATTAAAACTACGCAATTTTTAATTTAGATAAACTTTTAACCGATTTTATCAAATTTAAGAAGATTTACTTTCTGAAGAAGAAATAAAATTTCGATGAATAATAATTTTTTATGATAACTGTTTTCATTTTTTCATGGCTAATGATGATGATTTATAAAATGTCAAACATCTTTTAAATCTGTTCCATTTACTCAGTGTCTTCCGTTATTAATTTATTAAGTAAATACTTTATTTACAAATCGAAAATTGAAATGATTAATACAAATCATTTAGAATTAAGATTTTTAAAATAATTTTAATTTTTTTATGTAAATTGCTCATTTTCTTTTTATTATAGAAAATTATAAAAGACCTATGATTAAAAAGTCTCGTGTTTCAACGATTGTTCCCCTTACAAAATGTTAATTTGGGTTATCTCGATTTTAGTCACCATAATTCCTGATGTATGAACTGATTTACGACAGAGGTCACAATCACCTACTTGAAAGGCCAACGAGTCAGCCCTTTCTGTTTAAGAAATACTTTTATTCTAAATTTCATGCAATAAACAAGTAATACTTGTTTCAAATTAGATTAATTTAACTTTAAATTTGCTAATTTTCCAAAAGTAACGTGTGAGAGATGTGTATTTTTATTTTATAACTTTTGTTTACTAATGTGTCGAAAAAAATAAAAAAATTGCTGAAATTAAAAAATTAAAATCTCAAAATTTGACATTCCAATGAATATAATTTCTGTTTGAAATACACCCGAGTATTTTGCTTCTGCAAATAGTAATCATTTAGATTTCCAGTAAGTTAAGATTAAAGTCTCAATAAAACATTTTATTTTTATTTTTAAAAGTTCAGTTTAAAACTTAGGTATCGAAAATGAGTTGAGGTAAATACATTTTACAGACGTGTATATATATATATATATATATATATATATATATATATATATATATACCTTTGTAAATTTTCATACATGTATATATATATACCTTTGCAAATAAGAAATAAGTGCAGAACAAAAATAACAGAAGTTGAAATATAACCTTGGCAGACCGGTTGCAGTCTCTCTCTCACCGGCGCGACGTGGCTTCCCTGTGTTTATTCTATAAATACTTTCACGGCTTCTACTCCGACGAACTTAGATCACTGGTGCCCCCTAGGTACGAATTTGCAGGAGATACTAGATTAGCAACTAGATCCCACCCTTTTACAGTGAAACCGATAAAATGCAACCCCAATTTCTACTCGAACAGTTTGTTTTCTCGCACTTCCCGACTGTGGAATTCCCTTCCACATGATTGCTTCCCCGACGGCTACAATCTCCAGGAGTTTAAATGTAAGGTCAATAGACACCTCCTAACACACTAACCATCTTTCAAACACTCTTCCCATCTACCCAACCCCCAGCCTCGGTATCCTTACCCATCTATCACCCTCATTCTGACATTTCTTATATCTAACCACTATTTCGCTTCACCTTCCTCTATGTAACCCCATGCGCAATAGTGGCAGTGGAATGCCTTGCTCGGGGTGAAATGATTTAAAAAAAAAAAAAAAAGGTTGTAAAAGACACAACAAAAATAAAAGTTCTATAAGATTATTTTTACATGTACAGTTTTGAAAATACAAAATAACTACAAAAAATAAAATGACTTTAAAAAAGAAGTTTAGATGAATTTCTTTAAAAGAAATAGTAAGTATACAGTAGAAGAAATAACAATAGAAATAAAAATTCTATAATGTAAAACTTTTTTACGTGTATATCTTGGTACATAAAAAATAAAAATAAACTAGGGTCATATAAATTGTAAATCCAACTGGAGCTGGTGTCGTTATAGTTTTATCGACTCCTTCTCTAGTGACACTTCAATTGCTTCCAACTCCGACTCCATGACTAAGACTCCACAGCCCTGCCTGTCGCCTTGGTTGGAAATTTACTACGAGAAAAAAGTCTGTGTCAAGTCAGTCATGAATCAAGAGATATAATCGTCGAATCGTCTATGACAATTACTTGACTGACCTATACTAGAGCATACATTTATTTTTTTTTTAAATTAATAATTTTAATTTTAAAAATACGAAAATAAATTTGATATATCCAACATCTATTTTTAAATGAAGGCTAACGATGCTGATGTTATAAATGACCAGTGTTTTTTTTTGTTTGTTTTTTTTTAACAAGGTTACAAGGGTAGTATTTTGTGGGAAAACAGTGGTATTTTCCAGTTAGCAAAGTTCTTGAGTAGATGTTTCGTAAAGGGGGGATTTCTCTGCTCGTTCCCACAAGAAAAACGAGAAATCGTAGTGTGAAACTGCTGGGCTAAATACGAGTCTTCTCTACCTGTTTTGATGGGAGGAGAAAATCTGAAGTCAACCTGCCAATACAGAGCCACATGTCTTCTGCAGCAAGGTTTCTAAGTAGCCCTTCGAACTGGGTTTGAAGGTAGAGGCCGTTGAAAGGGAAAAGTGGGGGAAAAAAACTGGCCTTGAAGATATAGTCCGCTGAAACAGAAGAGGGCGAATAGGGATCGGTCAGCGTTTTTATGACTACGAGAAGTTCCAGTTCTACCCTGCTGATTACTAAGTAAGGAAGCTCCGACATGCCACAATAGCCAACAAATATGATGATGGCTGTCTACTGGATTTCGAGCGTGGCATTTTCGTAAATTCAGTCTTGCCTGGTTCTGTCACGAGCTTTTAAATGACTTTTTATTTTAGAAATAGATAAGAAAATGTTCGTTGTTTATCCCTGGGTGGAATGCTTCTTCTGTTTGAGTTGCTTAAGATGTGGCATTTAAGGAATCAAAGTGAGATAGATTTACATTGCAGGCACATACATGTTCCTTTCTTCTCTGTCTCTCCCTCTCTCTGTCACTCTCTCCCTCCCTCTCTTTCTCTCTCTCTCTCCTTCTCTCTCTCTCTATATATATATATATATGTGTGTGTGTGTGTGTGTGTGTGTGTGTGTTTGTTTCTCTATGTCTCATTCATTTGTATTGGGATTTTGTGATATTTATTATGTTTAATTTATCATACTCCAATATGATTGACACAAGGCTAATCATATAGGAGCATTTTATTGAACCACTCTCCCAGGTGGAATGCTCTTGCTTGATTTGAAAATATGGATTATAAATTTTAGAAATTTAATGAGCGCATGTACATTTTTCTTACTGAACCCAGTATAATATATATATATATATATATATATATATATATATATAATAACAGCATAGCAACCTTAGAATTCAACTCGTAATTCAACCTAACATGATGGGATACAAAAAAGTTACATTTCAAATTCGTAATGAAAATACCTTATCTTAGATTTGAAATTTCTTAAATCCTGCTAAGATTACAACTAGGTAATAGCCTGAACATTCGGAGATATATGTTGCTGAAAGCAGAGGTCGTTTAAAATCGGCAGTTGTTCCGGAAAACACCAAAAACATCCATAGCCTCGTTTTGGCCGATCGCAAACTGAAGTTGTGCGTGATAGTAGAGGAGTTGAACATATCAGAAGGTAGTGTATTCACCATTTTGCGTGAAATGAGAAAGCTGTGTTCAAAGTGTGTGCCGCCTTTGCTCATAGTCGATCAAAAACAACAACGAGTTGATGATTCAGAGTGTTGTATGCAACTGTTTCAACGCAACAAGAAAGAGTTTTTGTGTTAATAGTGGATGAAACATGGATCTACTACTTCACTCCGGAGTCAAATCGACAGCCAGCTGAGTGGACAATAGCAGGTAAAAGCCGTCCAAAGCGACCAAAGACGAAAACATCAGCAGGCAAGGTTTTAGTCTCCGTATTTTGGGATGCGCAAAGTATTTTGTTTATCGATTACCTTGAGAATGGAAGAAACATCAATAGTAAATATTATATAGCATTATTGGTGCGTTTGCAAAAAGAAATCGCAAAAACACGGCAACAAATGAAGAAGAAAAAAGTGATCTTTCACCAAGACAACCAACTGTGTGACAAGTCGATCGCAAAATTTGCAAAACTAAATGAATTGCACTTTGAATTGCTTCCGCATCCACCCTATTTTCCAGATCTGGCGACTACCGGTTATTTGCAAACCTCAAAAGAATGATCCAGGGAAAGAGATTTGGCCCCAATAAAGAAGTTATATCGGAATCTGAGGCGTAATTTGAGGCCAAGCAAAAATAGTTCTACAAAAAAGACATCGAATTGTTAGAGAAGCGTTGGAATCAGTGTATCACACCAGAAGCAGACTATGTTGATGAATGAAGTTGAATTTTGTTTAAAAGTTTTTGTTTTATTATTTAGGCCAGGGATTTGTTGAGTGATCTGTTAAGTGCCATATGTGATACACGCTTGGGCGATCATGCCTCGTAGAAGAAATTACTGACAGGGCAGAAGATTTTCCCATAGTAGATTGTCATTACATCCTGCGGTAGACTGGTTATCAACAAAAGCTGTAGAACACAATTTGTCCTGCTATTTAACCATAGCAGGAGGGAGAAAAGACGGGTTAATACCTTTCCCAAGAATAATTGTGCGTAAGTGAATGCAAAGAATTCGACTGGAATTCCGATTTCTTCTTCCGAGCCGATATATATTGCACCACAAATTGAGTTGAAACCGAATTTTGTGGGAAGAAAAACTCAGTAGACGAAAGAAAAAATTTTGAATTGACGAGCGTCGGCCTCCAACTATACACAGTCCAATATTACAATGAAGTGATTAAAAAAAAGCGGTAGTTTGTAATAAAAAAATTCTTTTACTTTTTTGGGTTTTTATTTTCTCCTTCTTTTTAAGACGAACTCTTGTATCAGTTACCGTCAGCTGTTCCATGTTGTTTATTTCTTGTATTTTGATAGCATTGAGCCTCGTCCGTCTTGCCTAGCTTGTTTCTTTACCCAACACCCCAACACAAGCACCCATATCCGTGTACGCACCCTTGCCGCAATCCTAGACCTCAAGTGACCTTTGTATTTCACTTTTTCTTCTTTAGCCCGCACCTGTTTCTCTTTCTTTTTTCCTCGGTCGACTTCAAATCGCTTCTTCGCTTGCAAACATAGATACTTAGATAGGATCTTGGACGATTGGATATGGCTATGAACATACGTATATACATAGATAGGTAAATCAACAAAAAATATAAATAGCGAACTGAGATAGAGATAATATAACAGAGTAGTCACGAGACAGACATTTACTACGTAAACGTTATATTTTAGTGGATACTTGTATTTAATAAGACGCCCTGTTTATTTACTGAAGAATTTTTTTTTTCGTCTACCGGCCTGAATAAACGATACAACCTATCAGAGAAAAATATTCGCGCTTTGGCTAGATTCGAACCTGCGTTCCTTTAAATTTTAAAGGAACAGTTATTAGATCTAACGTACTTTGGATCTCTCGGCCAATTAGTAGGTAGACAGATAGACAGATAGTATGATAGAGCGAAAGAGAAAGAGAGAGAGAGAGAATTTATAATTTTTAATTTAGTATATGATAGATAGATATGCATAACATTTAATATTAACTTAGCTTCTGTACATCAATTTTTCTATTAAAATGTATTGTAATAAGAGTTTGTTTTTTTTTAATCACATCGCCCCAAGCAAGGCGGTAAGGCCACTGGTGTGCAGGGGGCTACGTAAGAGTGAATCAATTGGAAGAGAGAAAGCCGGAAACCACATCCTAAACAAGGAACAAGGGATGAGCCTCTACACCTGTTCAATAGACATGAGTGGAGTGTGAAACGGGCGATAGTTCAGTCTATCTACTCCAATTGAAAAAAAAAGAAAAAAGAAAAGTGAAAAGATTCGAAAAGAGAAGCTGGAAACCACATCCTAAACAGGGAACAAGGGAAGAGCCTCTAAACCTGTTCAATAGACGAGGGTGGAGTGTGAACCGGGCGATAGTTCAGTCTATCTACTCCAATTGAAAAAAAAAAGAAAAAAGAAAAGTGAAAAGATTCGAAAAGAGAATACTTTCTGTTCAGTGTTTTCCCGACTCCAGTGGTGGCTAGCTAGTTTCATCAACACCGACCATTATTTGATTTTTGCAAGAATTTCCAAATTAATGTTTTTCACCGGCAAAAAAAGTAACTAGCATAATATTACGTTTACCGTAGTAAACCCTTGTAGAAATTGCATCACTCATGGACGAAAGAAAAACAAGACATGTTACCAAAATTTCGAACGTGTTAGAAAGAATTAATTTTTTTTTTTAATAATTAAAACTACTTTGATCTATCCTCTTAATAATAACATGAACTTTTTAAGATAATTTGTTTTTATATAGTTTGGGTACTTTTTTCTACATTTTTTGTTAGGTGCGTTGTAGTGCAGTTGTCAGCTCGGAATGAGAAATTGGGCAACCGAGTTCGAATATCAGTTGAATTGCTTGCATTCACTTACCCTCAAATGGTATTTAAATCCGTCTCTTTCTTCCAGTTATGGGTTAAATAACAGGACAGATTGTGTTCTGTAGCCTTGGCTGGCAACCAGTCTACGACAGAAAATAATGGCAACCTACTGCGGGATAATCTTCTACCCAGTCACTCATGTCTCGAAAGAGACATGATCCCTTAATCCTGTATCACGTATGGAACTTAACTGACAAACTGACCTATACAAAAGCCGCCCAAATCCGGACAGACATCGAAACCGTAAATAAAATAACGATAGGAATAGAGAGAGAAACACGTTAGATGAAGACAGAGGAGAGAGAGACAGAGAGGGGTTATAGAAATAACGCAATGAGCGACGAGAATGATAAGTATCGACAATAAATAAATACAAACACATTTTAAACTAACCTCCAACCACAGCACACACACACACACACACACACACACACACCTTATTTGAACAGCCGTCACAGTAACTAGTCACACTATACCGACAATTCTGCACATTTTCTACACTTTCCCCGTACTCGTCGTCCCCTGATTAACATCCCATCCCCTTCCGCTTTTATTCCCACTTAATAAGATCGTCTCGTTTTTAGAGTGGGTCTCATCAAATCCCGGCTCTTCACTACGCTTTATATAGCCACCCACACACTTTAACCAAGGAGGCTGCTCTTCCTACCTTACCTAAACATATCTTCCACGGTGTCATACTAATTGTTCCCGGCGTCTCTAGATGCCCGTATTGGCAGAGGTCGACAAAGGCGTAGACAGAAAAGAAAAAGAACGTTGGTAAGAAAGAGAGGCTCAAAAATCAAAGGTTCAATCACCCATTTGTTTCTTTGCCTGTTTGTTCAGAATTTCTTTCTTGAGCTTCTGTGCCGTTTTCTCGAAAGCGAGATTTCTCAACCATTTTTAATTCGCAGTGCACTTGTAGAATGACTAAAATTCCGAGCCGCACTTTAAATTTTAATAAAGAATAATGTCATGGCAGGTAAAAAATAATAAAAAAAAGTCTTTTGAAATAACTATTTATTTTGAAGACACAAGGTCCTATATTTAAGCGGTAGAATTTTAATTTAAATGGATTTATGAAGAATCTGATGTTTTTCTTTTTAGAGAAACCGGTAATGACTGATAAATCTGTCAAGGAAGGCAAAAGGGAAAGTATTATTCACTCCTTAAGGATTAAGGAATTTAGCGTCCAGTATCAAATGAAAAAGACCTGAGTTAGACATAGAAGCCATGTGCTTGGTTACCTAGCTTTTTTAAAAATAAGGTTTTTTTAAGATATAAAAATATTTAATAAGTTACTCTTCTGTTAACTTGGGGCGCACCTGGTTACATTCTAAATTTCATTAGTGTGTCCAGTTGAGAAACACTACTCTAAGATCTAAAACCCTCATGAAGGAGAGAAATCGGTAATACTTGAATTGACTGGTTCGCTCATAAAAAAATAAAAAATAAAAAAAAATAAAAACAGGGATATTTGGTGGATGTAATTCTTTTCATCGATTAGAATGTCTTCAATCTACAATATTCCTCAGAATCGAAGAATATTGCCTTGTTAAAATCATTTTAGAAGTGGTGACCTATGCTACATATATATATATATATATATTAACCGACATCTATAGCACAACTCGAAGTTTTACGCATTGTGCCATAACCAGGTGCATAATATGAACTGACCGTTTCTAGATTTGATTGTTTATTTTTGGTTCCCATGTTGTTCATGAAATGTAGAAATGGTCAATTCATAATGTGCACCTGTTGATTGCATAATGCATGAAATGCAGAGTCGTGCTTTAGACGTAGGATAATATATTTATTAAAGCTCTTTTATATTATATCGAGCGCTGTTTTATTAAAATCAGAAAAATATTCATGCATGTGTGCATAAGTTCATATGTACATATCCATAAGTATATATATATATATAGCCTTGTGCAAATTAATTGAAATAAACCAAATTATGACTGATGGATTCAGTTTGTTTTCACGACTGGCTGTTGAAAGGCTGACACAATCAATATCCACGATCTCTCTGTGAGGCTTACCAGTGTGTTCGTGCAGCTTTACAATTTTCGTACGCTTCCTTGGAGTAACGTCCATCGCAGACAATTCTCGTAGGACAATTAATCGACAGTCGAGACAATAAATTCTGACGCAATAATGAACCAATAATTTTCAAGGCCAAACAAATATTATCATACATCCCAGATCCATACATCCTAGATTTACACACCACTGCAAATGACTTAATCAGAGGAAAAAGCAGAATTCGATTAAACCCTGTCACTCTACTTGGTCTAAAACTGACCTGTCTAGTGAAAGAAAGGAAACTAAAGAAGTTGTTTCAATTCAAGACGTACTTTTTTTTACAATGTTGTTAACTATGTACAAGACTCAAGAGCCACTCGAAGAAGTGGGTTATAGAGGACGAGGCATACTTTATGGAGATATGTCGGTAACATAACGGTTAATCCTGTCTTGAACAAGTTCACATTAGAGTGATCGAGGAAGTACCCTCTTAGGAGACGGTTCCATGAAGCAACGGTTTTTGGGAAGAATTTGCTCGAGTGGCACTTACGTCTCACCAATGGAATACGAATGAGGTGGTGGTTCGTAGCCTGGCAACTTTTAGCTGTGTTAGTTTAGAACTGGTGCAACTAAGGAATGGGGTTCGTCTGTACACATTCCATGGAAATAGCGATAGAGCAGCGAGAGGCTTGTGATGTTTCGTCTGTTGGAAAAAGGGTTGTAGGGTGGAAAATAATTTGTCACCCACAATGACGCTGAGAAGCTTTTGGGCTCTATCGAAACTGGAAAGTGAAGACTGAGAAGCTTCTGCCCAAATATGGCAGCAAAGAAGACGGAAGGGGCTACTGGGAATGAAAGAGAATGGAAAATTTTAGAAGGAACCGGAAACCCAATCCTATACAGGAAAAAGATATAAACTTTTACCTCTTCAAGTGAGTATGGAGGAGCGTGAAACAGACGATAAGCGGCTTCACATATACAGATAGAAGCAAAATAATACTTGACAAAATTATTTTTGAATGCTTTACCCGAAATACTGAGGTATTCATTTAGTAAAGTAATATTAGGCACAACGGGGTAAAATACTGAACTTATTGTCAACATCCTGCGAAATTCAGTTGTGAATATAGATAGACTAGCAGTACAGCCCGGCGTTGCTCGGGTATAATGAAAGCTTTAAAACTAACCCATGGTCCTGGAGCTCATACTCCTTGGACGTTGAAACGAAAGACTAAAAAGCAATAGTTGTTTCCAGTTAAAGCGAAACCGTAGACTGAAAGAAAAATGAATGGATGAAAGTCAAATTTTGATTTCCTGGTATCGATATCAAATAAATTTTTTTCGTCATAAACAGAATTTTGAAGGCTAAATAAGTTCTCTGAGTAAATGGTATCATGGCTGAGACTAAGAACTACAATTATACCTACTTAGAGCCAAACCCGAAGCAAAAACTAAAATAAAAGGGCTGAAAAAAAATACAGACATACAAACAGATAAACAGACACACACACAAAAACATCTTACCTTATATATATATATATATATATATATATATATATATATATATATTATCGATTTTCTGCACTATTGTAAGAACTGCAACCTTGAAACTTCTGAATATCGTTTCTTATGTCTTTGTCTATGAGTGTATCAAATTTGATTAAAATCGGACCACTCCTTCTATAACCCGATTTTTTCGACTATCGATTTTCGATATTTATCGGGGGTTACCTCGACACAAAACCTAGTTAAGAACACTCGCAGACACTTTTAGTACAACTGTGTAAAATTTCAAGAAAATCGGTTCAGCTGTTTCGGAGTCTATAGGTAACGGACACACACACAGAGACAAAGTTCCATTTATAAATAAGATTAGATGCTAGAGCCTGTCGATATATGTGTGCCATTTAATCGTCTAAAAAATGAGAGAGAGAGAGAGAGAGAGAGAGAGAGAGAGAGAGAGAGAGAATAACACAATAGATGGAATACCAGATGGTCATGGTTTGTTGATGAATGTTTGTTGACATAAATTGTCTTTGCCACATTTGATTACCTTAATTCTAATCCCCTGATTAGAACGTATTCCTATCACAAAAGGCAAAAGGTCTTTAAGATAATGAGATTCTTTCAAAATTTAATGGAACATGTCTCTTTTCGAAAAATGTGAAGATAGCATCGGAACATATTTGTAGGTTATCAATATTTGATTACAAAATCGGAGAGAGATTTGACAACATGGCTGCTGTCAGATATTTACACCGTCGAACCATTTCCTATATTGTTTTCGTCACATTTTACTCCGGTCTGCTTTTGGCGTCAATCGCATTCGATAAGCCCTCCTGAATTTTTTATGAAACCTGCAAAGGTAAATTTTCTCGTTCTTTCCTATTCAAGTAACATATACAAGAATGGTACCACAAAATAAAATGCGGAGGGGGATGCATCAGCTGTTAAAAGTGGTGGTGATAAAAAAGATATTAAAATTTAAAGATCCCGATTTCTAGATTTCTAACCGTTCTGGGTATGAAAACTAACTAAATCCAGAAGCAGAGCCACTGATCAAGAGCTTTTTTGTGGAATAGGCACACACACACACACACACACACACACACACACACACACACACACACACACACACACACATATTCATGGTTACAAATTCAAAAAATCACGTAAACAGTAACAAAAAAAGAAAAGAAAACAAAGAGTGAAGACATTACTATAATGCCTTCACAATAATTCGAAGTCGGTTTGACCCTGCTCAGTTAAATGACAAACTTCCGCAGATTATATATATATATATATATATATATATATATATATATATATATATATATATATATATTATTTAATTATTCAGTTTTTGGTCATGTACCAGTACACAGTTGTATTAAAAACTGTTCAGTACAACTATACTGTAGAACTTTCGTTTACAAATGAAATATATATATATATATATATATATATATACATATATATATATATATATATGAATTGAGTTCTACCGGTGACTGATGTGTGTATACGCCGCATATATATAACACGTTAAAATATGAGTTGTGATAAAGTTTAGCGCCAAGGTTGCTGTTTCAGTGATATTAATTATAAAATGTATTTTGGCAAGCAGGTTTTTATCGTAATGTGCTCGATATCTTTGTGGAGATAGCGCGTTGATGAGCACAAAGCGTCCGTCACATTAACTGAGCAGGTTCATGCCGACTTAGAAGTTTTGTGAGGACAGCTCTGACTAACAGTAACGTTATAACATTCTCCCCACGAAACTTCGAAGTCAGCAGATATTTATAATAGACAGGAATAAGCGTAGTATAAATGGCATTTTTAATAAAACTAAAAAACGGTTTCGTTCCAGCCTTATCAAGTTTATTTCTAGGAATAGGAGACATGCAAAATAAAAGATGATTAATGGAGACGAGAAAAACATGCAAGGAAAAGGAGAGTCCCATAACATTAAAACCTAGACGGCAGTCACTCTGTTTGCAGAGGGAAAGCTTGCGGGATTTGATGTATAAAGACTCGAGCATCTTTAAATGATAAAATGTGTGGGACCGTGATAAAATAGAGAAAAGATCCACACTCCATTTCTTTCTCTCTCTCTCTCTCTCTCTCTCTCTATATATATATATATATATATATATATATATATATATATATATATATATATCGTAGGCGTTAATTCTCGTATCCCAAAATATAAGTTTTCATGGCTAATCGCTTCCTTTATGTCTTCATGCACCATCCAGCCTAATAAGAAACCCAAATACTCCTGTGTCTCTGGCCATGGACCTGATTGACTAGGAATGATTGTTGTCAATCATAGCCTAGATATCATCAACAAATTCCTGAACAATTAAAGTGAATTCGTACGAGCAGCCGTACCTTCGTTATCACCAATGGACTGATCAAACTCTTTCTGAATCCTCTGCACTGTCATCAGAGTGACACCCAAACGTTCTGAAATGTTCGCTGTAAAATAGTAAAAAACTATAAAGTGCCGACAAATTACCCATCAGAGAGAGAGAGTGTGTGTGTGTGTGTGTGTGAGAGAGAGAGAGAGAGAGAGAGAGAGAGAGAGAGAGAGTGGTGAAAATGTACATATAGTGCGGCTAATATTATAAATACAGATGTTTCGCGCCTCAGATATAAAATAAATAATAAATAATTCTGTGTTAAACATCTGTATTTTCTCAGGTTCTTATTTTTATCTATAATTTTGCACCCTCTGTTTAAAATCATCTTTCTATACGTCTGCCACTTTCTTTTTCTCTTTCTCATATATATATATATATATATATATATATATATGAGCGCAAATTAATATATATATATATATATATATATATATATATATATATCAGCGCAAATTAATATATATATATATATATATATATATATATATATATATAATTTATTTCTTTAAACATTATTTTTTAATGGATACTTATATTTGAGTAGATGCTCTGCTTTTATTATTTATTTACATTTACTGGCTTGAATCATCGAAAAGTCTTGTTAGGAAAATATAGATCCTTCGGCAGGATTCGAAACTGCGTTCCCTAAAGGAAACCCTCATTAGACCTGACGTGCCTTATTCGGACTGGTTGGGAGTTCTTACGTGGTCGATGGATTTAATACACGTTAGATGTAATGATGGTTTCCCCTAGAAGACGCAGGTTCGAATCCTGCCGGAGGACGCATAATTTCTTGATTTCGAAATTATTCAGGTTAGTCAGTCAGTTAAGTGCCATACGTGATATAGGCTTGGGCGATCATGTCTCTTTCGAGACATGAGTGACTGGGCAGAAGATTATCCCGCAGTAGGTTGCCATTACTTTCTGTCGTAGACTGGTTGCCAGCCAAGGCTACAGAACACAATCTGTCCTGTTATTTAACCCATAACTGGAAGAAAGAGACGCATTTAAATACCTTTCCCAAGAATATTTGAGGGTAAGTGAATGCAAGCAATTTAACTGATATTCGAACTCGGCTGCCCAAATTCTCGTTCCGAGCCGATATCAACTGCACTAGAGATGTAAATTAATATACTGTAAAAAAAAAAAAAATTAAAAAAAAAAAAGAAACAAACAAATCACAAAGAAAAAACATCTACTCAAATATGGGTACCCATTAAAATGTATTGTTTAAGCAAAGTAATTAATATATAGTTAATATATATATATATATATATATATATATATATATATATATATATATATATAGCGCCCGTTTGTGTGTGTGTGTGTGTGAGAGAGAGAGAGAGAGAGAGAGAAAGAGAGAGAGAGAGAGCACATATGTGTGTGAGACATATGACGAATTCCCTTAATATGTACTTTAGTTATTTTCTTTCGGATATCACCTCCGCTCTGCACTCACACCTTCAAGACACAAGGTAGTCAGCTGACTTTAAGGGTTTACTTAGAGGAAAGTCTTTTTTCGTCAAGACAGGAACATGTGAAGTTGGACTAATAACATACGTAAAAAAGTAAACCGGAGATTATCTTTATATATATATATATATATATATATATATATATATATATATATATATATTAAAAAGGATTAATTCAAAGATGTTGAATGGCCATTTCGATATGAAGATCCCCAGGGATCCCTTGGATTGAAGTATCTGAATTAAAATATATATATATATATATATATATATATATATATATATATATATATATATACACACATATATATATAACAATTTTAAATCTCTTTAGATTAAATCTTCCTGGAAAGTAGGAAGTTGTTCATCTGTTAAAAATTCAAATTAAAAGAAATTATAAAGATTAATTAATAAAGAACGAAGAAAATATTAACAACCTTTAAAACATTAATTTAAAACAATGCTCACTATAAAAATAGAGCTATGAATATTTATTTTAAATTATACATTAGAACATGTTCAAATTACAATCTATTACAAAGTGTACATTTTGTTTCAACATTGAAAGGACAATCAATTGTCGAAACAAAATGTACACTTTGTAGTAGTTTGTAATTTGAACATGTTCTAAAGCATAATTTAATATATATATATATATATATATATATATATATGCAGGTTTCATTAAAATGACAGACAAGATATTATCATTAAGTGATCTTATTAAGTGCGGGATTTCTCATTTGTTATTAGTAACGCCTCCATTATTTTTAATCTTCTTTTTTATGTCAATGGTGTTATTATATATGTATTATCAACAGGTATATCACGGATAGGTCCTGGAAGATCTCGATGGGTGGTTATATGACATTACATCAATTATGAACACGGTAACAATGTGATTACCGTGTTCAGAACTTAACATACGCAAAAAACTCTATACATAAACTCAGAAACTGTACACATGTTTATTTACAGGTAAAACAAAATCAAAATCCTGATAATGGATAAAGTATACCTCTAAGCGCTCCAATGAACAAAACCTTTGGACAATTCTTACATAATTTGAGTTTTGAAAAGGAAAAACTCATCAGAATACATGAAATATTATATGAAAAACTTAATGATAATATCTACATACATACACACACACAGATATATATATATATATATATATATATATATATATATATATATATATATATATATATATGCGTTTGTGCGTGTTAGTGTCTCTGTCGCTGTGGATATGATTCTTTTTTCTTTTCTTTGTTAATTTTTTCTCTATATTTTCACAGGAGCACACTTTGCTGTTCTCCAATTAACTATTATTTATTTGATCAATCAATTGGGTGTTCGCGATGTGTGTTCGCATGGATGAAACAGAACTATAAAATGTTCTTTCTGAAAACCATCAAATATTGGCTTGTTGGTATTGACTTAGCCTCCAAAGAATAATAATAATAATAATAAAAAAAACTGTATCCTTCTCAGACCTGATATAAAAATGTTGTCAGAAAAGTATGTAAAAAATATACCAAATTAAAAAGTTTTTAAAATGGCTTCTCTGGTTGAAGATCTCGATGTGTGTTTAAATGACATAATATCAGTTATAAACACATTATGTATATGTTGTGTATATATACAATATATATATATGTATAATATGTGTGTGTGTGTGTGTGTGTGTTATTGATCCTATCTAAGCTGACACATGCAAAGAACAGGCACTGAACTTTTTTATGAAAGCTGCAAAAAATTGTTCTCGAAATTTGAAATAGAAAATAGAAATACTTTTTGCGCGGAGACTATTTGCACATACATACATATATATATGTATCTCTCTCTCTCTCTCTCTCTTCCCTTTCTCTTTATATATATATATAAAATTTCTCCATATTATTTTGTTTAAAAATAAATGTATACAATGCTCTACTTTCGTGAGAACGATATAAATCCAGGTTAAAAGAACCAACAGATTTACAATTCCCAGTTCTCTAGCATATATATATATATATATATATATATATATATATATATATATATTGCATAAAATTTAACAGTTACTTATACACACACATATCTATCTATCTATCTATCTATATATATATATATATATATATATATATATATATATATACAGTACAGTAAATCTAAAAATCTAAACATAAAAATTTCATTCATATATATATATATATCAATGAAAAATAGAAATGGAAAAACTATTCGTAGCCAACCCGTTTCGTCCTCTGAGGGTCTTTATCGAGGCAATATCCCTCAGAAGAAGAAACTAGTTGGCTAACAGTTTGCCATTTGTCCCTTTTTATTCATCCTATTACAGTTAAGATAATCAGAAAATAATTTACGCACGCATATATACACGCACACATATACAAGGTCACAAAGAAAATTGCTTCACTGAGGTCCCTTGAATGTGATACCGATTCCATTGTTGATAACCACAAAGAAGTTGCTGTCCGAAATTTCAATAACTTTTACAGCGCAACCAATCTAAGGACATTCAAAACTACAAACACTCAATAAAATTGATCATCTATTAAAGTCTGTGATGCTGTAAACAAAGAAAATATTGTATGTTTTGTACATATGTAAATGTAGTATCTTACTGTACACGATGTTCTGTTGTCTTTTCTTTTTTATTCCAGCGGTCGGCAAATAAGTGTTTCATTATCGCCGGTTGGATCAAAAGTTATGTTTGTAAGGAAAATAGACGAAAATTGAATCGATATTACGCGACTGTCGCGCAATTTCTTTTTTCTTTTATTAGTTTTTAGAAAAAATAAGTGGCCTAGATCAAATCGAGTTTTTAATTTTTACTTTTCACGTCAACTTTTCGTAAGAGAAGGAAAACTCTGATTTTCAACTTTCGCTGCCTTGCGGTCATACCCAACCATGAGAAGGGCTTCAGGAGTAAAGCCTGAAGACAAATCCGGAACTTAAATCCCTAAAACAGTTCGATGTTATGTTCAACTTCGTTCTGAAAGTTCCTTCGAAGACGCCGGAGCCAAGCTGTATTGGACTCTACCTTTCCCTTGGAAAACATCAGTTTTCACCCCTTCCATCTGGTCGCCTGACTCCCTAAACTGCAACTACTTTGATTATTATGAATGGGTTGCTGTTAAGCGAGACACCAACAAAATTCCTTTTAACACACCAAATATAAACTGAAGGCAAGTATTCAACAACTTGAAAAAGGAGACCTTCTAGCAGATATGCAATAGATACCAAAGTCGTCTGGAGGCCGTGATTGAAGCCAATGATTAAATTTACTCTTTAATATTTTCAAGGTATTTTTTTGTTTAATTTTGATAAATATATGTTAACATTTTGATATCTGTTTAATATTTGTTATCTTTTATCAGTTTTATTTTCATTTTTGTGTAATTTAGAAAACACTTTATCAATGGCACCTTCTCTCTCTTTTGAGCTATCTCTCTCTCTCTCTCTCTTTATATATATATATATATATATATATATATATATATATATATTTGGAGGTAGTAATTCTTGAATAAAAGATGTTGACAGGATATCTACAGTCCTACGGTTTTCACTTTGACAGTGTTATTTTCTTTTTTGCGTAGTTTAGACAATTCATCCATTGTGTCCTGTTACCCAATAACAGTCTACATATGTGTATATATATATTTATATATATATTACGGAAAATAAAGAGTAAGAAAAATAGATATATTTTAAAAACTGCAGTCTGTGGCCTTCGTAGCATAATCAGTGACGCAGCTGTCGCGTTAAAACAAAATCCCGAGGAGAAAAGATGCCGGTTCTTGTGGTTTTACAGGAGACATTTTTCGCACTCTATGTTGCTTACTGAACCATCGTCAAAAGGCGCGCTGTATACTGAGATTAAGATGAAGAAAGTGACAATAAATAATTCATAGTGACCGGATAAGCAGACAAGATTTCTGGATTGTTGAAGTTTTATTTTTTTTACCTATTTCTTTTCCTTCTTGAATGTCGTCTTTATTGATTCGACTTGTACTAGAAGCAGATTTCTGAAATGCTATTCAGAAATAAATAGTGCATACAATTAAACAAATTGAATCACTTCACAGTGTCCATAGCTTCTCTTCTAGTCAGAGAGTATTTTTATACTAAGGTTTACTCAAAACAAGTCAAGATATTCATAAAAGTTAGAATGTGTGATAAAAATGAAAGGGTAAACCGGGATTAGGAGGATAAGAAGGATGAATAACGACCCTCTACGCAGGACTCTGTTCCATATATTGGAAAACGCTGAGTGGAATGTTCTTCACATATTTGAAATACGGATGATAAGATACCGTGGAAGTAGTGCGACGTAGCCGCATTGTAAATATCTGAACTGGTGAAACTAGTGAATGGAGCTCATCTGAAACAGAAAGATATGAGGGGAGATGGAGAGACATTCGTCGTTGAGCCTGTTGAGAAGGGGCTGCAGAGTAGATAACACGTTTTTTTCCCAAAACTGAGGACTGGACATCTCCAGCCCAGATATGCCAGCAATATACATTGCATTAACCCAGTATTCTTGATGATGATTCAGTATGGATACAAGGATCGAGATAATAATAATAATAATAATAATAATAATAATAATAATATATATATATATATATATGTGTGTGTGTGTGTGTGTGTGTGTGTGTGTGTGTGTGTGTTTTCAACCAAAAAACCCTGATGAGTGACAACGTCATAATGGTGTCCTCAGGAAGTCGACATGAACCTGCTCAGTTAAAATGATAACTTTCAACGTTCTATCTCCACTCCGATATCAAGCACTTCACGACAAGAAAACCGTTTGCCAAAACATATTTATCAGCAAAACTACTGAAAAACAGCAAATTTGGCGTTAAACCTTAATACAACTCAACAATATATATATATAGATCGAGGTACCTTGCGTCACGTATTATCTGCATGCTCAAAATCCCTTCCAATGTTTACGTGGCGGCATAATCAAGTTCTGGGAGCGCTAATAGAAGTTATATCATCTCAAGTCTCACTAATCAACAAACAGCCTGTGAGACCTAGCGAACCCAAGGGTCAGTTTTGCCAGGAAGGCAAATGTCCAACAGGGAAAAAACACAGACCAAATATTAACAATATGAAATTATTAAATGGAGCAAAGGATTGGAAAGTTTCAGCAGATCTGAAGACATCTTTGAAATTTCCAGTGCACATCCTCCAGACAGACAAGCGTCCTGACATTTTGCTCTGGTCTGACTCTAAAAAGAGTATATTTCTAATTGAACTTACTGTCCCTTGGGAAGAAAATTTTTCAGAGGCCCATGAACGAAAGAAAAATCGGTACGAATTCGTGCGTGCCGAATGCATAGAAAAAGGATGGACATGTAATGTGATGCCTATTGAGGTTGGCTGTCGTGGATTTCTAGGACACTCCACTATTTCATTTCTTTCGAAAATAGGCGTCACTGGAAGGGATTTAAAGAAGCAAATATGTCGCCTTCAATCTATTGTTCGACAAGCGTCATGCTGGATTTGGCGCAATTCGAAGAAATTCGCAAAGAAAGCATGACGTCGTCTACTTCTTCCGTTCTCGTTCTGCTCTTGAATTTTAAAAAACTGTTAAAGCGTTTTCATCTGTCTCAATGTGCCAATTGATTTTATTTTTCTGTCATTTACTTTGCCCAGTAGCGATTGCTGCTGGTGGTGCCAGGGGTGGCAGTCCCGCTTTAAACCACCGAAACTGTGTATTCACCCTTGGTTAGCGGCTGATGAGGGCAAAGTAAATGCACATGTAGTCACTGGTCACATGTTGTATGTAAGAAAAAAAAAATATATATATATATATATTGTGTGTGTGTGTGTATTTAGGCAGCATTTTTTCATTGATACATGTTTCATTAAATAATATAGACAAGTTTTGTCTATTTATTTTATGCAATTTTTTTTTCATATTGTCCGATAAGCTTAATAGCATTATCATTTCATGAAGAAAGAAAATCACAATATTGAAACATAATTTTTTTATAATCCAATCTAAGCTTTCAGCTTACATAAGCCAATATCAGAGATGTCAATAAAATATAATATAACAATTCACGGACAAACAATAATGACAGTCTGTTTTTGTTTACAAGAAAGATTTTCAAACAACAAACTCGTGCATACAAGACGCTGGAAGCGAATATCGCACCACAGCTCATGACGTCAGGCGAGAGTGAAAACAAGAAATATTAAGTATGGGAAACTATTGGAATAAACCAATGGCTTCTGATATTAACTGTAGGCATTTAATGATATTTGTGGAGAGTTCATAGTTTATTTTGTTCAGGTTAGGTTTAAACTGTTTTATGTATATAGCTTACAGTACCTAGATTTCCAAAACGGTTCCTCATCTGACCAGGTTCTATGCTGCTTAACTTTGGTGATTGTACTGGTACCGGTGTTTCAACAGGATGTACCATTAAGTTTTCTTTTTAATTGGACATAGAAATTTATTCGTATGTAGTTTGAAAATTATAATTCCAGCTTCTTTTTATTCAAATGCGATCTCAATATTTAGTGGGTACGAACAATGATCAAACATTTCTTAGAGGGTGGGACATAAAAAATGGTTTGGAACCCGTAAGTTCGACTAACAAGTTCATGCTTCTTTTCAGAGAGCGACGACTTTTAGAATGGTTAACCAGACTGATGGAATACATACAATTTCAAACAGTTTTACCATATCGAATTTCTAAGCATTAACTCCGAAAATAAAGTTCCTTTTTTTAAATGATATGAGAAAAAAATATCTTCCCTGGTAATTGGATCCCAGCTAATAGATCTAGCATCAACTTCAAAAAAATTCTTAATAATTGCCATGAATACGAATCTCGATTGAGAACAAGTGAAGCATGTTTTATAAAAATTGACCGCTTTTACTTCTCAACACTCCTCGGCTGGCCACTTTTCATCTCGTCTTCAACGATTGCTTCATTCCAACAAAAGATGATAGAAGAATGATTGACTGGAATATTACATATCTTAAGAGTTTGGATTAATAGCGGAATAATTTCATTACATCAAAGAGTTGAAGAATTCTGCTAATATTTCAGCAAAGTGTTTATATTCTACCGCGGAAACAGAAGCGCTTTGCCAATGGCGATGTCTTTTGTACGTGTGTCTGTGGGTGTGCGAGAGAGAGGTTTTTACTTTTTTCTTTTCAAAGAATACAAAATAAGAACAAAACTGAACCGGTTGGAAAGAATCTTTATGAAGTTTAGCTTAGCATATCTCAATGGCAAATCTTTAAAAAGAAGTCAAAGTTAGGTTGAGTATATAACGTCATTAATCAAAGTGGGTCGGGTAGGTCTAAAAACTAAACAGTATTTGAAATTATAATTAAACTGAGAGCGAAAAGATATACGGAGTTAGCTCAGCAACTAATCGATTCCCAGCAGAGGCATTCAACTCCACTCAGATGTACACATATGAATTACAATTAACATATATGAAATTAATAGAAGTTTAAGCTTCAGGGTCCCTAAACCTAGAGAGGCTCCTGAAAGAACTTTTTTTAATGAGTGAATTCTTAAAAAATATCGATGTTTTTTTAGATTTTATTATTAAATTAAGGACATTTTAGTGATAAAATCATGAGACAATGGTTTGAAATTGTTAATGTTAGCCTTAGAATATATTCTAATACCAATATCATATGGCCTCAATATTCTCCTGTAATTGGTAAAATTTCAAAATTTTCTTGAGGGCTTACAGCGTTCGAACACCCAGCTGTATAGGATCATTGAGTACGCCAGACTCTATTCATAATCTACATTTTGGCAGTCAGATCCTCGTATATATTGTTGCTGGTTGTGAAGAGTCTTCAATATTTGTTCAAGCTTCAGGTTTTCTAAAAGTAGTTCTGCCACTCTATATAGGTGTGTATGCGTGTGTACCATACGCTAGCTACCACGTTTCCTTCAAAGCGTAGGCGAAAATAACTATCTACGGGTTTTATTTTCTTGGGAAAGATACTGGAGTGGTTCCCAGTTACCTTTCCCATGGTTTGCGATACAAAGATTTCTTTTTCAATGAACACATTGATATTTCAATCAGAGCTGGGCCGGGTGGAAAAAAGCCGTTTTCCCCCTTACTTAAAGGCATTGGTGCGAAGCTAAGCATAACAACCCACACCGAAATTTGAACTCATATCGACGATATTGCCGCTTTGATATTCATTACACTAATCGAATCGCGTATGTTATTATAAATAAATGTAAGAAAGTTGATATATATATATATATATATATATATATATATATATATATATATCATTATGTGAATTAATGAATATATAAATGAGAATGCATACATGTATAAAATATTATTCCGATGTTAATAAAACAGTGCTCAATCTAATATAATTAGAGCTATTAATTATATATAATACTAAATATACATATTATCCTTCGTCGATTGCACAACTTGGAGTTTCATACGTTATGCAATCATCAGGTGCATATTGCAAACTTACCGTTTAAGCGTATGTACCTCCATTAATTCGCTGAAAATCAGCATGAAGAAAAAAGGCCCCAAATGTAATAAAAATGAAGTTTTTCATCAAAATAATCATGTTATAAGAAAGAGGAAAGATCAAAGTATTTTTAAATTATTTTTTTAAATTTGTAATCTTTTCTAACACGTTCAAAATTCTGGTAAAAATGTTTTGATATTGTTAGTGGGTAACCAAATCGTTACGAAAGTTTATAATAAATGATATATTATTACATAACTCAGATTTTTTCAGATTTTTCTGGTAAAAAACATTAATTGGGAAATTCTAAAAAATGAAATATACAGGACTTATTCATTAATGAATAAAATTATTTTTGAAATTATTATTTTTAGAAAACCTTGTTAAAATATTCTTTTTACATCCGTTACTCCACTCATCCACGTAAATTAATAAAATTTCAAGAAATTAAATTTTGTAGAGTAAATGTGTTTTATTAAAAGCAGGACTCAGTGGGGAATGTAAATCATCTATTCATTTTTTTCAAACATTTGACCTTTTTTTCCGAAAATCTACTCCGAATAGTAAAATTAAAAATGCAATAAAACTATGACATTATTTAATTAGATAAGTTTTTATTTGCTGTAATAAATAATATATATCAAGGACTTTATAGACTGAAGAAAAACAATTTTTTCGATGAATAATAAAATTTTAAAAGAATTGTTTTAATTTTTTCTCAAATATAATAATTTATAAAATTCGAAAATATTTTTTTTAATTCTACCAATTCTTGTAGTGCTTAGGTTATTAAGTAAAGACTATATTTGCTTAGCGAAAATGGAAAAGTTTATTACAAATCGTAGAGACATCGTATTTTTAAAATAATCATTTTTTTCTTGTGTATTTGAATATTTTTTAGGTATGGTAATTTCTGTGTGTACATTAAAAGGTTATGTGTTTCATGGTTTCTTCCCCTTATAGAAAAAATTTCGGAAAATGTTGTCAACCTTGGCCACCATACGCTATTTCGAATATGGTTGTCATCACATGTTAAATCATAAGGGAAAGATCAGAAAGATCAACATTCCGTGATTAAGAACTAATCTTATTCTAAATTTCTTGCTATAAATAAGTAATAATTGTGTAAATCAGATTAATTCATCATTAAATTTGCTAATATTTGAACAATAATGTGTCAAGGATGTATATTTTATTTTTACAGGATTTTTAAAACCGAGAATTAACTCTTGTTTAAAAATGTATCGACCGCTCAAAAATGACCGAAAAAATTGAAAGATTTTTAAAATTCTCAAAATTCAATATTCTAAAGAAGAAATTTTTATTTGAAATACGCCAGAGTATTTTTTTTTACTAGAAATAATAAATTTAATCATACAGCTTTCAATTAAAACTAAGATAAAAGTTTTAAGAAAACTTCTTTTATTTCTAAAAACTCAATTTAAAAGTCAGGTAAGAAAGTAAGTGGAGGTATCTAATTAAAAAGATTTGAATTTAAGTTCACCCGATGTTCATGGGAGTTGAATCTTATATTGTTAGGGTACTATTTTTTCTAATTTATCAAGTGTAACATACAAAAATTACATTGATATAAAAAAAATTAAAATTTTAAATAAAAAGAAAATCATTAAAACGTAGGGAGATGAAATCAAAGGGGCGTAAACCATAATCATTAATTGTAATATAATTGTAATTTGCGAAGAAAAGAAAGAAAGAAAGAAAGAAAGAAAGAAAGGGAAGGTAAGGGATTGAGAAAGAAAGAGTTAAATGTAAAGAGTAATCTGTTTCAATAAGGATCTAAGGATTTAAGTAAGTATTTTTTCTATGGCAGCATGTGGTCATTCATTTTTTGTTAAGTAGATTAGGGTTATTTACATGATTTAAGATGAAAGTTTTTCTAAAAGGTAAGTTACATCTGTCCCTTTTTTCCATTATAAAGATATGATTTTTGCGACGATCTTCTTGGTAATAATTGGGTTCTTGTTGGTTTTTAATTTCCAATTATATATGGATAAAGCATTGCTTTTGCTGCATTTATTGTTGATTAAAACAACATGTGGTTACTGAAGCGATATTTTCACATGTTAGCAGTTGCTTTAAAATAGAATTTAAGATCATTATCATCCGGATGGATGCGAACTCTATAAATAATACTGTTCGATATACACTGTCCATTCAATGAACAGGTCTTTGTGGGGATCCCTTGCATTTTTATTTTAGAAGGGTTACTATTATTACTACTAGAGTAATTGATATTATTCAGGCGGGCCAAGTATTGTGTAATATATTTATATATTTTTAATGCAGCTATAACTAACTTGAAGAATTTTTTGGATGAAAATGTTTTTAGCAAGGTTGAATGATAGAAATGTTTGTGAATTAAATTTAGGAAGAATTTTCTAATGTTTGGACATTACGGCTGAATGCTGGGTTAAACTAAATAATGTTACGTTTATGTAGTTTCTGCTCATTTCTGCCTATTTTGTTTTTAACAGAGTGTTGATTTCAATTTTCTAAAGTATTATTGTATTTAATTTTGGAATTGTCAAAGACTTTATTATTAGAATTAGTACTTAAACGAAATTGGGTTGATTTATAAAAGTTATTGTTCTGAGATTCGAAGGAATATTGGAATAGACAAAGACGCATTCCAAAAGTTGAGTAGAATATTGAGAGACAGAAAAATTTCGTTAGAAACAAAGAAAAGAGTATTGGACTTTTAGGTGTTATCTGTTCTAGAGGACGAAACGTATTGGTTAAGAACAGTTTTTCGCTTGTCTTTTATATATTTTGCTGTATTACAGCTCATCAGTGTGGCTAGACATCCACTTGCTTCCAGCCGGGATCGAGACTCGAATTATTTGGTGTTAGTCGGAGTGCCTACTCCCTAAGTTGTCGAGGCATGGCTGTGAGAGAAGGAAATTTTAACGTGTTATATATGCGGTGTATACACACATCAGTCACCGGTAGAACTCAATTTATATATATATATATATATATATATATATATATATATATATATATATATAAATAATTTGTTCTGATATATATATATATATATATATATATTAGGACCTTGAATTAGATTTTTTCTCAGTTTTTATAAAAAGTAATGTTTTATTTACAAAAATTAGTAACTTACATGCTACTGGATATACTGTCCGTCTTTAGACACTACATTTTCCCATCTTTCTGGCAGCATTTGAATTCCACGTTAAAAAACGGAGCGTCTTTTGAGGTTAACTACATTTTTAGGCATCTTCATAAGAATGAAAGTGCTGCTCAGCCAAATCACTAAACATCGATCAGAACAAATGATAATTGGAGGAAGCAATGTCTTGTAAATACGGCGGGTTGGGTATGACTTCCCATTTAAGCGTTTCCAAGTAGATTTGCACCCGTTTTGAAACATGTGGCCCAGTGTTGTCATGTTTCAAAATCACTTTGTCTTGTCTCTGCTCGTATAGCGGCCGTTTTTCCTTCAATGCTCAGCTCAAACGCACCAGTTGTAGTCGATATCGATCTCCCGTGATGTTTTCGGCTGGCTTGAGCAGCTCATAATAAACTATACCCAGCTGATCCCAACAAATGCAGAGCAAAAGCTTCGAACCACGGATATTTGGCTTTGCCGCCGATGTTGATGCATGGTCAGGCTTACCCATGATTTTCTACTCTTATAGTTATCGTCGTGCAGTCACTTTTCATCGGCGGTCACGATACGATGCAAGAAACCTTTTCTTTTCTTCCGTTGAAGCAACTGTTCATACGTGACAATACGCCGTTCGACGTCTCTCGGCTTAAACTCATACGGAACCCTTGCTTTTGAATCATTTTAATGCTTTTAAACGTTTCGGCACATGTTTGTGTTTATTTTATACTGATTTTGCAAGTTCAGCATGCGCTAGACAAGTCTTTTTAGCTATCAATTACTAATGGTTACATAGAACAGGAAGTTGTGCAGAGCCATGATCGTTCTCATCGTGCGGGGACAAGGAACATAAAAGTAGCAGTGTTTCTCGCTACTTTGTTTTTTTATTGAAAACTGTTAATAAAATACTAAAGCAGTATTAAAGAAAAACTTTTCGGAATGTTGTATAATTCTGTCAGATGAATCACCATGATTAAAAAAAGGATCAAGAACATTTATCTAAAGAATCCTGATCTATGGAATATTGGTTTAAGTGTACTGGTCTAAGGATATTATTCTAAGGAGCACTCGTCTAAAGAATATCTGTCTAAGAAAAAATCGTCTAAAGAATTATGGTCCAATGCAAGTTGTATTAATATACAAACAATGTACGCCAAAATGTGCTTATAAATCACACGTCTCATCAGTTAAAAAATGTTTCTTTAAGTGTCTTAAATATTATTCTACAATATAGTAAATATCAATAAAATTGTGGTCCTGGGTAACAATAAATTGAATCCGGCATCAAGGCCACTGATTGAGAGATTGAAGAACATGGAACCACCTCTTAATTGCTGTTGTTCCCAGGTCCACCTTGACCCGAGGTGGTAGCATTTGTTAGGGTCGCAACTATGGGCAAATAGTTTATCCCCAAACTGGGGTTAAAACACTATGAAAGTATAACATAGACTTTTAGAGTAAAAAAATCCAGAAATACATTTTTGAAGGAAAAAATCATTACCAAAAATACGTTTTTGAAGGAAAATATCCAGCAATACATTTTTAGAAAAAAAATACATACCAGCAATGCAGCTGACTCTCAACAAACAACATTTTACAAAAACACGTCAAAGAAAGCTATTCTACAAATTTATTTTTTACAAAAAATATATATTCTATTCATATAAAGCTATTGTAAAAATCTTGTTGGCATTAAATAACACATTGAGGTTGATATGCTTTAAACCAAACCAAAACAATCAGTAAAATTGTGTATTCTGTACATGAATAATGTATTAATTTATTTCAAAAATACTGTTATAGACTAATGGCCCTTTGATGGGTATTCCATAGACGAATGTCCTTAGACGAGTATACTTTAGACAGATGTCCTTAGACAGGTTTTCCTTAGCCAATATTTCTTTAGACCAATGTTTTTTTAGACCTGTTATTCCTAAGCGTTTACTCATCTAAGTACTAACCAGTCTAACCATTGTTTAACTTCGGTGTTCTTACAAGAACTCGTGTTTCAACGTGATGGGATCCTATGCCAGCAGATGAAGTATAAAGCGAGGCATGAACCAACCTTTCCCAACCAAAACTCTTTGACCATAAACCGTATATAATCTTCTATGTCATTTTCTTGAACTATCATAACATAACGTGAGGATCCAGAACATTCGTCTAAGATGCACTGATCTAACCAATATTGGTGTAAAGAATATTCGTCTAAGAATTAGTTTAATCATTTTCATGAAAGAAACACTCGTTTAAAGAACATATGCATAAACATATGGTCTGGTGTGGCTTGAATTAATACACAAAACACATCCCAGTAGACGCTTATAAACCAAATGTATCATCAATAATTAAAGTCTCTTAAATATTATAATGTAAATAGTGAATATCAATAAAATTGAATAATTTGTACATGAATAAAGTGCCAATTTATTTTTAAAATATTATTGTAGACCAATGGTCCCGATACAGGTATTCCATAGACAAAGGTCCTTTGATGAGTATTCTTTAGACAAATGTCCTTTGACAGGTTTCCCTTAAACCAATATTCTTTGGGCTGAAATTTTTTAGACCAATGTTCCTTAGACCAATATTCTTTAAACGAATGTTTCTAAAACCGATAAGAAATATCTCTTCCAATTGTCTAAGTTTTACCTCCACTTCCATGCCCGCATTAATCATGCCCTCTAGCTGGTCTCAAACACTTCTGTTAGAAACTCCACTTATCGTTTATTTTATTTATTTTCCTATAATTGTCCTCCAATTTTTTAAGAGTAAAGAAAAATACTCGGTTTTCTATAATGTAAACAATATTATTTAAAGCGACAAACGTTTTCCAAAGAGAGTTCTCAACGAAGTTCCAGTTCCTATCCTCAAATTCAGGACAAACTACCCAATTATTCGTCTATTTCTGTTGCAAATATCACAAATATCTCCGAGAAAAGAAAAGTGCTTTCCTCGACGAAAAAGTTAGAAAATTAAAAGTATTAATGTTGTTCGAGATCAATCTTTGTAATAATATTTTTCGAGACACGCAGTCTATAAATAATTAAAAATTCTAATCCTACCAAAGTTTGAACAATTTGCTACCTGCTGTGAAATAATCAACATCATAATTTTCTGTGTTATCAATTAACTTTATAATTTTTTCTCTCTTTCTGTGATTCTTACAACGTTTAAGAATTATATTTTATTTCTCTGATCTTTTCTTGATTGAAATGTACAGGAATATCTACGCTGAGCATAACGAAGATAATAACTGATGAAAATTGTCGTCGAAAGAAGCCAGAAGAAAAAAAAACATTTGTAATAACGTAGCAGTTCATAAATAGAGGTAAATTTATTACGATTTCAATTTAATGCCATTTAAAGAAACAGGATTGATAATTTATTTTTCTGTTGAAACCTTTGATGTTAAAAGCAACAACAAATTTTCCAAACAAACTTAAAAAAAGATTTCGAAACAAAATCAAATTAATATTTTAGAAAGACCCAATGTTTTTCTGCCAGCAGATATTTCTGGAAGTATGCAACTAGAATTGAAAGAGAGAATTTCAGAGGAAGTGATTTTTTGTTTTTGTACAAGAATTTACAGACCTTCTTTAAAAAAGACGTCTAATTTGAATATAATCTTAAGTCTGGCAAAAGATCACAAAAAAACGAGTAAATAATAGGAAATTCTTCCACATAATCTACATTAAGCAGCTCCGGATTTTCATTTATTTTCTTCACTAGAATATTTCATGAACGTCCAAAAAATCCGTATTTCTTTGAAGGGGAATAGGAAATATGCCTCATGTTGAGCTTAAAATATTATTGTTTGGTTAATTGCGTTTAGCGGCATATCAACCACTATGTGTTATTTAATGCTGAAATATAAATATTTTGAGCGCAATTGTATGTCTTCCATTAGAGAGAAAAAAATCCGTATTTCTTTAAAAGCAGAATAGAAAATATGCCGCCTGTTGAGCTCCCATCATGATTGGTTGGTTGATTTTGTTTAGCGGCATATCAACCGTTATGGGTTATTTAATGCCCAAATCTCAATATTTTAAGCGCAATTGTATGCCTTCCATTACAGATTTTAAAAAATCCGTATTTCTTTAAAAGGGAATATAAAATTATGCCTCCTGTTGAGCTACAATCATGATCGGTTGGTTGATTTGTTTCGCGGCATATCAACAGCTATGGGTTATTTAATAATAAAATCTAAATATTTTGAATATAATTACAGATATTTTCAATGCAATTGTATCTCCAGATAAAATGTGTCATTGATCATTTCGCTATAAAAATGTATTGTTCGTAATTTCTCTATAAATATGTTTTCATCAGTCTTACGATCAAGATAGTTACAGTGTCATTGAACAGCTAAGCACAGGTTCAGTTCCCTGCACATATCTGCGTTGAAACGCGGTAAGTTGGTTGGTTTTGTTTAGTGGCATACCATAGTTGTTAACTATGGGTTATCTAATGACGAAATCTAAATATTTTGAACGCGATTTTATGGTTTGAACTAAATATATTTTGAAAGTAATTGTATGCTTTCTACAACAGATAAAATGTGTTGCCGGTTATTTTGCTATAAATATGTATTTCTGGTAATTTCACTATAAAAATGTATTGTTGGTAACTCAGCTAAAAATATGATTTTATCAGTCTTTATCAGACCAAGTATTGTTGCATAGCTCGGCATATAACCAGCTTCGTAAAAGGCGAAAATGAAATCAATTTTCAGCTTTGCAGATAAATAATATTTTTTCATATTCTTTCATATATTTTTGTCGAGTAAATTTAAGTGGGACGCCATAAGCTGTGAATAGTGGGTCGCGATTCTAAAAAGTTTAGGTACCTCTGGTCTAAAAGAGTGTACTCTATATGGTTTCTTCATGTTAGAATGATAGAAAGACAAAATATTATGTCAGAAAAAGATGCGTTAGAATATCTTCAGAAATCCGAACGCATTTTTCCTTACAACCTCAAAAAAAAAAAAAAATCAAGATATTGATAGAAATGTTTATAGATTTATTTCTTTACGGTTTAACAACCCTTTTTGCGTTATTTAGCCGGTGAGAGGAGATCGGTTCATACTTCGCACAAGGGATTTTGTGTCCAAGTAAATGTAACGAACTGAATTGGAATTGAAAATCGTCTCTCCGATTTACCTTTTCCGGGTTGCTAGACGACCGGCACATCAACGATTCATGGGGAGACAAATTTGCGACAGGCAAAAATATTTAATAGTCAATACTGATTAACCGAAAATATTGATTAGGCTTGAAGGATGGCATAAAGATTTGAAAATGATTGAAGTGCAATAAGTAAAAATATAAATGGATTGATCGGTAATAGCTTATTTGAGACTGGATTATGGCGAATATAAACAGAAAGGAAAAAGCAAAAAAAAAAAAAAAAATAATTAATAATATATATATAATGTATGAAATTTAAAGTATATATATATATATATATATATATATATTTGTGTGTGTATTTAGGCAGTAAATTTTCTTTTAGACAGGACAGATTAAATAAATTACAAACATTACTTTTGCTTATTTTTAATAAAATCCACTCATACACACGGATGATCTTTCGCGTATTACAATGAAAAGATTTCAGAAATTAGCTGTCACGTTGACATATTATTTTCATTCATTTCTCAAGGTACTCAAGTACTTTCAACCTCTTTCAGAGATCATCTTCAGGGGTGTGAGTTATGGTAACCAATGTAACCGGAAAACTATAATTTCCAGTTATATATATATATATATATATATATATATATATATATATAATGTGTGAAATTTAAAGTATTTTACTTTATTCATACTTTTTGTAGATTTTTGTTGCTCACATCACCACGCTATTGTATTCTCGTAGAATGACAGTAATTCTTTGTTTTGTCATTAAAACAAATGTCTTTTCCAATTTCCAAACAATATCGCCATCGCCGCCCTTTTCCTTGACGCCGCCATTTTCCTCTCTATCTTTTCGCGCCTGCAGCAGATAAATTAATACTTCCATGTGGACTTCTTTTTTCATTTGTTTTATTTCTGAATTTTTATTTTATTTGTTTTTCTTGATGGCGTGGTTTTAGCGCTTCTAAATAATTGAGGCCAGCGTGTCGTGCCGCGACGCGTCGGCAAACCGCCTCTCGTTAACGTCTACCTTTGCGTGACTCTGCATTTCTCTTGTTTTTTTCGATGAGTTTTATTTATTTTATTTTTTTTTTTTGCATGCTGGCTCAAAAAGAAAAAAGGCAACAAACGCACGTGATCAAAATGCAGCATTTTTCAACTTGCATACATTTTTTCTTTTTAAATTGTTAATATCCGTGCTCCGAACCCCTTCTCATCTTCCATTAAATGTTGTCATTCTTCCTTTTTTTCCCACTCTATAATATGAGACAAGAAAATAATGTATTCTTGTTTCGAGGTAATTTTTATGATTAAATCAGACGCTTGCGCCTTTGCCACGCCATGGAGCAATCAGTCCGATCCTCACTACTCGTATGTGTTCCAGTCTTATTGCTACTGAGTATGAGGTCACTATATGTAAGTATATAAAATAAGTAAGTATAATTAAGTACAAGAGCACTCAAAGATCACATGCCTCCGCCAAGGCAATACCGACATCGTCTCAACGATTAGCAAGAGATGATTATTAAAATGAGAATAGCTGCAAAGAACTTGACAGCTCTCAAGAGTGAAAATACAAAAAAAATGAAATCCAGCTTTCAAAATTAAATATACACTTAAAATGAACCATGAAAAATTAAAAAAAAAAAAAAAAAGAGAGAAAAGTACAAAAAAAAAAAAAGAAAAAATGAACCAGAAACTTTTTCCCGTACCGGATTGAACCCCAAATCAGTTTTTAAAAGTCATGACGTCAATCATCCCTGAAAGTTTCATCCTAATCCATCCAGTGGGTTTTGAGATATTTTGTCCACGAATAGACAGAAAAACAAACAAACAGGCGCAACCGATTCAGATGAAATTTTACATTGACGCAAAAAATTATTTAGCGATTGTCTGTTTGTCTGTCTGATTAATTAAAAAATAGACTCGCAAAAAGTCTGGAAGGGTTCGTTTTTACTTTTTAATATCCCAAAGTTTTATTTGACTCTTTTTGTGTGTGTGTGTGTGTGTGTGTGTGTATTGTATAATTTTATTATTATTATTATTATTATTTTTTTTTTTTTTGCCCTGGATAATAAATATTCAATTTATATTATAAATCTTAAATAATAAAGCAATCTAAGGGAGTTAACCCAGTGTTTGATATTTGAAAAGTACGAAAAATAGTAAAAAAAAAACGAAACAAAGAAAAACGAAAAAAATTACCCAGAAACTGTACTGGATCGAACCAAAAATCTAATCAGTTACTGCAAGTCATGAGGCTAATCATAATTGTAACTTACATCCGAATCCATCCAGCGAATCTTGAGATATTTTGATCGCTGACAAACAAGCAAATTGACCAATTCAAGCGAAAACCATACCTCCGCCTTAAGGTGGAAGTAATATTAATGCAATATTTTTGGTCTTATACTTAATTAAATCAAATATTTTGTCTTTAACCTCAGTTACGAACTAATCAGAGTGTCAGCTTGACTGATATCATGTGGGCAGAATGAGAAATCGAAGATGCGAGTTCAAATTCCAGTTGAATTCGTTGCAATCACTTACGCGGAATTACTCTTGGGAAAGATATTAATTTATCACTTTTCTTTCGAGCAGGAAGGAAAACTCATTTCGAACCTCCGCTGCCTTGCGGCCATATCCAGTCATGGAAAAGACTTCAGGAGTAAATTTCAGGGTAAAATCAGGAGTCGGAGTCGCTGTTGTATTCAACTAGTTCTGTCAACTCCTGCGACGGCACTGGCCCCAAATTGTAACGACACTTTCGTTCCTTTGGTCTAATCAGAGACATCGAGAGGGGACGTGATACATGGGCAACAGCCAGTCCTCCATATAACATTACCCAGGCTTGCATCCAAATATATTGCATTAATATGCTCTTTTTCCTAGACCTATGGGTTGAATAGCAGAACAGTTTAAGTTGGTCAGCAGTTTACCACAGAAAGAAACTGCGGGAAAATCTTCTGCTTAGTCTCTTTCAGGACATGATCGTTTAACTCGTATCACGTATAGCACTTAACTGATTGACTGACATGTTATTCCTTATAAAAGAATTTTTAAATGAATTGGATGTTGTAGCAATTTTTAGCAAATTCGCAAAATCATTTAGGAAATTGCTCTGAATATAGTAGACTGCATGCAATGCTCTTTGGTGCTTCTTTTGAACTATATGTTAATGTGTAAGTTGGGCAGTAAACTATTTTAAAATATCAACGTATTATTTAAAACTAAAAATAAATAATTCACTTATAATATTCTGTATTTATATTTGGTATCTACTGCGAGTAATATGTACAGTATATGTACACAGTAATTACGTAGAAATACACGTTTTTTTTCACAGTGATGTCTACCCTGCAAGAGACCCAAAAGCCACTCGAGGTGGTGGATTACAAATTAAGAGGTACCACCTTAGACAATGTGATAACGCCACTAAGACGCACGAGACCACCGGACGTGGGATAAAAGGAAAAGACCTCAGAAGGAACCGGAAACCCAATCCTAAACAGAAAACATGAGCAGTATTCTGACTATTGTCCTCATCTTTGTTGACATTTGACTCAGTTGTGATTTCAAGGCCACAGCAGTGTTGAACAAGTCACTTGCAGGTTTAGAGGGAGATAACTCATGACTACCAAAGGAGACACTATTACGCAAGAAATAGAGTTTATATACCCCAGTGATTGTAATAAAGAGTTCGGTTCGAAATTCCTAGCACCTGAAGAAAGCTGGAGCGTACAACGGCCGAAACGTCGTACAAATGGCAATAAAGATGAGGATAATACTCCTAAAAATGTAAATACTGTAAATACTACCTTATCTCAGAAATATAGACAAATAGGAAACATGAGATAAACCTCTTTTTATAGATTTATTTTTCTATTTTTTTTTTTATTTGTTTGTTATTAAGATTAAATGAGGGCATTATAGTTGCGATTGGGTCCCTCTTTGCCTCCTGGCAACCAATAATTTAGATCAATCTGCCACTGCTTGTCTCTGCAGTCTCAAATAATGTTTCCGCTTCTCCTTGATTGAAACAGATTTTGTCAAAGTGAGTTAAAAATATTAACTCTAATTAAATAAAACTTAAATAAATGAAATTAATTGATAAAGCTGAAATAAATTAATTAAATTAATTAATTAGATAAACTTAGATAAGTTAATATTAAATATTAACAAGGTATAAAAAATATCTGAGTAAATGCCATAAACTCTTTATTAATGCAGTCTTTTACTTTTATGTGTCTAGTCCGTTTAGGAAGTGAGCGATCATGGTTCTTAACAATTTCCTATCTTTTGTAGTTCTTAATATTGTTTTTCTTTTACACTACTCCCTCAATAGATTCGTCATGTATTTACAGAAGATAGTTAAATAATTCCTCCTGACTCTCTTGCCTTCAGTATATCTTATGTTTGTCAAATCCTTTTTCGTCATTATGTGTCACATAGATTTCAACTATTTCTGATTTTAATGCATGCAACATTTTCTTTGGTGAAAAACATTTTCGTTGCTCACATAATCTGTTCATGGTAGACTCATCATCTTTTTGTAGGACCAGATCTTTCGCAATTCCAATATGACTTCGGATTTTACCGTTTTTTGTTAAAAGACTTCCCAGATATTTAGATTTATGTACATGCTTACACAATTTTGATCGTCAATTCTTTACTCACATCCTTGGCTGTTCTTGTTGACAACTCAAAAATACATTCCCCACAGTTTTATTTATTTATTGATAGATTCGTTTTCGACGGTTTCTCAACCATTGGCAAGATATTTAAAGCCAGAAAATATTTTTAGCTTGTAAGGATTTGAAATGGAGAAGAATACAAATGATTTACTGATACAAGTCTTACTAATTAATCCATAACTGGAATAGAAAGGTGGATTCATATGTTTCCCATGGGTATTTACGCGTAAGTGAATATAAGGAACCCAACAAAAATTGGAACTTAGCTCTCCAATTAATAAATTCTAAGCATTTATCTGTTACACTGCCAACTTATTGAAGCTTATCACACCTGTTAGTCTCAAGCGGCCACACATATAGATATTTATTAGGCTCGACCTTGTTTCAGTCATTTAAGTCTTACTAATTAAACCATAGCTAAGGAAAGAAGAGGTAGATATATACTTTTACCAAGGCTATTTGCGCCTAAAAGAATATAATTAACCCGACTGGAATTAGAACACGGCTATCTCATCTCAAATTCCGAGTCGTTATCTATATACTCCACCTGCATATCCACTGTTCTTACATGATATTCTTAAGTGATCACGCATCTAGGGACTTACAAAGCTCGACGTTGCTTAACTTCGGTGATTGTACAGTAACCAATGTTTCAAAGTGTTGAGGCCGTAAGACTATCGAAAGTTTGAAATAAACCTGATATATATGAATTAAAGAAACATTTTTTTATGGTGACTTCAGGTGCCAGCGGGTATAAAATAGTTGATTATAATGATAACCATTGTTTTTGTCATGAAATCCCTGAGCGTGAGGCAATAGAACGACTTAGGTTTATCAGGGCTTTAGTTTTATTATCGAAACTCTTAACTCTTGTGACCCTTTCATTGTTTCGATAATAGCCCATGATATAATTCAGTATTTCAACTTAGCGACGTGCTTATGTATTTGAGCGGTGAATGCAGCTTTTAAATGATTAACTACCAACCTGACTTACGAAAATGTTTCTATGACAGGTCGGTCAGTATGTCTAATTTCTACAGCAAGATATCAAGAAATAATTAGCGTTTATATTCCTGTTCCAGTTGATATGGGAGTTGCTCATAATTTCTCGACCCTAAACACTTTCAAAAATCCGGTCAAACATCAGAAATTACTGGCAATTATAAATCTTTCAAACTGAAAACCTTTTAGTACTTTCACAGTTTTGCATGTATAATTCAGTTTTTTAATCAGATGCTTTTCTTTTGCAAACGTATTTTTCATAGAAATTTGCAAATTAACGCACACCATTACAAAAATGAGACGCTGGGTATTAGTTGCTCATATAGATGTACCGGAAATACTAAAATCCGAAGTGGAAGATGCAATGGCCAAAATGAACAGAAACAAAACACCTGGACCAGATGGCATAGTGATAGAGCTGCTGACAGCCTTAGAAGAATATGGCATAGAAAAGATTACCGACATAATAAACGAAATTTATAGCAGCGGAATAATACCAGACGACCTATGCAAGTCGATATTTATAGCGCTGCCGAAGAAACCTGGTGCAAACGAGTGCGAACTACACAGAATTATCAGCTTAATGAGTTACATCACAAAACTGATTGTCAGAATCCTGATGAATAGAGCGAGAAGCAGAATCAGGCCAGAGATAGGGAAGGAACAGTGCGGGTTCGTCAAGGACACTGGAACAAGGAACGCCATATTCATGATTAGGATGCTCTCTGAAAGGGCATTACAAATGAAGAAAGACTTGTACCTATGCTTCATTGATTACGCGAAAGCATTCGACAAAATACAACACAAAGAATTGATGGAGATGCTAGGCAACCTCGACATTTTCGGCAAAGACATAAGAATCATCAAGAATCTCTACTGGCAGAAAACGGCTTGCATACGGACAGGTAACGACCTCAGTAGATACACAAAGATAGAAAAAGGCGTAAGACAATAATGTGTCTTTTCACCGGATTTGTTCAACCTATACAGCGAGAATATTTTGAGGACCCTAGATGACACGCCAGGATTTGTTATTGGAGGCCACAACCTGAACAACATAAGATATGCGGGCGATACAGTGCTGATTGCGAACACGGAAAGGAAACTACAAGACCTCATACAGAAAGTAGCAGTGGAGAGTGACAAGAAGGGACTACAAATAAACTTTAAGAAAACTGAGTGCATGGTCATCAGCAAAAGATACAACCCAAAATGCTAAATACAGGTGGGGATAACAGAATCAAACAAGTACAAGAATTTAAGTACCTAGGAAGTGTTCTAACAGGAGATGGAAAGTGCGACACGGAGATCCGAAGGCGAATTGGCATGGCAAAGGACGCGTTCCAGAAGATGAGCAAAATACTAACACACAGGAAAATCTCAATAGAAACGAAGAAAAGAGTGCTAGACTGGTACGTGATGTCAGTTCTTCAATACGGCTGTGAATACTGGACAATATCATCGAAAATGAGGACAAAACTGGAAGCGGCCGAAATGTGGTTCTACAGAAGGATGCTACGGATATCGTGGACTGAGCATACAAGCAACGACGAGGTGTTAAAAAGAATGGCAACAAAAAGGAAATTGATGCTGAGCATCAGGAAGAGACAACAGAAGTTCCTGGGATATGCAATGAGGAAGGAGAGCCTGGAGAACCTGATACTGACTGGACAGATAGAAGGAAAGAGAGACAGAGGAAGGCAGCGGATAACATATTTGCGGTGTCTGGTGGGGTGGATGACGGAACGGGGGTTGCCAGGAGCAACAGGAGCAAACATACTAAGAGCCACAAGGGATAGGGAGATCGCCTACGTCCTGAAGGGACAGGACACATAGAAGAAGAAGAAGAAGAAGAAGAAGAAGAAGAAGAAGAAGAAGAAAAGTATGAATTTATAATACTTGGTTTTTATAAAGCAATAATTAACATCGGATTTGTTCCCGAAAACCTATAATTCGTCGCGGATTTTTATAAACCTATAGTTTTATTCAGAAAAGAAAATAATTATAATTTCATAATTAATACCGATAACATTTTCATCAACTATAATTTACACCGGCTTTTTCAAGAGCGTACGTACGAGGTTTGATTCGAAAGCATCGGGACTGGTGCTACAAAACGAAAATGTCAACACATATCAATTCGACATTTAATCTCAATCGAAGTAGTCCCTTTTTGAAGCCACATACAATATCCATTAATGGAAGCATTCCTGGAAATCCCTTTTGGGATATTGAGCAGCATCTTCATCGCCTTTTCTTGGATTGCCGATGAGCTAACTGTTATTACTAATTTTGACTATCAAGGTTTCGATAAGAAGGGCAATACAGACTGTTGATTTATGTATCTCGTAGGTATTTGACAGAGTTTGGTATGAATTTTAATTAGCAATATAGATTGTATGTTACCTTAAATGAGTAATTTAACACCACAATGATAATGAGTTCTAATTAGAAATAAAGATTGTATGTTATCCGAAATATTGTTATTTAGATGAGTTCTAATGAGAAATATAGATTGCATGTTATTTTAATGTTGTTATTTAGCACTACTCTGAAAAATAATGATTATTTCGGAAAATCCCGAAGATTAACGAAATGGTTTTAGCAACCGACATATTTAATTTATTTTTAATCGATACTTGTATTTGAGTAAATATTCTGTTTTTAATCAAACAGCGCATTCAGATATGCATTTTGTGGTCGAGCGGTCGAAGATGCGCCAGAACAATTGGTGGCTTCCCCTATGTTGACAGGGGTCCCAGGTTCGAATCCTTCCGACTGGCACATATTTTCGTAACAAAATTCATTGTAAATAATCAGACCGGTAGAAATAAATATAGCGTTTGATTAAGAACAGAATATCTACTCAAATACGAGTATCGATTAAAAATAATGTTCAATTAATGATTGCTGTGGACGCACAAATTGGTCTGTAATCGTCTCTTGAATATTGTATTTTAATGTGAATCCCAGAAGTAAATGTAAGTTTATTACATTTATAACTGTAATAGAGCATTCAATATTATCGAAAATGAGGACAAAACTGGAAGCAGCGGAAATATGGTTCTACAGAAGGATGCTGCGAATATCGTGAACTGAGCATGCAAGCAACGACGAGGTGTTGGAAAGAATGGCAACAAAAAGGAAATTAATACTGAGTATCAGGAAGAGACAACAGAAGTTCCTGGGAGATGCAATGAGAAAGGAGAGCTTGGCGAACCTTATAGTGACTGGCCAGATAGAAACAAAGAGAGACAGAGGAAGGCAGCGGATAACATATTTGCAGGGTCTGATCAGGTGGATGACGGAACGGGGGTTGCCAGGAGTAACAGGAGCAAACATACTAAGGGATAGGGAGACGTGGAGAACCATGATCGCCTACATCCTGAAGTGACAGGGCACATAGAAGAAGAAGAAGAAGAAGAAGAAGAAGAAGAAGAAGAATGTGATTTGTTTCAACTAGAAATATTCACATCGTTATTTAATATGCTGGAGTAGCAGTCAGCCAACTGCGATTCTTAGTGTTCTCCTTAAAAGTGCCGATACACCATAGGATTCAAGTTTGTAACTGTTGAATTAGATGAACCACTATTATTAAGGGTAAATTTTAAAATTTAAAGGTCGCTTTATATAACGTTTTTTTTTACATTACCTAATATAAGCATTCATTAGTTCTAATGTATTAATTACTTTTTCCTTCTATTCATTTTAAATAACATGTCGGTGTTCTGTGTTGTCACAGGAGGATAAATCATTTAGTTTTATTCTCAAGATCTTCTAATAAATAAAGGACAATTACACCAACAAATAATTAAAATAGGGAAAAATCATGTGTGAAATGAATTTCTGGTTTGGTCTTCAACTCACTTTTAAAGGCACTCATCTATCTGAGAGAAGAATTTGTTTTAATCCTTTTTCACTAAGGTGATAAAGCCACTAAGATACGAGTATTTGCTGCTAATGAAAGAAAATGAAAAAAAAACATTATTAAGGAGAGAGAACAATAAAAGAATGAGTTTCAAGAAAACAGATAACAATTGACATTGCATTTAATTTTGTGATTGATTGATTGATTCGATTTGTACGGATTAACAACACTTTGCAGGTTATTTAACGCCAGAAAATAGTTTCAGATTGTCATATTTTGGTGGCGGTATATTATGTGGCGTACCTTTTGAATGTGGCCTTCGATATTCGGTCATTGGTATAGTTTATGGGCTAACTAAAAAAGCGTATTATAAGGAAATATTGTAATGTTATATGCACTTCGTGTATTTATAAACTGCAAAGTAAAATAACTATCGTCTTCACTGATAAACGACAAATACTGATATAGAAAAATTATATTTTTATTCTTCTTTCTTGGTGACAGTGGTGTGGAGTAGCCGAGGAGATAGCAAACACGCATAGGAGAGCAGTTGACTGGATAGAGTTGCCTCCTCTTCTATGTGTTCTCTGATCTCTGATCTCAAGCTGGAAAAACCTGATTTTATATAAGCTGTAGTTCCCGAATTTGGCTCGATTCCATCATGTTTTTCAGGCAGATTGTTTGTTATTTTCAAATTATTATGATTGCTTTTGGCCACTGCCTTTACATGGTTTATATTCTCTGATCTTGAATACGGCTGCTTACAAAGACACAACTACATTACTTAAATGTAAAACTGGTCTTGCATTCTTAATTTTTCCAAAAATAATATTTATTCTGCTGTCAATACATTTTTGTTTTTATATTTCTTGACCTTGAGAACAGCAATTTTGTTTCTTACTTAGTGTCTGCATTCCTGATTTTTCAAAACAATATTTTCATTTTTATTTTCCAGTACCATTTTGGCTGTTTGATAATATGTACTTTATATAAATACACTTCTGGGCGAAATTATATACTGTAGTCACAGAATATATAACAATAATTGTCCGGTAAGGTTTAAGGTTAGGAATGATAATTAGTTTCAATAAATACAGAATACTTATATCTGTAAATATATTCTTACTGAGATAAGACACATTCAAACCGGGTAGGCAACATAATATACCAGAATCAAAGGTAGGCCACATACTATACCGGTACCTATTTATTTTTTAAAGATGATAATGATTTAGAAATAAAATTTTGCTAATAGACCAATAGCTGGAGGAGAAGAGGTAGATTCGTGCTTTTTGCAAAAGTATTCGTGCGTAAGTGAATGTAACGAACCCAACTGGAATTGAAACTCGGCTCACCGATTAACAATTCCTAGCCATTATCCATTACACCACCTGCACATCCAAGCTTACAGCAGCTGGTATTCCAAAGCAGTCACCCATTTATCCGAAGACAAGAATTGCTTTTATGATTTCTTCAAAAGCCACTAAGATGTAAGGGTTTACTGCAAGAAAAACAAACAGAGAAAACATTATTAAGAAGAAAGGATAATAAAAGAACTTACAAGTAGACAGAAGATAACAATTGACACTACATTTAAATTTTTGAAGACCGTTTTTTGTCTGAAAGACAAGAAGCCAGAAAAAAGTTACACAAGCGAGAAGTGCAGGAGAAGAAATTATTAGCGTAGAACTTACTGTTTTATTTATCATTTTCAAGAGTAAAACGATGAGACCTAACTGCCAATGTAGCTCTGCGCTTAAATTAGTGAAATCGAGGAATCAAAAATCTCGATTATGACTTGCGATGCTCGTTGAACGACACTGCGTGGGATATATTAACTAATTAATGTTTTATTATACGAAACAAATTATGCCAAAATTGTGCTCGTGAGATTTTCTCATGGTACGATCTGTCACTTTGAGGAAAACCAGAAGTAGTAATATCTTCAAGTTATTGTTAGTAAACGTAATTTACTTATACTTGCTTAATGTTTATACAACATCTCATATCAATTGTTTCTGCACATATTCACAAAATAAATAAATAAATAAATAAAGGTCATGATAGTGAAGCAGTTATCAAAAGTGCTGAACGGCTATGAAAATAAGTTATTTAATAAGACATTGTGTGCTGGTCAATTTTATCACTGAAGAAACTTGTTCTACAGAAGAATACAGAAAATTCCATGGAGAGAGTATGTAAACAAGGGGGAATTTTTTCAGTAAATTGAAAACAAAACGGACATTTAAAATAAGAAAATGAGATCGAATTTTCTGGGACTCTGAAATTGACAGAAATGGGAGAATTTGACACTCACAGGACATATTGAGGGCAACAGAGACTGATGAAACAGCGAGTGACTTACCGATGTATATGGCTGACAGAGAGAGAGAGAGAGAGGGGGGGAGAGTAAAAAGAAAATAATTAATACTGCTAACAGCTAAAAAAGGTAAGAAGCTGTAGAGAGCCATGATCATACACTTCATGAAGCGGAATCTACACATAAGATAAGACACTATTAATTATTTTATCAATGTCCAGTGGCTGATGGAGCCTCCCTTGAAGTGTCGACCACGTTCTCTACATTAGATATCATGTTCTTTTGCCAGACATTTAAAAGCGATAAACATGACTAGAGCGTTACACGGATACAGGAAATCAATTCGAATCTACGGCTGAGAAAATATTTTCACTTTTAAGAAACGAAATGAAAAATCGATGGGAGGTGGTATTGGCTCGGTTTGGTGCGCGGCTTAAAGACGAACCAATCTGAAAAAGATGCAAAATTGAACAGAACAGCAAATTGAAAAAGATCATTTGAAATTAAATTGAAAATTTCATGGCTCACAAAAGTTAACCATAAGATCTCAGCCGAGTCGGACAGATGGAATATCTGATTAACGACAATTCAATTCTTGCAAAATGGCATTCGCTTTCATTGGTCCGTATAAACATTCATCGTTAAATACTTCCACTGATGAAAGAAAATAAACTGTTTCGTTTACCAAGAAAAGTAGCGAATTATTGAATACTGCAATTCGTTAATTTCATTTCACTGGCTAATTTGACCTTGAAAAATATCTAGCAACTGTCACTCACCTACTCTCATCAATCAAGGTTGGCAATGCATAGAGTAGTTACTGGTTGAATAGCTAAACAAAGTAAAAAAAGCGAGAGTGAGTGTGTTAGTGATAAAATCAAGATTAAGGGGACTGATGATTAAATAGAATTCATGCAAAAATGGATTGTGGCCTTTTTGAAAAGTTGCGTACATTTCGACCGAAATTCAAATATTTCTTCGCATATTTACATTGTAATGATAGCAACGAATAAATCGTTAAATAACCTCCGACCCTTAATACATAAGACTTTGTAGGAGTATGAAACTAAAATTATGCATAAACAATAAAAGAGTAAAAATATTTAAGTAATAAAATCTAAAAAAACAATGATAATTAACAATAAAGAAAGAAAAGGTGATATTATTTAAAAATAGTTAAATAAATATGAAAACTCCCATCATGCACCGGAATTATCATTTTGCCGCCAGTTAAAACAGAAATCAAATTTTCATTTTCTTCATCTTCGACGGCCAAACGAAGTAGATATTCGTGTCGACTACATAGTGACAACGAAATAAGCACTAAATTTTTATCACTGTATACGTATATATTCTTTCAAATATACAATTTTACCTTAAATGTACACGAAAGGCTTTTATCGTTTTTGTTTGCGCTTATTGTATTGTATGTTGTATATGACTTGATTGTAATGCGTTGTGAGGCTTATGATTTCTTTTTAATCTCCAATGTTACATACATATATGTAAAGAAAGATGTACATTCAGACAAGGTCGACGCATAATAGAAACCACAACAATACTATCTACTTATATTTACATACTTACATACTTATATTTACACACACATTAAATTTATTTATTTCAGATTAGCTACTTGTTTGCTGTGGTGCATTAGATATCTGCTCGGAACGAGAAATTCCAGTTGAAATCCTTGCAATCATTTACGCACAAATACCATTGGGAAAGGTATTAATCTGTCTCTTCCCTCCAGTTATGAGTTAAATAGAAGTGTAGAAGTAGTGGAAAATAACAGGAGAGATTGGTTTTTATAGCCTTGGCTGGCAACCAGTCTACGACAAAAAGTAATGGCAACCTACTGCGCGATAATCCAGTCACTCATGACTCTTTCGAGACATGATCGCTCAAGAGTGTATCACGTATGGCACTTAACTAACTGACTTATATTGCAAACGTTATATGAATAGTAACGTAACAAATAGTTTACTGGCGAAGTTGAAACTGTGCAAGGTACGAGGGCCGTATCCTTTAAAGGTTGTAGGTGCATCTGATACCAGATATAGTTTAGCAATAGAAGTAGTGGCAAATAATGTCGGATGAAAACCCATTGATTCCAAATATATATATATATATGAATGATCAAGTATTACATTAGAACATCTACAAACTACAAGCTACTACAAAATTGTACATTTTGTTTCGACATTGAAAAAACAATGTCTCATCAGGTATTTAATAATGATGGTAATAAACGTTTAACCATATATTATTAACTACCTGATGAGACATTATTCTTTCAATGTCTAAACAAAATGTATAATTTTGTAATAGTTTGTACATGTTCCTAAGTAATAATTTATTGTAATAATTAATAAAGAAAAAATTAGTTAAATTTTAAAAAATTTAAATTACATTTAAAAATTTGAATTTAAAAATTTAATTTTAAAAATTTTAATTAATTTTAATTACTTTAAAAATTTAAATTAAATTTAAATTTGAAAATTTAAATTAAATTTTAAATTATATTTAATTTTTTTTAAAGAAAACATTATTAATTGATTAATAAAGAAGAAGTAATTAAAATCTTAATAAAGAATAAATTAATTTATTTTAATAATTAATAATTTATTGCTTTTTATACTGAGCACATTTATAAATGAATGTTTGAAACGTGTTATATATATATAAGTAAAAATCTAGGAGAAGATTGGTAAAAAATCTCAAAGCATCCTAGTAATATCAGGTCAAATATTAAAACTGATCCAACAGGGAACTCAACGTAAATTTAATTTACAGAACAGAAATTCATTTATTTCATCTGTAAATTCAGATTGCATTTGGAGAATAGCTAAAATGCCTTTTAGAGTCATGCATTATTCAAACTAGTCGAACTGAATTTACAGATGAAATACATATATATATATATATATATATATATAGATAGATAGATAGATAAAGTTCTTATCTTTCTCTTTTTTGTTCAAGAACATTCGACCATCATTATCAAGAACTGTGTGTTGTCAGTATCAAGACTTTATTGGCTAAATGTTTCCTCTCATTAATTCCTGTGGCGCAACAGAAGGATGCTGATGATTCAACTGATTGAACATATCAGTAACGACCAACATTTCAAAAAAATGGAATAAAAAATACTTCTGTTTAGAATCCGAACGAGATGGTTGAGATTATTACGGCACATAATGAGTAAAGAGAGCTTAGAAAATTTGTTACTCACATAACATCTATACTGAGGCCAACAAAGATCAATTCTCTTTCAGAACAAACAACGCACATTATACAGTATAAATCGAAAATAGAACTGTTTGTTGAAGTTTCGTGGATTTTTTTAATGACTTTTTAATGTTTCCCTTTGTTTCGGAAATAGATGCACCAAGCCAGTTTTTCACATTTCAACGGTGGTTGTCCGTTTTAGTTGAAGAATGCGAGTTACGACAGGCTACGACGTGATATGTCTAATTGGAGCTGAGTTTAAATATAAGACGGTATAAGAAATAAGTATTGGTATTTATTCATACGTCCATTCCGATTGAATATAGTATTATGCCGTGTTAAGGCATGGGGAGTCAGGCATACATGTCACCAGGGGAAAAATGTCAATTTCCCTTTTCGTATTGGTATCCATCAGATCTGGGGGGTTAACCCGAAGCTTTCCCTTTGAAAAAGTACTTCCTGGTGCTGAGTTTGATGATTGTAAACACGCATAAAAACGTACTTTTGGTTGGAATTTATTCATAAATCTGAGAGAACAGAATATGGCACAAGAGTCGGATTACTTTATAATTCATATAAGTTCATGAGACTAGAGAATAAAAAAAATAACGGTTTAACATTTTTTTTTTTTTATCATTTCACCCCGAGCAAGGCAGAAACGCCACTGATGTGCAGGGGGTTACATAAATGTAAAAAGATTAATTAGAAAAGAGTGAGGAGTACAAGCTAGTTAGAAAGGAACAATAGAAAGCTGAGAAAGCAGGTGCAATGACAGATACATAGGCGGAGAGAAAGTGAAGATTATACAGGGGAGGGGAGAGAGCTAGAGTCCAGTGGTTAGTAGATGAGTATTAACTTTGCATTTAAATTTCTGGAGGTCGTAGCCGTCTGGAAAGCAAGAATACGGGAGTGAGTTCCACAGGCGGGAAGTGCGAGAAAGGAAGCTGCAAGAGTAGAATTGTCGTCTGCATTTGGCTAACCTGACTGTGAATGGGTGGGACCCATTTGCCAGTCTGGTTGCACGGGTAAACACTTGTTGAGGAGGCATCAGAGCAGAAGCCATGAAAGTATTTCTCTATTAGGACGCTTCAGGCAAGATGGATTAACCTAAACGTTTCCTAGAATGAGAGATATTATTCGGAAAATTAACAATAATTTTGAACGTTATTGATCAATAAATAAATATTCACTTCGTCTCCTCACTAAAACGTGGATGTGACACAAGGTCGAGGTTTAATGTGGGAATCCCTAAAGCGTGCAAACAGACAAGGGCCAAAAATTGCCCCGTCCCCACAACCGTCAGTCGCGCTGGCTTCGGTGGCTATCATCGATCAACACTTTTAGTGAAATGTGGTGGTACAGCCGCAGGACACAGTTCCTCGTGACTGGGCAACTCTCAGTGTAACTTTTCTCACATGGATGTCTGTTCTCGGACAGCGATACAACGAAGTCGCACTATGCCCGAAAACAGAGACGCAAGTGAGAGGAAAAGAGAAATATCTGGCAAATTCGGACTGGGGAACCTCAACTACTGCGAAGAATAATGGGTCCAATGATGCACGACGAATGACTAGGTAATAGCCAACACCTTGTTCCAAGAATATTCAAGGTAATTACTGTCATGGAGAAACTCAAGAGGAGAAACTACAAAATCAAATAGACTACATAATTCTAAATACGAGACTCAGGAATGCAGTTGTTTACTGCAAAACCTATCCAAGTGACGACTGTAGAAGCGACCACTACCCTGTTATATGTAAACTAAGAATAGAAGGATGAAAAATGAAAAGTCATAATGCAGCACCCAGATTGCAATACAACAGACTCTTGAATAATCCTAACCCGAAGGAAAATATACAGACAGTGTGAAAAAACATACGAAGAACGAAATAGAACTTGAAATAAGACACACTAAAAGAAGCTTCAGTGACATCAGCAAACGACATCATCCCAAAGGAAAATGTACGAAGAAGAAAAAAAATGAATGGATCACAAATGAGATTCTCAACATGATGCAAAGAAGACAGAAAACAATGCTAAGAAATGGCACGGAATATATAAAACTACATAAAGAAATTAGGAACACATGCAGACAGGCTAAAGAATGGTTCAGAGTGAATCGCAGACAGATATTGATATCGGTTACACGGTGTCTAGGCGCAAATCTTTTGGCATTCAAAAAGAGAAAGAATTGTACTTCTACAAAAAAAAAAAGAAGAAGAAAAGCAAGAAGAAATGGAAAGATACGGAAGGACTAGAAAATAAAGAGGAAAATAAAGAGGAAAAAGCGAGAAAATGTAGAGTGGGAAGAAAGGAGAAAAACAATGGAAAATGCTAAGAGAGAGAAATTTTAAATTTTGTCGGAAGTTGCAGACAGATGTAGACATCGATTCCATTGTTTCAGCTTAAACTATTTGGCATAAAAAATGATAAAGTCACATGTACAAACAAAAAATTATTCATAAAATATTAAATAATGGATATTTAAAAAACATAACACGGAGATATAAATTCATGAAACCTAATATACTAAACTAGAAAAAAGTTAAATAAATTAAAATTAAAATTTTAAGTTTAAATTAAAACTAAAACAAATTTAATTACAATTAATATTAAAGCTAAATTAAAATAAAATAAAATAAAATAAAATATCATAATATATATAAAATAAAATAAATAAATAATATATTATAAAAAACAATGATAATAAATATAAAATATATAACAAAATAATAAAAAGTAATAAATATAAAAATAAAAATAAATAATAAAAATAATAATAAGTAATAAATAAATAAAAGTAAAATAAAAAAAATATATATATATAGGAGATAATGATATATATATTTTTTTTTATATCCGAACAATATTGGAGGAAAATATATGACAAAGTGGAAAGAAAAGTTTTCGTGAAGCGCGTTTTGTTTTTTAGGACTTCATCGAATTTAATGTATTTTGTATAATATGTTTGTCTGTGTGTATGCGAATTATAAGATATTTAACATCTATATATCAGATTAATCGTGGGTACAATGGTACAAAGTTCTAGGTGATACGTTTCGTCTTTCGTAATGATTTCTTCAGACTAAATAATGTTTTGTCGTAGGCATCACTTGTATATTTTTCTTGATAAAACTAGTCGCATAATATGACCTTCAACATTAATAAGAACTGCAGTTGGAAAGTATTTAAAAAATTAATTTGAAATTTTTTACAACTACTTCAATCAATATATGAAATAATACACGCAATGGATAAGTATGGTAGTAATTCGATTTAAATACAGCAGTTTTAATTGAAAGAGAAAATTATTTATTAACAAGAAACTGCATAGAAAGTGCACTGATTTCTGGAGTGTTCCACGTTAAATTTCATTTCAGTAATATAAAGGAAATGCACATTCCTAACAAATCTACAGCTACTACAACGTGCGATATTTAAAAACAATAAGGTAAAAAACAAACGCGCTTTACGGCGGAATGAAGTTGGATAGGAACATAGACTTTATGAATTTAAGCTAAGTATATCCCTCCATCTATGGGTTGAATAGCAAACCAGATTGGGTTCTGTAGCCTTGGTTGGCAACCACTCTACTGTAGAAAGAAATAGCAACCTACTGCAGGAAAATCTGTTGCCCAGTCAGTAATGTCTCTTTCGAGACATAATCATTGAGGCGTGTATCGCTTATGACGCTTAAGTGACTGACTGATTAGACTGGCAACAAGGACGCATCAATTTGTAGTTGAATAAATTAGATGTAAAGTCCTATGATAAAAGTTTCTTTTCTCGAAATTCTTGGTTATGGAAGCATCATCAGTTTACAACTTTTTACTCTTGACTTTTTAGTAAGCCTAGGCTGTTCGATAAAGTCTAATTAAAATATGGCTTTCATTCTGTTGTTAACTGGAACAAGGTCTGGCTTGTTAAATTTAACTCCTCCAAATAGAAACTATTCACAATTCAATCAGTTAGTTAATTACTATACGAAATACACACTTGAAATAGACATGATTGACTGTGCAGATTTTTCCCGCAGTAGGTTGCCATTACTTTATGCGGTAAACAGTTACCGACCAAGGCTATAGAACCCAATCTGTCCTTCTATTTACTCCATAGCTGGAAGGTGAAGCGATGGATTATACCTTTCTTAAACGTATTTGTGCGTAAGTGAATGCAACGTGTCCAACTGGAATTTGAACTCAGCTCCCCGATTCCTCGTTCTGAGCCGATATCCACTGCAGCGTAACCCACATCCTATTAATCGTCTGAATTAACCCTTTCAGCCTTCCACCGGCATTACTAATGCTAACCACCGAGAGAGTAACTCATTACGTCTTCTTGGGTTAACGTTTTCCGTTTAAGACTTTTCTTTTCTCTTGCTTGTGAAACCTTCTTCCAGTTCCATGTTTTCCGACAAACTTTTATCTTCATAAGTTTAAATATCTCTTGTTATCTACTGCCCTCCTCATTACTCTTCCTTTATTGTTCTTTCTCCCTTTTCCTTTCTTCTTCTTCTTATTCTCTGTTTTCGTTCACACTCTGTAAGAACATTCGTCTTAGTGGTTTTGCTGACTTGCTTGGGGTGAAATGATTAGAAAAAATAAAAACAAAACCAAAAGCTTGTGAATTTATACACATCGGGAAAAAAACATTAAAAATAAATTTCCCTGTATCTTCATTCTCCTTTCACTAATTATAACCGATGTTTCTTGTATTTTGTTCCGTCACCTTAAATATGTATGATTCCATCAATAAAATAATTACTCCGTCTGAAGAAGTTTCTTTTTCAAGTTTCGAAATGTGTAAAATAGAATTTTCTTCCATTTTCTGACTGTCATTCAATTAACAATATATATATATATATATATATATATATATATATATATATATATGTATGTATGTGTGTGTGTGTTTGTGTTTGTGTGTGTGTGTGTGTTTGTGTTTGTGTGTGTGTGTGTGTGTGTGTGTGTGTTATCCGTATGATATATTATTTGAGAACAAAAAATATTTAAAAATGTAAATCAAACGTCAAAGCGACTCAGGAAATCTCTGTTGGATTCCATCTCATTTCTTTTACGCAGTTCTTTTCTTTTTCGCGCCAATTTGGTGACTTCGGAATATTTTCCTGCTAATTCTCTTTCTTTCTCCCCACTACTTCCCACCTGCATGTTGTTAGTTTCCCCGCCTCGCAGTCTTCGAGACAGATAGGCTATTCTTTGATGTTGCTTTGTATGCTGTCTTTCAGTGGAGCTAATGGATGCGTAGAAAGTCGGAATCACGTCGCAAAATCAGACTGCTGACGCCAGTCGCTTGCTTTGGCGTAGAGTTCAGGCAGACATCTACCTTGGAAGCTGGTGTACGTTAAAGAAATATCATGTGTTAGTTTGCGTGCATCTTCGACAAGCATCACAGGGAACGCGTTTTCTTTTGTCGATTTTGGCTTTGATATGTTGAAAATCTTGACTTCATATGTAAGTATGATGCATCAATAAGTTCGCAGACTGACTAAGATAATTTTGCTTTGAAAATATCATGATGTCCAATCAATGTTGTAATAGTCCCTCTTTAATTAAGTGCATTATCAAGGGAAGGGTAAATTTGCAAAATATTTTTAGGGTACAATTCTGAATCTTAAGATTAAAATTAAAGCATTTTTAATCTGAGGCGTTAGCTTTATTAATAAACCTATGTCTTCCTTCTCCTCCCTCTCTCTCTATCTCTCTCAAACTTTTTCGTTCCCCCCATCTCTTTCTCAATAGATAAAAGGAAAACGTTTCTTTTCCAACGCGTTTCATTCCTTGAGGGACATAATCAAAGTAAATGTAAGTACTTTATTAAAAAGAAAAAAAAATATAAGTCTGTCAGGTAATTGCCATACGTGATACACGCTTGGGCGACCGTGTCTCGGAAGAGAGGTTATCATTCCTTTCTACAGTAGACATGTTGCCAACCAAGGCTACAGAACCCAATCTTTTTTCTATTTAACCCATAGATGAGGGAGACGAGCTAAATTTATACGTTTCCCACAGGTATCTGTGCGTAAGTGAATGCAACGAGTCCAACTGAAATTTGAACTCTGTCCTCCGATTTCTCCTTCCGAACCGATATCCACTGCACAAAAATGCACATATTTATTAGCAGAAGTCAAAATATGCATTAAAGAAAATAATTAAGAACGCCGTAAAATATTCTTAAATTTTAGCATGTAGATAAAATTAAGCTATGGGAGACGGTAAGTGAATTAATTTAATGCATAAATAAATGAAAGGGAATGAATTCTGTTCCATTTTGATGAATTCAGATTTATATATAAATACATATGAATAAATAAAATAAGAACAATTGATAATGTCACTTACGGGCTAAAAGTTGTTTATAAAATAGTTTTCTTTTTTATCTCTAAACATGAATTCTTTTTACAGATATATATATATATATATAAATACAAATATATATATATATATATATATATATATATAAATAGATAGATAGATAGATAGATAGATGTGTGTGTGTATGTGTGTGTGTGTGTGTGTGTGTGTGTGTGTGTCCAGCCGTAAACGGCGAGGATAATCCAACAAGATCAACTTAATATAAAATATTAAGTCTTATATCTATATAGACAACTCAATGGAAGCTATCCAGAGCAATATGATATTTATAAAGGAAAACTCAACACGTCATTTTAATTGGTTATAAATTATTATTCATTTCAATGAGCTAAATTAACTCATTTCATCAGACCACTCAATATTCCTTCCATTTGGTACAAAAAATTCCGGCAAACATTTTTGTACCAAATGGAAGGAATATTGTGTGGTCTGGTGAAGTGAGCTAATTTAGCTCATTGAAATGAATTATAATTTATAACCAATTAAAATGCCATGTTGACTTTTCCTTTATATATATATATATATATATATATATATATATATATATAGTTATGTGAATTAATCGACATACACATCGGAGTACACACATTTATTAAAAATTAATATATATATATATATATATATATATATATATATATATAGCAATGTCTTATGTCAACACAAGAAAAAATCATCTTTGATAGTGGATGTCTTTATGCTAACGTTAACAATACGGTGCCTTTTCTGTAGAACGATTTGTCTTAAACCCAAAATACGTCTCAGTTTCCGATATCCCTTGTTCATTGGAGCCAAATAACTTTCTCTTGAGCATTCTTTTGAGGTCTGCACTTAGCCAGTAGTTGCTGGGGGCCAAACCTGAAGAATAGGGTGGATGCAGAAGCAATTAAAAATGCAGTTCATGTAGTTTTGCCACCGTTGCGATCGACTTGTCACACGATGGGTTGTCTTGATGAAAGACCACTTTTTCTTCTACGTTTGTGGCTGTTATTTTCATTTATTTTTTTGCGATTTCTTCTTTCAAACGCACTAATAATGCTATATTAATATTCGATACTTATGGTTATTCCTTTTTCAAGGTGTTCGATGAACAAAATACCTTGCGCATCCCAAAATACGGAGGCCAAAACCTTGAGTGCTGATGTTTGGGTCTTTGGTTGATTTGGACGGATTTTACCTGCTGACTGCCGAATTGACTCCGGAGTGAAGTAGTGGATTCATGTTTCATCCATTGTTCAACTCCTCTGCTATCTCACGGAAGTTCAATTTACGATCAGCAAAAACGATTTTTTAGATATTTTGGTGTTTTTCCGAACAACTGACAATGTTTGGCGACCTGAGCGTTCAGCATCATTTGTGTCTGTACGACCGCGTTTAAAATCAGCATACCAACTCTTAACCATTGATTCCGACAGAGCAGAGTCCGAATAACACTTATCAAGCCATTGCTTTGGTTGAATAGTATTTTTCCTATCTGAGAGCAATGCTTTATCAACATACGAAATTAAGATTTTTCCATTGTTTTGAAATTTTGCAACAGTAGCTTCAAATAAATAATTGTAATTTGTAAGCTAATAACCCGATTGGGCCCAAATGTCATCACGTGCTATTTAAAGGTTAGTACTTCATAAAAATTATATGAATTTTTATTAGTGGCCCCATCTATATGTTATACACAGGACTTATTTGTGGTGATACCGACCGAGCAAATCGAGGGACCGGATGTTTGCTCTATAACGACCAGAAAGCAAATGACCAAAAGTCGTCTGTGCGCAGGTGGGTTCGCGCAGATGTTCCGGTTGAAAACTAAAAATTAATTAAATATTAAATTCCCAGTTCGCGAGCCTACACGAATTTTATTTATCAGCCAATGGGAAGCCCAGAATCAAATACAAGTGTGAAATCCCAAATGATCACCTGCGATCCAAAAAGCCGAAATAAAAAGCCGAGACAGAAAGTACCCAGCAGACAGACCGAGGGTGACAGGCGAGAGGAATTAATATCTCCCTTGAACAAGTCAAGTAGCTCCTATGCTTGTCCCTTCACCTCTCTTTCCTTCTCCCCTGTCTCAAAACTACTTACTGACCTAAGGAGCGACTATATCAAAGACATTCCTTACTTACACGCTCCCCACATTCCTAAGCCTTAAATCTTTTTCAGCTTATTATTTGCCATGAACATTTTAACCTCCGTTGGACCTATATTCAAGTTTTTACTTCAATTGTAAAAACATTAATTGATATGTGTATATATAAATGTTATTTTCAACTCAATTTGCTTTTCTTGATTTTATAATCATTTTATGATCTATAGATTAAAATTAATATTTCTAACAAGCAAAATACATTACTATATTTCAAAATGACTTTAAATTGACTGGATGTGATTTTTTTCTTTCTTTTTAAATTGCTAATAGTCGCTGATTTTAATGCCATCTGTTATTACAATGTAATTATATTTATTTAATAATCTTTCAAAAATAAAATAAACTTTTCGGAAACTTTATTTGAGGACCATTAGCTTACTTACAATTTAACCAATCTAATTTAAAACAAATATTATATACTTTTTAGTTAAAAATGTGACAGATATGCATTTTATCACAGTGGTGTTTAAGGTATTTATAGTCGGAAGTTAGTTAACTTTTACTGTAAGTGCTTTTTTATATACCGTGTAATCTTAAAACAAAAATAGGAAAATATTGTACATAATGCAATGTTTTATGGAATTTTATATAGTATGGCTTTAAATTTATTGTAGTTATCATTCTTATTCTAATTATGTCTTTTACGGGCACCCGTATTTAAAACGTCGGCTAATTTATACACACACAAAAAAATTCAAAATGTTTTAAACAATATTGGTTTGCCGAATTGTAGTAAGTATTTCTGTTTTTATTAGTAAATGTAGTTTTCACTTAATAAGTGTATCACCTAACGTTGAAGAATTAATAGAGAATTCTAAAAGAGTTAAAACTTTATAAATTATTATAATTTAAATTTAAAAATAAATTATAACTATTTTTGTAAAACATGATTATTCTTCGAAAAAAAATCAATAGCGTCCAAAATATATCTAAAAACAATTAAAGCTTTTCTAATTAAATAATGTCATAGAGTTATTGCATTTTTATTTTACGGTACAGAGCCGGTTTTCAGTAACTTTACAAAAACAAAAATTGGTGATTTAAATTTTCCAGTGAATTCTACCTATGACTAATATTAAGATTTAGCTGTAGAAAAATTAATTTCTGAGAATTTCAAAAAGATTAAATAAATGGCAAGTAACAGATTAAAAAATGTTTTGTCTCAAGATTTAAAAAAATAATTTATAAATATTTTAATTTCTTTATGAATAAGTCATGAAAGATTCATTAAATCCCGACAATTATTTGATTTTTGTAAGAATTTTCACATCAATGTTATTCACTGCAAAAAATAAAAAGCGCTAAAATTTCTTAAACTAAACGTTCTTTTTTTTTTCTTTCACCGCTGATGAAAATTTTAACCCAAATTTCTAACGTTCTTTTTAGAATAAGAAAATCTTTTTAGGATAAGAAAAATATAATTTAATAATAATAAAAAATATTTTGGTCTTTCCACTTAATAATGACATAAAGATTTTGACGATAAAACATTTTTCATTCATGGTATGCAATTTTTTTTTTTTTTTCGAATCTTTTCAGGTATCTATTGTGGCAAAAATGTTTGTGTATTACTGCGTTACAGTTTTCCCTGATAAATAATTTTTGAATAATATAAAATTATTTATGCTATTAAATTTAAAAAGTACTTGTAGATAAAACTCATGTTTATTTAGCGAGAAAAGATTTTTCTTTTTTTCTTTATCAAAAAGGAATTAATTGCTTTCCTATTTTCCAATACATTTTGAGCAGCGAGCATGAAAGGAAAAACAAAGGGGGAAAGTGAAGGGGGTCAACGAGATATAGGAAAGTCATGCAGCAATGTTTCTGCTTCATGCCTTCCAGCATGTTGAATGCCATATTATCACCCTCCTCAACATATTTTCTCCAGAGGCGCTAATGTTTTTATTGCCCAGAGACGCTAAGATATATATCTTACATATTAAAAAGGCTTAAAGCTTTCCTCATAGAGTCGGACAGATTTAAAAGAGAAATGGATATTCAGTTCATTTACAAGTTTCTTTTATGGCTGACTCTGGTTTATTTCATATGATTAGTCGATACTGATGAGTATATGGAGAACGTATGGCGACCCTAATGTCACATCATCGTTTACTGCTGTTTAAAAAGATAAGACAGAATTCTTGATTCCTTCTCAAGACCAGGATTCATTTAATTGCAGGATTGACGACACAACACAAAAATTTTCCGAAACATCTAAATTCTATAATCGCTTTGAAAACCATTGGCAAAAAATGAACTGATAAACAACGATCGATCATCGGAAAACAGTTTTTATTCAGTTGCGTAAAAATAGTTCAGAAGCGCATTTTCTCATATGAAGATGAGTTCTTAATACATACAGAGGGGGGGGGGGGTAATTTTCTGGTGGTGAAAAAATGGTCTACTGCCTCACTCACTGCCTTTATGGACTTCATGCTTTGGTTTGCAAGTCCCGTCCCTTTTCGCCACTGAATGTGTGTGTGTATGCGTGCGTGTGTTTGTGTGTATGTGTGTGTGAAAAGGAGAAAGTGTGAGTGAGTGAGCGATGAATAAATTGCCGTCCAAATTATACGAAACTGAAAATAATACTGACATCTCATTTTAACAGATATATTTACCAAAATTACACAAAATATCTTGAATACTACAGAGTAAATTTACTCAATAAGATCGCCATTGACTTCAACCACGGTCATCAAATTAATTCAAAATCTCCTGCATCTCTTCTCCCCTGTGAATTCTGCCATAATTCTTGCTGTCAGATATTTTTTGATGTTACAAGGAGTTTGGTTGATTCCCTGAACAACTTCGCCCCGTACATAATAATCAAGGGGGTTGCAGTCAGGAGGGTTAGGTGGCCAGATATAAGAGGTGATGAGGTCGAAGACATGACTGGGTTCTCCTGCTTGTGTGTCATGCTGCCTCGACCTGTTGCCACGTATAGGATCTTCCAGCAGCCACACTCTTAACTTAAGGCAGCACAACTTAGTCAAGGCCCTTGATGCAGGCCCTCTTGTTCAGTCTGAGGCCATAAACAAAAAGTCAGCAGTTCGTTTCTTATCAGAATGAGTTTTCCGAGCAGCTGTAACTTCTTAAACACCATTAGACTCATCCTCTTCACTGTTTTCCGATTGACACCAAAGCACTCTGAAATATTCGTATTGGAGCTTCCGGTGTGAATGTCAAACAGAACAGCATGCCGATTCCAAATTTCTGACGGTGTTAGTTGCGTCATGATGCTCTTTTTATCACAGAGGGTGTCAATCTGATCTTACTATATTTGGCAGTCGACACAATGAAAATTAAAAAACAAAAGAAAAAAAAACAAGCATGCGTGAAATTAAAATATGAAATGGCGACAATTTACCCATCGCACCCCTTTCTTCCCCCTCTCTCTCTCTCTCTCTCTCTCTCTCTCTCTATATATATATATATATATATATATACATATGTACATACATACACACATATATGTAAATATGCATGTCAATAAATATATATACATACATAAAAATACATGCACATATATAAATATTTTTCTGAAGTTAATAAAACAGTGCTCAATGCAATATAACAGATATTAAAAATGAATCATATTATCCTAAGTCTATAGCACAATAAGCGTTTCTATACAAACATACGCATACAGTATTATGTATAAAATTATATATTGCTTTAATACACATGACACACAATAAGCAATAATCCAAAATCATAACATTCCAGCATTCTGTCTCTTTTGTTTTTGTTTGTTTTGTTTTTGTTATTTGTTTTTGTTTTGTTTTTGTTTTTTTAAATAAAATAAAAATAAAAATTCTCTTTCTTTTTTTTGCGAACCCAGACGATGTCAATCTTTTCTTTTCTTATTTATTTGATTTTATTTTATCTTTTTCTTTTTCGTTTTCATTTTCTTTTCCTTTTTTTTTCTTCTTCTTTTTCTTTTTCTTTTATTTTCTTTTATTTTCTTTTATTTTTTAATTTCTTTGCAATCTATTTAAAAAGGAAAAGTAGACGAATTTTTCTCCAGTTTCTGAAAGGATTTTTCTGTTGCTGAGGTGATGTTTTATCCCCCGTGGGGATCTTCATATCGAAATGGCCATTCAACATCTTTGAATTAATCCTTTTTTAATATATATTTGCTCTGTAATATTTTATTACATGGAGCTCTCTTCCTGTATCATTTTTTAATATTAAAATAAAATTTTTAATATTAATTAGGATCGGGTTTTTGGAATTTACCTTCCTGCTTTTTTCCCTTGGATTGAAGTATCTGAATTAAAATATATATATATATAAATTTTAATAACAGTAATCCTTAACGGAAAATTTTTAATAGGTACACCCTTAAAATCAGCTATTCTTGTACCCCTAATATAGAGAACCTCATTAATTCCCATAATAGAAGTATTCTAATGAATTTACGTAATACTGATTCTGTTCGGAATTTTGAATGAATGCAGCTGTAGCTCTGTTGTGCCTGGCCGGTGGAGGGCAAATGTAAATCCACCCAGGTGATTTATGAAGCCCGCATTTCTCCATCCAACAACAAAAATAACTACCGAACCTATATTGGTATGTTCGCTAGACCTTTTAAGCAGAGGCTTTATAACCACAGATATTCTTTTTCGAACCCGTGTCAAAAATACCAGACAGCCCTTTCACGGATATTCTGGAAAATGAAAGAGGAAGGGCTGGATCCTGTAATTAGCTGGAAGCTAATAGGTTCAGCCTGTATTCCGATGAATTTTCGTGATAGGTGCTGTCTGTGTTTGCTAGAAAAAATTTTAATATTGAAGTATCCTTACCAGCACCTGCTCCTGAATCTTAGAAGGGAATTTATTAGTAAGTGCCGTCATAATGCTAGTTTTACGAACACATAAATTTTAAATTTTAAATTCCTAATTTTTAGATTTTAGGATATTAGAAATAAAAAAAATATAAATTTAATGATTTTTGATAAATTAATTTAATTTTAACTTTAAATAGTAGATTAACCCCTCTACCTTCCACTCCCAGTCTCTTTTAATGGTCTATCTTTATAAAATATGTATTCTTTTATTAAACCCCTTTTTCCTCTGTTAGTATATATCTTTTTAATAACTTTTTTCACATCATAAATTCTAAAAATTTTCTATATATAATTTTTTTTTAAATTTATATCCAAATTTTTAAGATTATTTTTTTAATTTATAATTTTTTTAAATTTATAATTTCCTTTAATTGTTATTTAGTTTGTCTATATCTAAAACATATCGTTAATTAGATTAACTTAATTAAATTTTTAAAAAATCTTATTTCTATTTTTTCTCCTAATATACTTTTTCAAATAAGTTTCTTTTTTCTAAAACTTTAACCATTTAAACATTTAAAGTTAAGTTTGTTTGACACGTATCGAGCGTTTTCTATTTGAACATTTTCCTTGTCTTTCTTTTCTTTTTTCCCCTTCTTTATTTTTTTCTCAATACATTTTTATATCCCGCCCCTTCCCTTTCTGTTCTGTTTTATTTACCCCAATTCTCAATTTAACGACCTCCCTTTCCTTAGCCCTTTTTCGTTTTTTAAGCTAGACATACCAAATTCACATCTCTTCACTTGCAACTCTATCAAAAAGTAAAAACCAAAAATAGACTGATTTTCAAAAAAGATTTTTGTGACGTATATTTCTCAAATCTTAACCGTTATTTATTTTTTATTTTTTTATCCATTTATTTGTTTATTTCTCTTTTTAATCTTATTTATCTCATTTTGATATAGACTTGACTGTTGCTGAGGAGACGTGAAATCACTCTTAGGGAATTCGTGTTGAAATGTTCATTCAACATTTTTAAATTTTCAAAAATTATTTTAATATATATATATATATATATATATATATATATATATATATAAAGATAGACTGTGATACATCGAAACAAATCCGTATGACTATAATAATGTATATATTTAATTTTGCGTGAATAAGTGGTTTCCAACTTTTAAAAAATCCATTATACATGTATTGAGCACATTTTAATACAACTTTATATTGTTGTAATTTAATTATGACCAAAAAGCTGATTAACAATAATATATATATATATATATATATATATATATATATATATATATTAATCGTATCACACCGAGCAAGGCGGGAACGCCACTGACGTGCCGGGGGCAACGTAATAGTGAAAAGATCGGAAAAGAGAAAGCCGGAAACCATATCCTAAACAGGGAACAAGGGATGAGCCTCTTAACCCGTTCAACAGACATGGGTGAAGTGTGAACCGGGCGATAGATAGATCTATCTACTCCAATTGAAAAAAAAAAAGTGAGAAGATTGGAAAAGAGAAAGCCGGAAATCATATCCTAAACAGATAAGCTTCTTAACCTGTTCAATAGACATGGGTGGAGTGTGAACCGGACGATAGATAGATCTATCTACTCCAATTGAAAAACAAAAAAAAAACAAAGTGAGAAGATTGGGAAAATTTTATATTCATCCGCAGACAGATCTGTTTTGCTGTATCACAGCTCATTAGTACGGTTAGACAGCCGATTGCTTTTTATCTAGGATTGAAACCCGACAGAATTGGCGTCAGTCGGCGATTCTACCTCTGAGCTACGGGCGCTCGGTAGAAGGAGGCAGACTTTTTAGCGCGTATATTATCATTATACACGCCCAATAGCTGAAAGTGTTCTAATTCATTGCTGAATGAACGATGCGCAGATGCCAGAGTAGCTACTGTTTTTCAAAGTCTACAATTCTTCCAGAGTGCTCAATCAGGGTGTGAGAACGTAAATTATTATTATTATTATTGTTATATACAATAATGATAATAATAATAATAATAATAATAATAATAATAATAATATATATATATATATATATATATATATATATATACGTAAAAAAAATCACAAGATCGCCAAAACCTACCGCGGTTTCACACAACGGCCCTGACGAGCCGTTGTGCGAAACCGCGGTAGGTTTTGACGATCCGTTGTTCTGACGAGCCGTTGTGTGAAACCGTTGTGTGAGCCGTTGTTCAGACGAGCCGTTGTTCTGACGAGCCGTTGTGTGAAACCGCGGTAGGTTTTGGCGATCTTGTGATTTTTTTTTACGTGTCTTTGCTCTGCATTGCTTCCTATTTGTTATTTCGCTTTGGTTAGTTCTGTATCGAGCACTTTTTCTTTCTTTGTGGTTGGTTCCGTTTGGGGTTTTTTTCTTTACTGCGGGGTATTGTATGTATTGTCTGTATTCCGCAGTTTTCTTTTTTTCTCCCCTCCTGTCCAACGCCTTACAGCGACGGATAGTAACGGAATTAGATTCTGTCTGTTATTTGGTGTCCTTAAAGTTTATTTTCGTATAGTTTTAGGATTTAGATACTTACAGAGTCGGTCTTGTTATTATTATATATATATATATATATATATATATATATATATAATGTAAATCATGACCTCCAGTTAATGAAAAATCTACTTTGAATTGTAAATTAAATAAAAATAAAATAAAACTAAAACATTATTTAATTAAACACGTTTTCGGTTATTTCTATGAATAATATGTTATTCTTTCTAGAAGAAAATTTTTTCGATGAATAATAAATTTTTACAATTACTGTTTTCATTATTTAAATTTTGATTATAATAATTCATGAATTTTTTAACATTTGTATTTATTTGTACAGATTAAATATTTTATTTTTTATATTATGTATGCATTTTTACAGTGAGGTTCGTTCTTATGAGGTTCGAGGTCGACTTGTCGTAGGTATTACAGAGGTACAGTTTATGCGGATCGTTTTTAGAGATAACGGTTGGGTCTAAACTTGAACATGTTAAGAGTGCTGCGATCGGGAAAACATCCTCTTGTAAGTCTGTTCCACAGAATCAGTGCTTTGTAGAAATACACTTACTTTTCACCAATGGAATACGGAGGATGGGTTACCACAATATGAGTGGCTTGCGGGTACTAGCCGTGACGCTTAGAACAACCAGTTTACCCCCACTGAGATGTTAGAGATTGATCGAGTGAGAGTTTAGCTACCAATTACTTGTTGTCACGAGATTTGGAGATGAAAGAATATATCGTTGTATAATCTGCCTAAATGTATATTCCGATGATTTGTGAATGATTAGAATATACTCTTGGGCAGATTATACAACCATGTATGGAAAGGGAAGACTGGGCAGCTGATACCCATACGTAGCAACGGTACTCTATTCACAAGTGATCGGAATATACTCTTAGGCAGATTATACAACCATGTATGGAAAGGGAAGACTGGGCAGCTGATACCCATACGTAGCAACGGTACTCTATTCACAAGTGATCGGAATATACTCTTAGGCAGATTATACAACCATGTATGGAAAGGGAAGACTGGGCAGCTGATACCCATACGTAGCAACGGTACTCTATTCACAAGTGATCGGAATATACTCTTAGGCAGATTATACAACCATGTATGGAAAGGGAAGACTGGGCAGCTGATACCCATACGTAGCAACGGTACTCTATTCACAAGTGATCGGAATATACTCTTAGGCAGATTATACAACCATGTATGGAAAGGGAAGACTGGGCAGCTGATACCCATACGTAGCAACGGTACTCTATTCACAAGTGATCGGAATATACTCTTAGGCAGATTATACAACCATGTATGGAAAGGGAAGACTGGGCAGCTGATACCCATATGTAGCAACGGTACTCTATTCACAAGTGATCGGAATATACTCTTAGACAGATTATACAACCATGTATGGAAAGGGAAGACTGGGCAGCTGATACCCATATGTAGCAACGGTACCCTGTTCACAAGTGATCGGAATATACTCTTAGGCAGATTATACAACCATGTATGGAAAGGGAAGACTGGGCAGCTGATACCCATATGTAGCAACGGTACCCTGTTCACAAGTGATCGGAATATACTCTTAGACAGATTATACAACCATGTATGGAAAGGGAAGACTGGGCAGCTGATACCCATATGTAGCAACGGTACCCTGTTCACAAGTGATCGGAATATACTCTTAGACAGATTATACAACCATGTATGGAAAGGGAAGACTGGGCAGCTGATACCCATATGTAGCAACGGTACCCTGTTCACAAGTGATCGGAATATACTCTTAGACAGATTATACAACCATGTATGGAAAGGGAAGACTGGGCAGCTGATACCCATATGTAGCAACGGTACCCTGTTCACAAGTGATCGGAATATACACTTAGACAGATTATACAACCATGTATGGAAAGGGAAGACTGGGCAGCTGATACCCATATGTAGCAACGGTACCCTGTTCACAAGTGATCGGAATATACTCTTAGACAGATTATACAACCATGTATGGAAAGGGAAGACTGGGCTGCTGATACCCATATGTGGCAACGGTACCCTGTTCACAAGTGATCGGAATATACTCTTAGACAGATTATACAACCATGTATGGAAAGGGAAGACTGGGCAGCTGATACCCATATGTAGCAACGGTACCCTGTTCACAAGTGATCGGAATATACTCTTAGACAGATTATACAACCATGTATGGAAAGGGAAGACTGGGCAGCTGATACCCATATGTAGCAACGGTACCCTGTTCACAAGTGATCGGAATATACTCTTAGACAGATTATACAACCATGTATGGAAAGGGAAGACTGGGCAGCTGATACCCATATGTAGCAACGGTACCCTGTTCACAAGTGATCGGAATATACTCTTAGACAGATTATACAACCATGTATGGAAAGGGAAGACTGGGCAGCTGATACCCATATGTAGCAACGGTACCCTGTTCACAAGTGATCGGAATATACTCTTAGACAGATTATACAACCATGTATGGAAAGGGAAGACTGGGCAGCTGATACCCATATGTAGCAACGGTACCCTGTTCACAAGTGATCGGAATATACTCTTAGACAGATTATACAACCATGTATGGAAAGGGAAGACTGGGCAGCTGATACCCATATGTAGCAACGGTACCCTGTTCACAAGTGATCGGAATATACTCTTAGGCAGATTATACAACCATGTATGGAAAGGGAAGACTGGGCAGCTGATACCCATATGTAGCAACGGTACCCTGTTCACAAGTGATCGAAATATACTCTTAGGCAGATTATACAACCATGTATGGAAAGGGAAGACTGGGCAGCTGATACCCATATGTAGCAACGGTACCCTGTTCACAAGTGATCGGAATATACTCTTAGGCAGATTATACAACCATATATGGAAAAGGAAGACTGGGCTGCTGATACCCATATGTAGCAACGGTACTCTATTCACAAGTGATCGGAATATACTCTTAGGCAGATTATACAACCATGTATGGAAAAGGAAGACTGGGCAGCTGATACCCATATGTAGCAACGGTACTCTATTCACAAGTGATCGGAATATACTTTTAGGCAGATTATACAACCATATATGGAAAAGGAAGCCTGGGCAGCCGATATCCATATGATCACAAGTGATCGGAATACACTCTGAGGCAGATTATTTAAAAGTAAAGTAAAAAGAAGGTTGGTTCAAGTAGTAACACCTGTGTTGATTGCTAGAGCCCCATCGGACTGGCCGTTAACAACTATATTCAGAAACTAACCGTTGGGAAGAGCTTTATTATGGAGAAAACTCTTCCAGTGATACCATAGGTAAAGAACTTGAGGCGCATCCTTCATGCCACACCTTGTCAAAACATTTTCGAAATATATAATACTATAATTCCTGGTGGGTATTTGTTGTCTACTGTCCCACTGATTCTGTAAATAATGGTGAATAGGACATCAGCAGTGAGTCGAGCCGGTTGATACCCGTACAGCTTGTTGCTCAAGAGACTCCTTATCTAGGTGCTCAATAACGTACTTATTGATTATAGTCTCAAAAATCTAGCTAATAACACTAAGGAGACTGATGAGTCTATACTGAGATGGAGATGAGCGTTCGCCCGCCTTTTTAAAAACCGGACATACTCTTGATACTTTCAATACGTTTGAGAAATATTTCTTCTTCAAGTAGCTATTAAATAATTTTACTAAGATTGGGGGTAGTTCCAGGTTGATATTATTATAGACAACTACTGGTACTTTGTCTGGGCCAGTGGCTTTTTTAGGTTCAAGATTTTTTATAAATCTTGAGCTTTCTTGGGATGTAATGAAAATAATACTGAGATTCCTTTCAGCGAGACATGGGGAGTTGGGAAGGACATTGCTTTTGTAATCTAACGTTGAATTCGAGGTAAAAAGCTTTACTAAACCTACTGCGGTAGATATGATCTCGTGGCCATTAATAATTGTGGCCACAGCCATTTTTGCCTCTATTCATCATAATTTGTTTGGTAATTTTCCAGAACTCTCGGGGTTCAATTTATTTGTTTTCGCGCATAGCCTGGACCGTTTGTGCATATCTAATACTTGCATTTTACAGAACTTGTAGCGGTTGCAGGCGGTTTTGAATGCAGTAAGAGTCAAATTACACAGCTTCTTGTGATAAATATTGAAGTAATGTTTACGATGAACTATGGTTGCTATGCATTCAGGAGTGAACCAATGCTGGCTGTTTGGTTTTGTTGGTTTTTTTGTGGATGGAGCGTATAAAACACTTCATTCCAGAATAGATCCATTCTGAAACGAGGGCAATTTTCAAAGCAGCATGCCTGAAGAAGATTGAGAGAGAAGCTGTCGCCATATAAGATTTAAAACTGCCTCAGTCTGCCTTCGTGTAAAAAATCGTTCTATGGGACAGGTGATATTTATTAAGAAAAAATTATATTTACGAGTCATCAATGGAAATGCTTACTGCAATTCAACGACCCCTAATATTTTAAGAAGAATTTTGAATTTTTTCCCTCTGTGCGTATAAGGGGGCTGATTTTTTTTTTTTTTTAAATACGGGCGTCCATTCATGGCATTAGCAGAAAATAAGAGCGATAATTATCGTAAATATAAATGACAGAGTTTCTCCTTAATTGGTAAGATTACAAGGGCGTCAAAAATTATATAAAAAGGCGCTCACGTTATACTCCTCAAGTAACAGATATATCCACTGTAAGAAATGAAATAAACTTCCGTTTTTTAGTCAAGCTGTCAACACCTTAATCAAATACCTACCGCTGTGTTGAAAATGCATTCCTGTGATATGTTATATTTAAAATAAGTAATATTTGTTTCGAATTGGATGAAACTTTAAAATAGCTAATATTAAGTTTCAAAAAGTACATTTTATTTTTTTAAAGACTTTTTTAAAAGTTAATTACATTGTGCTGACAGATGGTTGAAAATGGCGATACAATCAGCGACTTGAAAAATAAAAAGCAAGCCCCCTTGCATCATTTCTAATTAGTTATTAAATACCTCAAGGTATTTTACTTATTAGAAATATAAAATTTAATCTATTAGCTTGAAATTAAAACTAAAATAAAAGCTTCAAGATTTTTCATTTTTAAACATTCATTTTAAAACTTAAGCATCGCGTTTCTGTGTTTGTTTAGCGGCATATCAACACTTAGGTCATTTAATGCCGAATTTTAATTTTCTTAAGGGTATTAATAATTCCTTTTATATTGTTGGTATTAGTAATCTCTTTTATAAACATATATTGTTGATATTTTCTTTTTCAAAAATGCATTGCTGGTAATATTTTTATTTTTTACAAAAACATATTGCTAGTAATTTTTACTATAAAAATATATTGCTTGTATTTTTACTGTAGAAATGTATTTTGATACTTTCATAGTGTTTAGGGGAGGGTAACTATTTGCCCATAGATGCGACTCTAAGAGGTACTAACACCCCGAGTCAGGTTGGCCTTGGGAACAACAGCAATCAAGAAGTTTCTCGCTCCTCAAACCCTCACAAACAAGCCTGATGTAGTTTATCGTCATACCCAGGACACTACACTGTTTAATTGATTATTACTTTTCATTTACCTTGATTGTCAGTTTAAAAAAATATTTTTAAAAAAATGTTTTATTTGTCAGTTAAAAAAAAAAAAAAAAAAAGAACATATCGGCAAGAGCTTTAAAATTTATATAGTACAGTGTAAAGATTACCGCCAAATGATTTACTCAAAATAAGGTTTGTGAAACCTCGTTCTCGTTTATCGTGTCACTCGTGTTGGAGTGAGTGTGGTTATTAATCAGATGTGGTAAAGGCTCGTCACGAAAGCAAACAATGTAGCTACTAGCCTTCTCCCTCCTGTTGCGGAAACAAGATAACATTACTTATCCAGCACAAAAGATAACGCTGTCTCTACTTTGGTTGTCAACAAATACTTTCAAAAGTAAAAACAAACAGATAGCAGCGGCTGAGACGAACTCTACAGTTTCCACGTCTTCACTGTATGTTATCGCTCTTCAAATAAAAAACAATTCCTTTTCAACATTGTACTATCGGATACCAAATAAATCCCCCTCTCACACTTCCACGATTGTTAATCTTGGGACTTATTCTTTCCATCCGACAAACTTCATACGAATAGTCGATTTTGCCGGAAAATAGTGCTCTTGTTTAAGAATTAAGTATAATATGTGCGATGTGGTGCAGTCGGCTCGGAACGAAGAAATCGGAGAGCCGAGTTCGGATTCCATTTGCATTCACATACGTGCAAATACCTCTGGGAAAGGTATTAATCCGTCTCTTCTCTCTCCAGCTATTGACTAAACAGTAGAATAGACTGGGTTCTATAGCCTTGATTGTCGACCAGTCTAATGAAGTAACCTTCTGCAGGAAAATTTTCTATCCAATCAGTCATATTTCTTTCGAGAACTGATCGGCCAAGCTTGTATCATGTATAACACTTATATATATATATATATATATATTAAAACTTTAATCAAAAAGGAAAGGCAGGAAGGTAAATCCCAAAGACCCGATCCTAATTAATATTAATACAGGTGGAGGTACATATATATATATATATATATATATATATATATATATATATAATGTATTTCGCAGCAATCTCTCTTTTATGCAGGTTTCATTAAAACGACAGACAATGTATTATGGTTAACATCTTTTATCTAATTTTTCATGTGATCTTATAATTAGGTCTTGTTTTCTCTAAATTTTTGATGACACAACATTTCTGCTGTAATTCTTGAAAAATTTGTAAAACCTGTAAATATTACAGAAAATGAAAACTGCAAACCTTGTAGTTAATAAGAAAAAAAGAAAAGAAAAGAAAACGAATATCTAAACTGCCTATGGACAATTATAGTGTGTCAATTTCACTGCCCAATACAGGATTGTTTCTTGTCATTAATCAATTATACATATTGGACCCAGAACCACCTCCTTGGTCTCACATGTCACTAGACAGAGCAGAGCTCCATAAAATACATTTATCAACCTATAATCTAAAACAGCCTTTAAAAAATACTAGCAGTATAGCCCGGCGTTGCTCGGGTGTAATGAAAGCTTTTATATGTATATTATCGATTTTCTGCACTATTGTAAGAACAGCAACCTTGAAACTTCTGAATATCGCTTTTTATGTCTTTGTCTATGAGTGTATCAAATTTGATTAAAATCGGACCTTCTATAACCCGACTTTTTCGATTATCGATTTTGGATATTTATCGGGGTTACCTCGACACAAAACCTAGCCAAGAACACTCGCAGATGCTTATGATACAACTGTGTAAACTTTCAAGAAAATCGGTTCAGCCGTTTCGGAGTCTATAAGTAACGGATACACACACACACAGACAAAGTTCCATTTATAAATAAGTTTAGTTATTAGTCGATGACACTAGAGTCAATTGTAAATGAAATGCTGAAAAACATCGTGTAATGATAGAGGTCTTGTACATCAAACAGCTCTCCGAAAACCAGCAACCTTACCTTGTTAAGGTACTCTTCTGCGAGGAATGAACACTTCCTCTGGATATATAAGTTACCTGCGTGACTTCCAGAGAACAGTCAAGCGCGAGCATTTATGACCACTTATTACAGCAGTTAACGAGAGCAGTTAACAACAGCTTGTAGTCAGACAGCTTAATCTATATGTAGCAAGAGAAAGACTTCATGCCTCGTAGGAGGGTACCATAATAATTGTTTAACTATAGTAAGAGAGTGCTAAATGTATTTTGAAAATAGAAAGTCGCCCACTCACACGAAGGCTCGGAATCGCTGCAAATATAATTTACAAGCAATACATTCAAACAGTACATGGAAATAAAAAAAATTGCATGTGCGTTATGGTACAGTGCATATCGGTTCGGAACGGGAAATAGAAGAGCCGAGTTCAAATGTCAGTTGAATTTGTTGTAAAATAAATTAATATCTTGGAAAATCTCGTGTGTCATTTTGTTTCAATCATATTACCCCGAGCAAGGCGGTAACGCCACTGATGTGCAGGGGGCTACATAGGAGTGAAAAGATTGGAAAAGAGAAGACCGGAAACCGCATCCTAAACAGGAAACAAGGGATGAGCCTCTTCACCTGTTCAATAGACGTGGGTGGAGTGTGAACCGGGCGATAATTTACTTATGAAGAGAGAAAACAATAACGAAGCAGTGATGGCTCAGTTCAACCTATTTACTATCAGTTATTAAACTTTACTGCCTGTTATGAAAGCTCTTGCCGCATGTTTGCTCTTTAACAGTGCCTTATTATTTCATTTTTTGCAATAATTATGCCAAGTAGGGAAGAACACACACACACACACATATATGCATATATATATATATATACTTCCTGTCTCATTCAGGTATTTGGATTATTGCTTTTTCTTTTTTCTTAATGTAAGATACTCAAGAGTAGGTACATCAATATATATGTTGCTGTTATTTTAGACAATATATATATATATATATATATATATATATATATATAATGTTACGAAAAATCCAGAAGATTGACGAAATGGTTTTAACAACCGACATATTGAAATTATTTGTTTGAACATCATTTTCAATCGATACTCATATTTTAGTAGATATTCTGTTTTGAATCAAACAATATATTTATATATTTATTTCTAACAGTATTATTATTTACGATAAATTTGTGTACGAATATGTGCGTCATTCGGCAGGATTCGAAACTGCGACTCCTATCAACACAGGGGAAGCCACCAATTAATCTGGTGCGTTTTAGGCCACGCGACCACGAATGATACCACAGTCCAAACGAAGTCAAATCAAGCCTATAGAACACAATTTTCGATTCTACGCAAATAAACATCCTTGCTCTGAATAATCAGGTCGGTAGAAATAAATATATATACTGTTTGATTATAAAGCATGTTAGTCTATTTCACCGCGAACGGGGGCACCTCGGTGTAGTGTAGTGGTTAGCAAGATTGTCTCGATAGAACCAGTTACAACTGAGTAATGATTTCGATCCTCTCTGGGTACCCCATACCTTCAGCCTTGTAACAATTTAGTACTCTTTTCTTTGTTTCTAACGAAAATTTTCTGTCTCTTAATTCTCTGCTAAGCTTTAGGAAGGCATCTTTGGCATCTCAATGTGTCACACATTCAGTTCTCTGTTCGAATACTTCCCAATTAGTGGAAAGTTCATCAGAATAATTACTCTGAAAAAATATTCATATAAAAAGAAGAAGCAATGTACGTTACGGCGGTGAGAAATTGACTGAAGCCGAGGTTCCAGGTCAGGACTAATAGCATTGCATATTCTTCTTTGGATTATATCAAGAATCAATGAATTTATATAGCAGAATCACAAGACTATGTGTGTGGCATCAATATTCGAAGCATAGACGAATGGTAGGTTTATAAATATGTAAGATAGATTAGGGCGAGAAATATTGTCTAACACAACACTGAACTAACATTCTTAGCAGTAGGCATAGTAACTGATTCGATATAATCTTTCCACTTCAGTTCAATTGAAAAACTTTAGCCCGACGCAATGAGTTACTCTCATGGAGGTTAGCATTCATTAGACAGAAGACAGAAATTGTTCTTTAAAACGATTAATAGAGAGTAAGCTCGTTTTGGAGACGTTAAATTTAACGAGTCATCCCAGTTGCTCCAGGTAACAGCATAATCTAGGCCATTTTTAAGATTAGTTGCCAATTTGACCCAATCGAACAGATCAGGCTCACTAATAAGTCAGGAGTAAATAGTTGTAGAGAGATGAGAGCTACAAAAATGAGAATTGAGAGAAAAGAAACCGTTAGCAGAGAACTTAAGTTTATATCTAGCCATTCTAACTGGAAAATGATCAGACAGTGACGATACTTTAGTCAGTCAGTCAGTCAGTTAAATGCCATACGTGATACACGCTTGGGCGATCATGTCTCAAAAGAGACATGACTGAATGGGCAGAAGATTATCCCGCAGTAGGTTGCCATTGCTTTCTGCGGTAGACTGGTTGCCGACCAAGGCTATAGAACCCAATCTGTCCTGCTATTTAAGCCATAACTGGAAGGAAGAGACGGATTAATACCTTTCCCAAGGGTATTTGCGCGTAAGTGAATACAATGGATTCAACTGGAATTCGAACTCGGCTCCCCGGCTTCTCGTTCCGAACCGAGATACTTCAGTACTGTGCTTAAATTCATAAAGTCTAGCTACCATAGAGGAAAGTTAATCAAACCAATTGCTATGCAAATATTGAGAGAAAATATACAGAGAGGCTACGTTACGGTGGTGGAAATATGACTCTAAATTGAGAGAAGAAAACGCTTTTATTTATTTATTTATTTTTTTAATTTATTTATCTATCTATCTATGTCTGCCCATGTTTTTACTTATATATATTGCGATGGATAAATTGTCGTCAAAATTATGCAAACATGAAAATAACACTGACAGCTCATTTTAAAAATAGATGTATTTACCGAAATTGCACATAAATGTCTTGAAATACTGAAGAGTAAATTTATTCAATAACACCACTGCTGCTTTCAATCATACATTTCAGACGACTTCGGAATATCCTGCAATTCTTATGGACGCTCTCCTTCTTCAAGTTGCTGCTGTAATCCTTGCCTTCAGTTCATCTTTTGTTAAACTCTCTCGTTCAACTGCGCCCCACACAATAATCTAAGGGTGTGTAGTCAGACGTGTTAGATGGTCAGATGTAAAGAGTAATGCGGCTGCAGAAATTGTTTGACAGCCGTAAATGTGTTCTGCTTGTGTCGCATGGTGCAGAATCTTGTTGCCAGACGTAGGGTCTTCGAACAGCCACACTCTTCACTCCTTAAAGCACTTGATGTACGCCTTCGTGTTGAGTGAGGCCTTCACCAACAAATTCAAGCGCTATTTTCTTTTCCAAACGATCAGAGTGAGTTTTCTGAGAGTCCGTACGTTCGTAATCACCATTAGACTCATTGAACTCTTTCCGAATTCTCTGCACTGTCCTCAGATTGGCACCGAAATTTTCGTATTGGAGCTTCCGGTGCGAATGCCAAGTAATACAGCATGCCGTTTCTAAGTTTCTGGTAGAATTAATTGTTTTGTGGTGCTCTTTTTCTCACAAATGATGCCCAACTGACCCAACTATACTGCGCAGTCGACAAAATCCAAAAGCAGAAAACGTGCATACGCGAAATCAAAAATATAAAATGGTAACAATTTTCCCATCGTACCAGATACGTCAGTCTCTTCACGTTTCTCTTATTCCCAGTTTCTTTGTACATTGCAGCTATTTAAATTAATATCATCCTTTATTTACCGAACTATATAATAAACGTTACAGCCACTTATACACTTGATCAATTTTTAATATTTGTAATAAATCTCGAATGATATTCCTATAGAACATGAAACCAAAACGAAGCCAATGAAAACTGTGAATAAAACAAAAAGTAAAATAAAATCCTTGAAGAAGGAAAAAACTGCACTACACGAGCAAGGAAACAATAAAACTCATTGAAACGAAAAGTTTCGGAGACGCAAGCCGTCGTACAAAAGAAAAAGCAATCATTTTAACATGAAATGATCGTAACGATAAACGTTCCGTGCCTATTGAGCGATGTCTGTTTTGATTCAAATCGGAATGACAAAAAGTTATCGATGCTAAAAGATTGCTATCATTCTGCTTTTCTGTAGAAATGGCTAAATGCTAAAGCAATTTATCGGCAAGACCAGAAGAAGCATTACGAGCAGAAAATATGATTTTCAGTGGCGAACCTATCTTATCATTGTTGTTCTGGGCGTTGGGTTGCGACTGGTACATTCCCCGGCCTGATAATATCTCATCGTACTTTCGTTTTGTCTTTGATTTGTTTTTTTAAAAAAATGTTTATTTCATTCTAGTAACAATAATGATATAAGAATGATACATTATTACAACAATATAACAAGGAACAACAAAACAGACATACAATATAACAAGTAAGAATATGACAAAAATAAAACATAGATACAATATAATAGATAAAATATCAATATAATAATGTACAAAAATACAAGAAAAATACAATAAAATAGATATATTTTTAATCGGTTTCACTTCAAGCAAGGTAATAAAGCCTTTAAGACACAAGGGATCATTGAGTGTGGAAGAATTAGAAACAGATATATTAATAATGAGCGTGAAGAGAAAAGTGTAATCAGAAGAAGAGTTGATAACGATTAATATTGCGTGTACATTTGTGAAGATTAAAGCTGGCTAGTAAGCATGGATCCAGAAGGGAGTTCCACAAGTGAGAAGTGTGAGAAAAGAAACTGTTAGCATAGAAATTACGGTAACATCTATCCAGGTCAACTCTAAATTGATGAGAATTCGACGCCAATCAACTACTGTGATTAAATTCAAAAAGTCTATCATAGAGAAGAGCTCATCCGAACAATTGTTATTTATAGAAAAGACACAGGGAGGCAAACTTACGGCGTGACTGAAGCCGAGACACCTCATATTGTTGATAGTTCTTCGGATTTTATCAAGGACTTCATGATGAATAGCAGGGCACGGGGCAATATTCTAAGCTTGAACGAATTGTAGACTTATAGATATGTATTATAGATTCAGGATGACAAAATGAACTAACTTTCTTAGCTGCAGACTTAGCAATGGATTGAATGTAGTCTTTCCATTTTATGTCAGCTGAGAACGTTATCCCGAGAAGGCGCAAAGAGTCACTTTTCTGTAGGTTAGCATCAGCCATACTGATGGAAGACAGAGAGGATTCTCTCAGATGATTATTGGAGAGAAGTTTAGAAATACAATATAACATACAACAATGTAAAAAAAAATATAAATATAATATAACAGAAAATGAACAATAATATAACTGAGATATATGTAACAATCAATAACATAATAGCAATACGTCACACGAATATGACAAAAAAATTACAAAAGAATTAAAATAGGACAATAATATAACAAAAATACAATGTAATAACAATGCAATATGACAAAATAAATCCAATATAACAGACATAAGATATAGCAATAACAGCGATACAATCAAGCAAATAATATACAGACTTAAAATATAGTAGACTTATCTATATTATCTATATATTAACAATACAAAGTGCGATGGGTAAATTGTCGACATTTTATATTTTAAATTTCGCGTATGCGCGTTGCTTTTTTTATTTTGTTAGCTGCACAGCATAGTAGGGTCAGTTGGGCAATGTCTATAAGAAAAAGAACACAATGACGCAATTCACTCGACCAGAATTTTGGATACGGTATCCTGTACTACTTGGCATTCGTGCAAGAAGCTTTAATACGAACATTTCAGTGTTTGGGTGTCAATCTCTAGACAGTGCAGAGGATTCGGAAAGAGTTTGATGGGTCTAATGATGATTACGAAGCTGTTTGCAGAGATCACTACTGATGACGACGTTATAACTCCTCTCATCTTTTTACAGGGTCTCCAAAACTCAACACGGAGGCCTACATTAAGTGTCTTGAGGAAGTAGTGCTGCCCTGCGTAAAGAGGGTGGCTGTTGGAAGAATCTATGTTTGACAACAAGTCCATGAACCATGCCACACAAGCAGGAGAACCAAGTCATAGTTATCAGACAATTCCTGCAACAACCACCCCTTGCATCTAACCAATTAACTACCTAGACTACACATTCCTGATTACTATGCGTGGGGCGCTGTTAAGCGAGCGACCAATAAAACTCTTTGTAACACCAAAGGGGAACTGAAGACGAAGGTTATGGCAGCATTCACCAGCTTAAACAAGGCGACGTTCAGAAGAGATGCAGAAGATTCCGATGTCTTTTAGTTGAATGCAATGTCGATTTTATTAATTACGTTTACTCTTTAGCATTTCATGACACATTTGTGTAATTTCGGTAAATATATCTGGGAAAATAAGATGTCAGTATTATTTTGATTTTTATGTAATTTAGACGGCAATGTATTCATCGCACCTTGTATAACACAAATATTATAACCAATGAAAGGTGGTTCTTAAACTCTACCTCCACCTTCTATACCAAAATATAATTTTAACAAATGTATGTAAACCTTTGACTGGACTTTTTGTTTGCAGGTGTCGAGAAGAGCTGGATTGATACTCTCCAAGAGTATTTGCGTCCAAGTCAATCGCCATCTTCTGTCTTCCCGAAACCTGTTTATTTACTTTCTTTTTCCTCACTTCCTCATTCTTTTTCACTCACTGCACACCCATTCGCATCCTACTGATATCGCCATTTCTGGGGTAATTTTTTTTTTAAAGTGGATGAAACAAAACCGACTGGGATTAGAATACGTCTTTGAATGACAACCCCGAGCCGTTACCTGATATTCTCAAGCAGTCACCCTTCTAGGTACTGACAAGGATCAACATTGCTTAACTTAAGAAGTAATCGTACGAGGACCGATTTTTCAACATGATATTACCGTAAAAACGTAGTTAACAATCATTGGTTCTATAATTTTTTACCAAAAATATGAATACTTAATTTTCCGCTGTTTCTTTTAGAAATCTGTTTCGAACAAAAAAGAGTTCTATGAAACATTAAATTCTAAAACTGTTACATAAGTCTTAAATGCGGAAAATGTCATAAATCTCAAGCCAGAAAATAAGTACAAATGAAGAGAAAGAAAATTGTTTATTTAAAAGCAAAACAAAAAATGTTTACATTAAGATCCTAGATAATGAGAGGAAAAGAAACAAATAATAGAATGAAAAATTTTAAAAATTTGACATATGATTTATGAATCATCGCTTTTAACATTAGATTTCAGTTAGTTAATTGCCATATGTGATACACGCTTATGTCTCTTTGGAGACATGACCGACTGAAGATTTTCCCAAAGTAGGTTGCTGCAGTCGACTGGTTGCCAACCAAGGATATAGAATCTATTCTGTCGAGTTATTTAATCCATAGCGATGGATTAATACCTTTCCCAAGGGGATTTACGCGTACGTGAATACAACGAACTCAACTGGAATTCGAACACAGTTCTCCGACTTAACGTATTGAGCCGATATCCACTGCACCACAATTCATACGCGATCTGATTTGGCACAACCAATTTTTTTTTTTGAGTTCTTTATAAAACGTGGATAAGTAGACAAGTAAAATGGCATATTTTTTGTGTTTACATTAATATTTTTTTATGAGTTCAGTAAGTACTAGATTATTAAAATTTCCTGGACTTTTTCTCGCTTACTTATTGTCAAACACTGAATTATGACACTTTTTGTCCTCCACATATTTTGACTTATCTTTCAACCACCTGATGAACATTCATGAACCTTCTCAAATTTAAAAACTTTCTGAAGATGAGTGAAGATGAGATTTTGATCTCGAAATATTAATGAATAATAAATAGCTAATATCCAACACCTTCTTTACCTTCCTTTATTTTACTAAACGCATTGTGATTACCTTAAAAACCTACTAAGACATCTAATATACACAATGCTTCAAGCAAATTACAAAACTCTCTTATCCCTACACCTGAGACAGCATAAATTTCCAACTGTTAGGGAGCTATTTAAACTGTCCGAGAAACATGCGAAGATTGAAAGCCAAATCAACTTCCTAAAACGTTATCTTAAAAGCAACACACTACCCAACTCCATTAGGAACATACACTTCCCGGCATGCCTCAAATTACCAAGCCACAAACATTCGCTGGACGCACAGTTCACAAGCGGACGTGAAAACAAGCTCTCCTACCATTCTGAAGATGAGATTTTGATCTCGAAATATTAATGAATAATAAATAGGTAATATCTAACATCTTCTTTACCTTCCTTTATTTTATTAAACGCATTATAATAGCCTTCAAAAACTACCCATATAATTAAAAACTTTGTTAAACCAATAACGTAGTCGCTTTTGTATATAGACGTGCAACAAAATAAATCAGATATTACCTTGATAAAGTCCTTCAGAGGACAAAATGCGTCGGCTAAGAATATTTTTTCTTGTCTGTTTATTCATTTTGTTTATTTACAGAGACACTCTATAAAAAATATTTTACACATTGTTAATTACATAATATTATTGTAATTGCATAATATATATTATTGTATATATTATTGTGAATTACGTATACATTATTGTAAATAATATCCTCAAATACATATGGCCCAGTACATGGATGCATTGGTTGGATCCAGTGACTTCACTCAAAAAGTTGTGAGTTCAATATCTGGCGACAGTAGTGGCGAAAAAAACTTAGAGAGTTGAGTTAAAGTGAGATTACTAAGACATCCGAAGTAGCATGACTCATCAAACGAGAACAATCTACGCCAGTGACCGAAATAAAGGGTTCGGTTCAAACTTTCAGTCAACGGCCGAAAGTTCGTGAATATGAAAATAAAGATGAGGACAATCGTCTGAACAATATAAATAACGTAAATACATCATATATAAGTAATGATAATTGATTATGGTATAATCAATTAAATTATTATAGTCTGTATATCGATGCACATACTCAATGTACTATGGAAATTTTTTTATCAGGAATTAGAACTTATTCAAAGAACCATTTCTGTAAAGACTTTGATCAAGTTCTCTATGTTTTCCAAGAAATGGCGTTACCAGAACTGCGTGCGTGTAGTTTCAGATAGTAACGTATCTAAAGGAAGTACTATAGGCACGCTTAAAATTCAGTGTATGTCATTTCGCCGAAGTGTAAACAACTTTGTTTTTCATAGCGTCAAGCATGGTGTATTTTGTACCAAAGAAAGCGTATCGATCGGGAATTTTACTGCAGAACTTTATTCAAAACAAATCTGCAGCTGAAGCACACAGAATTCTTGCTGAGACTTCCAGTGACCATGCTCTGTCGGAAACATGCAGAGATGGTTTTTGTCGTTCAAAAATAATGATTTTGATATTGAAGATAAAGAACGCTCTGGCGCACCGAAAAAGACGAAGAATTGGAAGCATTAAAGACTCATGTCTGGCGCAAGCTGACCTTCCAGAATCATTAGAAGTTGATCACAGTTTCGATACGTTTGAAAGCATGAGAAATTATTCAAAAGCAAGAGCATTGAGTGGCATACGAGTTGAAGCCGAAAGACATCGAACAGCGTCTTGTCACGTGCGAACAGCTGGTCAAAAGCAGAAAAGGAAAGGGTTTTTGCATCGTATCCTGACCGGCGATGAAAAGTGGATACACTACGATAACCCTAAGCGTAGAAGATGGTTGGGTAAGGCCGGCCATGCTTCAACATCGGCGGCAAAGCTAAATATCTATAGTTCGAAGCTTCTAACCTGAATTTGGTGGGATCAGCTGGGTGTAGTTTATTATGAGTTCCTCAAACCGACAGAAACCATCTCAGAAGGTCTCTATCGACTACAGTTGCGCTATATAAGCAGTGACACGACAAAGTGATTTTGCAACATAACAATGCTAGGACACATATTGCAAAATGGATGAAACCTACTTGGAAACGCCTAAATGGAAGTCTTACCCCACCCACCGTATTCAACAGGCATTGACCTGTCTGATTATCACTTGTTCCGATCGATGGGACATGGCCTGGCTGAGCAGCACTCTCATTCTGATGAAAATGCAAAAAATGGGTCGGCTCGTAGTTAGCCTCAAAAGACGTGTTGTTTTTCTTACGTGGAATTCAAATGCTGCAAGAAAGATTGGAAAAAGTAGTGACTTGCGATGGAAAATACTTTTAGTTGCATGATTCTTACTAATTTTTGTAAATAAAACATTACTTTTCATGAAAAATCAGCAAGAGCTTTTTCAACGTTCAAATATACAAATTTAAACAATGAATAAGACGAGGAGTTTGGCACTGAATGTCAGTTTTTATATTCAACATGAAGAGCTTAGCGAACCTTGTGTTGGAAGATTTGTTTATTTATTTATTGAATACAAACAGAGATAAGGATGAAGAGATACCCTTGCTTCTTTGTAGCTAATTCCTGATTAGTTCTTTGGTGGTTAGAGGTGTGAACTAGGTTGTCTAATATTGGGAATGAAGATGAACTACATCCGGCAGCAAGGCCTCTAATCGGGAGATTGGAGGTTTCTATGAACATGAAGCCCCGAGCACCTGTTAGGGTCCCAACTATAGGCAAATAGTAAACCCCCAACAAAAACAAAACGCTATGAAAATACAAAAATACATTTTTATAATAGAAAAACCGGCAATATATTTTTATATGAAAAACTTACCAAGAATACGTATTTATAGTAAAATAAAAAAAAACTAAAAAAAAAAAAACAATACACCAATAAACTTAAAAGATATCTCTCATGGAATTAATGGAATTAGGTGCCTCCACTCAATTTTTTTTTTTTAATCATTTCACCCCGAGCAAGGCAGAAATGCCACGCCGAATAAACACCATAGCATAATGTTAAAAGGGCTCAAACTTAACAAAAACAAAGTTTTATCATCAAAATGTTTATGCTATTATGAGGGAAGATCAAATTTTGTTGTCATTATTTTTTTTTTAATTTTAAATTCTTTATAACACGTTCGAAATTTCAGTTAAAATTTCCCTTTTTTTTCTGTTAGCGATTCAGGTTATGTTTACGTAATGTGACTATTAAACGTAATATTACGTAAATCGTTTTTTGGCATTGAAACATTATTTTGAAAATTCTTGCAAAAATCAACTAATTGTCAGATTTTAATGAATGAAATTATTTATACAATTATTATTTTTAGAAAATTTTTCTAAAGATATTTCTTTTGCATCTGTTACCTCTACTCCAATTATTGTTTTATAAATACGTTATATATACCATTTTTTTATTTATTAGTTAAATGCAGGACTCATTGAAGAATGTAAATCATGTAATTTTTTTTTAATTACGTGATCATTTTTCCGAAAATCTGCTCCGATTAGTAAAATAAAAAATGCATTAAAACTACGCTATCTTTAATGTAGATAAAGTTTTAATTAATTTTATAAATAATATAATTTTAGGATATCATATTCTGTAGAAAAAAATTTCGATGAATAATGAATTTTTATAAGAATTGTTTTCATTTTATTGTTTGCTAATTAAAGTTTCAAGCATCTTTTAGATTTCTTCCAGTTACTCGTTGTCTTCGGCTATTAAATCATTAAAAATAGACTTTCTTTACAAATCGAAAATTCAAAAGATTAATACAAATCATTTAGAATTAAAATTTTTAAAATAATTAACATGCGCTGTCATTGCCTACTTAAAAGATCAACGAGTCAGACATTTGTGATTAAGAAATACTTTTATTCTCAATTTCATGCCATAAACAAGTAATATTTGTTTCAAATCAGATTAATTAAAATTTAAATTTGCTAATTTTCCCGAAAATAACGAGTGAGAGATGTATATTTTATTTTTGCAAGATTTTGAGAATCGAGAATTAAGTTTTGTTTACAAATGTGTCGATCGATCAAAAAAATGGCCGAAAATTTAAATTTTTAAAACAATATCTCAAAATTTTAGATTACAATGGATATAATTTCTGTTTGAAATACAGCAGAGTATTTTGCTTAGTAAAAATAGTAAATTTAATCAATTAGCTTTCAATTAAACTAAAATATAAGTTTCAAAAAATTTTTGTTTTGAAAAATTCAATTTCAATACAACTGTGACTCATTATTTTTTAAAAATTAACAAATTTAATGTTATATTAATCTGATTTACACAAGTATTACTTATTTATAGCATGAAATTTAGAATAAAACTATATCATAATTAGAGAGTTGAACTGTTTGACCTGTCCACCGTCTTTGAAATGTGTTGACAGCTCGCCAATTTGTTTTTCCTGTAAGGGGAAGAATCTTTAAACACATGAACTTTTAATGTACACATAGAAATTAGCATACAAAAAAAAAAAAACTTCAAATACACACACAAAAAAAATGAAATTTATAACTAAAATACTATGGTCAAATGATTTACATTAAACTTTTCAATTTTCGATTAGTAAATATAGTCTTCACTTTATAACATATCAGCCAAACGTCTACAAGTCATGAAAATACTTTTATAATATATTTGAAACTTCATAAATTATTATAATTAAAAAACAAAAATGAAAACAATTCTTTAAAAATTTCATTATTTATTGAATTTTTTTTTCCTGCAAACTATAATGTCTGACATTTATATTATTTATTAAAGCAATTAAAAGTTTATTTAATTAAATAATGTCATAGTTTTATTGCATTTTTTATTTTACTATTCGGAGCTGGTTTTCGGTAAAAGGGGATAAATTATTTTAAAAAATAATACATGATTTACATGACCCAATAAGTCTTGCGTTTAATTAATAAAACCATATTTGTCTACAGAATTAATTTTTTGAAATTTTTTGAATTTACGTGGAGGGGGAGTAACAGATGTAAAAAAAAATTATATATATATTTTACCAAAAGTTTTTTTAAATAATGATTTTAAAAATAATTTCGTTCATTTTTTTTTTAATTCCTGAAAGTTTCATTAAAATTATTTAATTTTTGCAAGAATTTCAAAGTCATGTGTTTTACACCGAAAAAAATACTGAGTTATGTAATATTACATTTTCTATTGTAAACTCTTGTAACGATTTGGTTCCCCACTAACGAAAATAGAAACAAGATTTTTACCAACATTTCGAACGTGTTAGAAAGTATTAAAAAGTTATAAAAATAATTAAAAAACACTTTGATCTTTCCTCTTAAATATAACATGAATATTTTGATGGCAAAAGTTCGTTTTTATTATGTTTGCGACATTTTTTTTTTCATACTATGCCGTTTTTTCAGCGATGTAGTTGAGGTACCTCTACACAAATATCCAGTGCAGTGGATATCGGCTCGGAACGAGAAATCGGGGAGCCGAGTTCGAATTCCAGTTGAATTCATTGCATTCACTTACGCGCAAATACCCTTGAGAAAAGTATTTCTCCGTCTCTTCCTTCCAGTTATGGGTTAAATAACAGGACAGATTAGGTTCTATAGCCTTGGCTGGCAACCAATCTACCGCAGACAGCAATGGCAACCTATTGCAGGATAATCTTCTGCCCAGTCAGTCAAGTCTCTTTCGAGACATGATCGTCCAAGCGTGTTTCACGTATGGCACTTAATTGACTGACTGACCTACACAAAAAATGAGTATCAACTACCGTGTATTTAAGTGTAAAAGAATATCAAAGATCTCAAGAAAATTAAATTTCGGCATTAAATGACCCTTAAGTAGGTGATATGCCGTTAAACAAACAAATCAATCAAACCAGCCTGTCATGCTTTCTGGCGACAGTGTATTGAGAATTATCCAGATTTCCCAGAGGATTGTACTTCGCTTTGGTACAGGGTTTTTGATCTTTTGTTTCGCTTATCCATTTGATTCACATTATCTGGTTTCAGAAACGAAGTTAGCAGATTGACCTGTCCTTAAGAATGCTGTTGCTGATGTTAATGAGGTTTTAAAGAGACGATAAGTAGAAGATTCCTTTCAGGAGGTTCAAGAAATGTTTTTATTACATTTATTGAACTTAGCTTAATATTATAGAGTAATAGTAGGCTAAGGGTATAAACCAAGGTGATCCTTAACCCAGGCTTCTACACCAAGTTTAGGTCAGTGAGCAACTGGGGGCGAACAATTAACACACAAAATTTCGTTGCCGGAATCGGATTATAAAAATTCATTTTTTTAAAAGAATTTTTTACGTTTTACATTTGGATTAACTTAATTCAAAGGAGATAAGTTTATTATATATTATATTCATTTTATTATTTAAGATAAATATTTAAGATATGTAAGTATAATGTTTATTTAGTTTATTTGAACTTAGCATATTTTAACTTTAAACAAACCTTTCGTTGCGAAATTCCCAAGTGTCATTAAGAATTTTTCACATGAAAAAAAACTCATTTAAATTTAATATTTTTCTCTATTTTTCTTCAACAATGACCATATTAAGTAGGGAAAATTAATTTTTAGGAATAACTTTTTTCTTTCATAAGTGGTATATTTTTGTAAAAAGTATGTCGAATTTTTCTGTCCTTCGTAAATAAGTAAAAGACATTTAAAAAATGTTAATTTTGTTCTGCTTGGTGAATTTACCAAAGGTTATTTAGAAAATGAATTTGGAAAATTAAAACAAAATTCAAGTTTTTTATTCTTAAAAAAAAAAATTAAAATAACATTTTGAACAATTGCAAAATATTGCAATTGTTCAAAATGTTATTTTAATTTTTTTTTAAATATTGGAAAAACTGAAACATCTTCGTAAATTAAATGTTCCAGTCAAAGAATACAACTTTTTACATATCATAATTACTCAAAATGTGGAGATTTGCTGGATGAAATGAGATGCCAAACATTTGATACTTTACTAGACCTTGAAACAAGGATCCTTAAAGGTATTAATATAAAATGTTACTTTTGTTTATACCAGGCTATGTTGCAAGAAACGTTGTTCCACAGAAAAGGAAATATTTAATAATATTGGTTTTTATTTTCAAGAATGCGATCATTTTTGAAAATAATAAATGGTGGCCATTTTAAAATTCTGTTGGATTTCATAGGAATACCAGATATTTTTTATTTTCAATTTTCCTTCTTTTTTCATTTATTTTATTAGTTAACTCCCCAAATTAACCTGTTGGTTAATTTTGTGTTTTTGCTCATTTAAATTAATTTTAATTTTTACAACTGTACTAGTAATATCTATTATTGGATCATAGCAAAAAAACAAAAAAAAATCTGTAAAATAAATTGTATAAGTAACAAAAATCACAATAAATTTTTGTAAGATTATCAAATGTATTGTTTCTCTGAAATTCACAATTTTTGTAAAGTATTTTCAGACTTTGTTGATACATGATTTTGTAAAATGCGGAGATTACTTTCTGGTTGTATTATACAATTATATTTTCTGTAATCAATTTGCATAAACAAATTAACTCATTAATTTTTCGATATTATCCAAAATGGTCAATAAAGTGGCATTTGTGCATTTAGTTATTTATGATATTTTGTTCTTGGAAATAAGTCAATAATTGCAAGATGCTTACTAATACTATATACAGTTGCTAATTAACTAATTACCGGACATTTCTAACAAAGTCATTGCTAAAAATGTTCTCGGTAAGTGTTATTTAGTAGTAATTTAGGTGTTCACATATCCGCTCCGGTCGCATGGTTGCAAGACATTCTGTAAAGTTTGCCTTGGTTTATAGGTACTCCACTCATTTTCAACACCTAAATTTTGAAGTAATTTATTAAAAATAAAAAAAGGTTACTTGAGGTTTTACTATTTCCCGTAAACAAAATAACCCAGTGAATTTAAAACAGCAATTCTAATGACTGGAATCTAAAATTTAGAGATTTAAATTTTTTGAAAAATTATCGGCTATTTTTAAGTGATCGACCCATTTGTAAACAAAAGTTAATTCTCGCTTTTAAAAATATTACAAGAATAAAATATACATCTGTAACATGTTATTTTTGGAAAATTAACGTTTTTAAATATATTACAAGAATAAAAAAAACATCTGTGACACGCTATTTTTGGAAAATTAGCAAATTTAAAGATGAATTAATCTGATTTCGAATAGGCGATGAGAGCCTTATCATCAATCATTTTAAACATCTAGCCAAGTATGGTTGACCAGAATTGACATGAATTTATGAAATCTAATTGAACGTTTCGTAAGAAGAAAAAAAACCTTCAATCACGTGACCATTTAATGACATGAAAACATGTCTGCACACAAGAAATAATGTTTTAATTATTTTAACAATTTTGATACATGAAGATTTATATTAACCTTTTTAATTTTCGATTAGTAAATATAGTCTACACTTATTAACTTAATAACCTAATTGATACGATGACTGGAAAAAATTTAAAAGATTTTAGAAACTTTATAAATTATTAAAATTAAAAAATAAAATCAAAACAACTATTCATTGAATTTTTTTTCTTTTTAGACTATGATATTCTTAATATTTATAAAAGCAATTGAAAGTTTATCTAAATAAAAAAAATGGTATAGTTTTAAAGCATTTTTGTTTTCACTATTTGGAGCGGATTTCCTGAAAAGTAGCAACTGTAAGAAAAAATGTAGGTGATTTACATTCCCCAAGGAGTCATGCATTTAACCAATAAAAAGAAGTTCTGTGATGGTAAGTCAATTTGTAGAAATTTCAGGAAATTTATTGGATTGGAGTGGAAGACACACATATATATAAATATGGTTGCCATGATTTATAAAAATAATGGTTTCAAAAATAATTTCAATCATGTTTTAATAAGTTCTGAAAGTTTCATTACAATACAACCATTATTTGATTTTTGCAAGAATTTCTAAATTAATGTGTTTTTCACCGCCCAAAAAGTGAGTTGTGTAATATTATGCTTGCCGTTAAAATCGGGTCAGGCTCTAACGACATATTAACCGATATGGATTATTCTATGCCGAAATCTGAATATTTTTACGTAATATTTATAACTTCTACTATAGATGTTTTGTACATAATTTCAGGGTAAAAGTATTTGTTTTTACATACATCATTTTTATTTTATAAAATATAGTGTTTGATATTTTACTATAAAAATATACTGTTGATTTTTGTTTTGGAGTTCATTATTTGCCCATATCTGAGACCCTAACAGGTGCTGCCACTCAGAGTCAGGGTAAACCTGGGAACAACGTCGATTAAGAAGTTGTTTCACGCTGCTCAAAATATCCATTCACTCCATCAGAGGTTTGGCTGCCGGACGTAGTTTATCGTCATATTCAGAACGAGAATTGAAAAGAACAAAGAAGGCATTTTTTTTCTGAATGTTCAAACAACCCTTCTCATTCTCTCTATTTAAGTATACTTGTGTGCGAAACAGATACGAGTAACATGCACCGAGCATTAAAATGATCCTGGAAAAACATTGTTATGAGAAATCTATGCAAATATTTTGATATTGGTTTGCAGCAATGTAAACTTCGGCTTACGTGAATCTATGCACCAGAAGGATTTTGAGATAACAGCTTGAAGTATACCTCTGTTTAGAGCAGCAGGAATCCGGTGAAATTTAAAGCAAGAACTGAGACCAAATTTATAGATAAATATTAATAGCAATTTAGTGAAAGGATCTTTTCTGTTAACTCATTACAAATAATGTAAAGTTAATTGCTTTACGGGATACACGCTTGGGCGATCATGTCTCTCACGAAACCTGACTAAGCAGAAGATTTTCCTGCAGTAAGTTGCATTACATCCTGCGGTAGACAGGTTGCCAACTGAGGCTATAGAACCTATAACTGGAGGGAGAAGTGATAGATTAGTACCTTTCCCAAGGGTAAGTCTGCGTAAGTGAATGAATTAAATCAATATAATAAATACACCTCTCCAAGCCGAGTTCGAATTCCAGTAGAATTTATTACATTCACTTACGTGCTAATAACCTTGGGAAAGGTATGAATCTATTTATTATTCTCCAAGCTATGGGTAAAATAGCATGACAGACTGGATTCTATAGCCTTGGGTGGAAACCGGTCTAGAAGAAAGAAAAACTGTTAATCCAATCCAGCCTGGAGAGGGTTGGGCTCGGTCATGCCGTCGTGCCCAAAGAAACACCACTTTTACTGTGGCTGTAGTACATGTGGTGCCCGTATGGCTCTAATGACCCTCGGGATAACTGGATCTGGAAGGACACTCAAGGGTATTGATTCTCAGGCCGACGTCGTTTAGTCGGGGCCTAGTTGCACCCTTTATCACCAAGAAATATGGCATCAAAGCAAACTGTTTTAAATCATCAATGATCAAAGCAAGAAAGAATCTTTTCAACTGGACTTTATTGCACCTCTTTTTTACATTCACTAATTCAAAATGCCTTGAACTGTATTATTTCAGGGATTTGTGAGTAAAAGCCGAATTAATACAAAAATGTAATTCTTCAGTAGAAAATACATTTTTAATTCGGCTTTTAATACAGAAACAAAGTGTTGTATATCGACAAACAACAAACACGCATATATATAAAAATATGAAGTTATATTTTTATTAATGACGATGGACCTTGTAGAATAGGGAACAGAGAATTGAGAGAGCGCGCTTCTAATGGGTTGACGGGAGTGTAGTCGTATCTGTTGTGTCTCTCTTCACCGGCCGATCTCTGTTGCTCCTCTACTACTACTGGCGAATCCGTGCGCCAAGGTCTTTTTATAATCTTCCAGAACCGGGACTTTTTCTTCCGGTTTTGCCTCGCCCACGCACGCCCACGTAATTCTCAGAGACACCTGTTCTGTTTGCCTCTGTAGTTATTTCCGCTGCTGCCGGAAATAAGGTCAAACAACATCCGTTCCTTTCAACGACCGGAAACACCCTCGCTTGCATCAGCCTTCCTCGGGTGGGGCCAGATTGTTATATTACATTCCTCGCCCTCCCATTTTCCAAAATGTTCACCTGAGAACATTTTAAGCGCAACACCCTCACACTCCTCCCCATGCCACACAAGCCCGACAATTGTATAAAACATGTGCACGCCAAAACAACAAAACATGTGCATGCCGAAACAAAAAAAACAACAACAAAATATATAGGGGAGCCTACATCGGCAACCCAACAATGTTCGTGTCCATCGTGAAAATTGTTCTACCAGCTCGATGTTTCATTGTTCTTTTTTACTTTTTTTTTTTTTTTTTTTTTAATATCCATTTTCACAGAATTGGGCAAAGTTCTTAAAAATGTTTATTTTCTTTCTCGACTCTGTCCATAAGCGTAGACGCCTCGATGCATAACCACATGATTATAGGCGGCAACCGCGCCCCAGTTTCTAAACTGACATCGAGTAAATGACCTTTGACCAACACCATGCGTGCTTCTGCTCGAGTTTATTGTTACACATGTAACTTCATTTAATTTAATTTAATTTCAAACATACTATGTTTGAACACAGAAAAATGGCCATTATCTGCAGTACATATCATTCATAGTCTGACCGAGAAATGTTCAATAGAAAATGAATAAAATTACCCTGATTCCAACGTTAATCCGCATGCAATTTACTTGTGGAGGATTAGAGGTTTCATCTATATTAATTTAGTCTAAAAAAATGGACCCGTGACTCGTAGTTCCTTAGTTTGTACAATGTTTTCTATTCCTTGAACTACTTCCTCTGGATTCGAATCCAAGCATATCTGATTTGTTGACATCTCTCTGTTTAACGCAGAGACATTTGAGTGTTGAACACCCGTTGACCCCGGAGTACTATTTACAACGGATAACTCCCTTTCCTTTCCCGAAGCACTGTTGCTTCTTCCACACTTAAAAATCCACTTCCTAGCTATTATTCCAAGGATTATCATAACGCCGACTATGCCAGCAATGACTCCTATCGTCAACTTTTTCGGGAGTTCTTCATATCCTTCACTAAATCTTTCCATATCTATCTGTTCCAAGGTATTTACTAGTTTGCGGATAGGAATCTCCTCCATATCGCGCAATTCTACCAGCATGGTGTCCACTGAAAAATTGGGAAATTTCTGCGTAATTGGGGACCAAACCACTGAACCAGAGACGTATAATTTACTTTATGCTTTAGATACTATTAATAATTTTCCACGTTTGTATATTCCTAACTATTTCACTTAAACTATCGTTAATCCTCCCACTGCTTCTTTCCCAATCCTATAGCATATCAGCCAATAAGTCTACAAGACTTTTCAGTTGTTCTTTCTTTTTGTTCCGATCAACTGTGGAATCTGCAGGTTTATCCGTGTCAATATAAAGTTTTCAGAAATTAATATATCTTCAAAAGTTATTTCCCAAGTCACATAAATGAAAATTCACAGAGGATGTTGAATTGATGGGAACCTGCACAAAAGCATAATTCACAAACATAGAAATGTAAATCATTTTGTAGTGTACAGTCATTGAAAAGAAATCCAAAAAAAAAGAAAACCTAACACTGCACAAACCAAAGAAAACATTGTTATCAACAAGTTAATCCAATTATCCACTTTAAAGAGTAGAAGAAACTTCCTTTACATGATTTTACATTTCACTTACTTAATAAAAGTAAGATTAATTAAGTAACATACCAGTAAACTCACTTCACATATATGGTAAAATATTAACAAAAAAATAAATCATTAACTCAGATGTTTTATACTTACAGATAGGTAAATATCTCAACTTTATTCCTCCCGTCAACCCCAACCTATGCGCTCTCCGCTAGGCGTACTACTCTCTGCATGTAGTCCTGCACCCCCTCCGTTCTACCCTTAATGTGTTCGACACCGAACAATCCATATTTCTCAATTCTAGGGTCAGATCGGCAAAAGTATGCTGTTCCATTTTTTTTTTCTAACTAGACTTATAAACACGAGCAGAAAATACACACACTATCAAATCAAAGAGTCACCTACCTTGGCTGATGTCTATAGTCGTGCGGCTGCTATATATTTTCGTCTTCTTTTTTCTTTCTATCTGGTAGTTTTAAGTCCGTTGAATTTCAATCGTCGCCGTGGCAACCAGCTCGCATCTAACTGTTTTGTTGTCTCAAAACAGCAAGTCACTAGGCACCAATTATTCGTCTTAATGACTGAGCCGGTTAGAATAGGGAACAGAGAATTGAGAGAGCGCGCTTCTAATGGGTTGACGGGAGTGTAGTCGTATCTGTTGTGTCTCTCTTCACCGGCCGATCTCTGTTGCTCCTCTACTACTACTGGCGAATCCGTGCGCCGAGGTCTTTTTATAATCTTCCAGAACCGGGACTTTTTCTTCCGGTTTTGCCTCGCCCACGCACGCCCACGTAATTCTCAGAGACACCTGTTCTGTTTGCCTCTGTAGTTATTTCCGCTGCTGCCGGAAATAAGGTCAAACAACATCCGTTCCTTTCAACGACCAGAAACACCCTCGCTTGCATCAGCCTTCCTCGGGTGGGGCCAGATTGTTATATTACAAAGTAATATTGACAAACTTTCATGCGTGTTTATTTATTCCAACTGTTTAAATGTCTAAAGAGCATATATATGCGTCTTACAAATACTAATATTTCAAAGTTTTAACTCAACTAGAACTATTTGTCATAATGAGCGGACTTACACCCAGTAGCAAACCGACATTTTTGTCAACTTGACCCGATATAGAGGCCTCTTTTCAACCGGCAACAGTATATTCGAGAATCAAACTTCCAAACTGTGGGCTCTCAAGAGATTCTGTCGAGCTTATGAAGCTGGGAGTTCGGGCACTGCAAGCTCCCAAGAAAATTTTGGGGTCATATGAAATGGGCATTATAGCCTATTCTAAGGCCATCATAAGCTACTTTAATCCACAGGATTATGGTTTAACTACTTCAATGTGTTTATTTTTATAATAATTGGAGTAGATAGACCTATCAATCGCCCGGTTTACACTCCACCCACGTCTATTGAACAGGTTAAGAGGCTCATCCCTTGTTCCCTGTTTAGGATGTGGTTTCCGGCTTTCTCTTTTCCAATCTTCTCACTTTGTTTTTTTTTTATCAATTAGAGTAGATAGATCTATCTATCGCCCGGTTCACACTCCACCCACGTCTATTGAACAGGTTAAGAGGCTCATCTCTTGTTCCCTGTTTAGGATGTGGTTTCCGGCTTTCTCTTTTCCAATCTTCTCACTTTGTATTTTTTTTATCAATTGGAGTAGATAGATCTATCTATCGCCCGGTTCACACTCCACCCACGTCTATTGAACAGGTTAAGAGGCTCATCTCTTGTTCCCTGTTTAGGATGTGGTTTCCGGCTTTCTCTTTTCCAATCTTTTCACTATTACATAGCCTCCTGCACATCAGTGGCGTTACCGCCTTGCTCGGGGTGATACGATTAAAAAATTAAAAAATAAAAAAAAATAAATAAAAAAGATTAAAAACAAACACTGATTTAGTTGGAAAAATCCTTTGCTAAAATAAGTTACTCCAGGGGCCACTCTTTAATTACGGTCCCTGCAGCTTAAGTTTAATTTGTTTCATAGTAGGTTAGCCCAGCTTGTGCCTAGATTTGTCGCGTGGCCTACTAGTTAGAATTTCGCTTTTTAACAATGAATGTCGGGTTTGAGTCTCACCATGGTTGATTTGTTTGTTCTTGATGTTATTGGTTTGGAAAGTGCCTGAAAATCATACGAAACCTTGTGAGCGAAATTGGTTAGACAGGACACCTTGGGAACCGTCGATAATTATGCTTATCTTGACTTAGGGTTTGAGCGTTGTTTTGGTCTTGTTCAGACTGTTGTTCACGCTAGATAACGCGCTCTCTCTCAGAAACCGTAACTAAGGTCCGCTCAGCGTAGTTAAAACATAAACCTGAAGTGGCCTCTGTGGGTGTTAAACAAACACAAATGTGCTTAAGCAGGCGTCTTCAATGGAGATTAGACAGCCATACAAATCCGTCTCTTCCTTCCAGTTATGGGTTAAATAACAGGACAGATTGGGTTCTCTAGCCTTGGTCGGCAACCAGTCTACCGCAGAAAGCAATGGCAACCTACTGCGGGATAATCTTCTGCCCAGTCAGTCATGCCTCTTTCGAGACATGATCGCCCAAGCGTGTATCGCGCATGGCACTTAACTGACTGACATACGCCTAGCTTACTCAAACTCTTGTAGAATTTCTTGGTTAAAAACCTCTTCTGCTGAAACTGGTGTTACTGAAAAGAAAACTTAAAATATGTGAATAATGATAATAAATTTTTCATTGACAAAAGTGATTGTAAAATATACATTTCTTAGTTGTATATCTTGTGTCTTAGTATTAGAACTAATGCGAGCCACCGTTTTAAGATTACGGGATCATTTTATTGATATGTTAACCAGTTGCATTCTATTACGCCTCATAGTTAGGTACTTTAGCTAGTATCATAAACGGCAACAATATTTTATTACTATTTATCTGCTGTCTATCCTACTTTTACATTTTATTTATTCTTCGTGAGCCTGCAGAAAGCATGCCGAATACGAATCCAGGGCGTTCTCAATCATCTTGGAGGAACCTCTACCTGATTGATCATATATTCAGGAGTGTAGCCTTCCGCATACACTCGGCCAAACGCGGTTTAATGATGCCATTTAACCCATAATTGGAGGTTTCGAATTCAGAATTGTCCTTTTCCTAGGCCGGTTGTTAGCCAAGGCAATGAATGTTCTAACAAGCAGAACTAAGGAATTCAATTTGTCTGATCATTTTCATGGAAGTAGCGATAGAACATTTAGAGGCTCCCCACATCCCGTCTTTGAGAAAGGGGTTGCAGGATGGAAAATAATGTCATCAACAAGAACGCGGAGAGGCATCTAGAATCTATCGAGACTGGTCTTAGAGTCATAAGAATACTGTATGGTGTCTTGCTTTAAAAGAAGCCTCCACGCTCGAGGCCGTTGAGCAGCACCCGGTTTTCCGGTTCTTTCGACGACGTATCATTCTCCTTCCTCCGTGTATTGTTCCTTGTATTACGGTCTTGGACCTCGCAATCTAATTTACGTGGTCATATCACTTCAGCTCTCTCTTGTTTATGATGATCAATACGTCGTTATAGATATTTCCTTGATGACTCAATCTTGTTGACAAATCCTCATTTATTACTCGGTCACTTTAGAAATTACCAAGCTGAAAACTCAAATATCTCATCACTGCAGCCTGGATCCGACATTTCTACAGAGAATAAGACGAAGCCATGTCTCTTTAGATCGGTTTCAATCATGTCATCGTAGCAGTTCTTAACGGAATTCTCGCATTGACTTCTGTCTTGGATCCATCTTGACTGAGAATTGCACCAAGGTATTTGAATTGTTTTTATTGTCTCCAGTTGCCAACTGCTGACTGTAATTGGTGTCCAAATGGATTCCCCATTTTTCATCGTATTCTTAGCATTGATTTCCAAGGCAAATCTGGATAGTGTTTCGGCCAAACATCTCACCAAAATAGCTACTTTTGTTTTCACCGAGCCAGACCATGAATGTCAGCAGCAAATATGAGATACGTAATTATTTCCCTTGTCAATGATGACTGTATCGATAGAGTATTCAAGGGCATGTGACATTATTCTTTTCAGGAAGATATTGAAATGTGTAGGTGACAGTAGATATCCCAGTTGCACGCCGACATATGAGGAACCAGTCCTCACATTTCCCAGGACAAGAATCGCACTGCTGACCTTTAGATATAGTTCAGCTTATGGGCGATAGTATATTTTCTCAGTTCGCCCATAATGAAAGATATGTCGCTTGTGCTCACTGTAGGCGACTTTGGAATCTCCTGCATCTCTTCTGGACAGTCTCCTTGTTTAATTTGGTGAAAGCTGCCATAATACATGCCTTCAGTTCGTCTTTGGTATTACAAGGAGTTTTGTTGGTCTATTGCTTAACTGCTCTCTGGGCATAATAATCAAGTGGTGTGCAGATTTAGAGGAGTGGTGTGACCAGAGAAATTGTCTGACAGCCAAGACAGCGTTTCACTTGTAAGGCATGGTTCAGTGTCCTGTTGCCAGACATAGGTTCTTCCAGCAGCCACCCTATTAACCCAGAATTGCATTACCTTCTGACAGGACTTGATGTAGGCCTCCCTATTAAGTCTGAGATAAATGGAGGTATAACGTCACCATCAGTAGTGATCACTCGAAAATACTTTCGTAATCATATTAGGGTTATTCTACTCTTTCCGAATATATACATACATACAAACACACACACACACACACACACACACACACACACACACACACACACACACACAGTAATCCTTCTTTTAAAAATGTTCCTTAAAAACGACTAGGAAGATCTTATTAGTTTTTTATTTAATTTTTCCTCTATTCTTGCTAAAGATAAAGAATGTAAAAGTGTTCAGTCGTGCGAGTCATATGATATTTTTTAAGAACGCTTGCTTTCAAAGACACAAAATAAATTAGGTTACTGCTAAAACATAAAGATAAAATAACAACATCGGATAAATAACATCTCTAAAAAAGGCCAGTGAAGTGGTTGAAAGTGCTTGGAAATTCAAACATTGTGGAAGATTTTTACATTACTTATCTCCAAGAAAGAGCGAGAAGAAGGAAAAGAGGGACAGGCAGAAAGAAAGAGAATAACATTGACAATTCGGAGATTGGAATTGAAGCGGGAAAAACATAGTTTCAAACAGTGTTGATTCTGTATATAAACACCTGAAATCTAATAAAGAGCACGGTTCTCCTGTAATTATAAAACAATTTTAAACAAATAGATTGAGTTCGATCTTCATTAAGTGCCCCATACTTTCGGCTTTGCGCCTCATCTAAGTTGCGCTTAGAAAATCTTCATACACACATGATAATGATTGTCATTTTTTAGCAGACGGGAACCTTTAGGAGCCGTCAATGGCTGTGCTAGCACGGTATTATAAGTCATCGTAACTGAGGCTTTGAGCGTTATAGCCTTGCTCACACTGTTGTCCTAACTAAGGTTCACTGAGCATAGTTGCTGTATAAACCACAGGTAAACTCTGTGAGCGTCTAGTTAATCCTCGTTGAGGCATGCGAGGGGGAATAGCTAGACGCCCTTGTAGACAGGCAACCTTAGATACGCGTGGCTAGCCATATGTATATATTCTTGTGAATTTTTCTAGTGTTTGTTTTTTTTTCCATTACTTTTCATCGCATTTTAACATATATTTACCAAAATGACACACAAATATCTTTAATTACGAAAGAATATATTTGTTTAATCAAATCGCTATTTGTTTCAATCACGGCTCCCAGAAAACATCAGAATGTCATGCAATTATTTTGAACTGTCTCTTCGTTTAAATGCTGCCATAATCCATGGGTTCAATTCATCTTTGGTGTGTTTCAAGGTGTTTTGTTGGTATCTAGCTCAGCTGCAACCCACACATGAAGGTAGTTGCACTCAAGGGAGTTAGATAGTCTGATTTAAGGGATAATGTGTTCTCGGAAATTGTTTGAAAGCCTGTTTGTGTGGCGCGATGCAGAATCTTGCTATCAGAAATATTGTCTTCTGGCAGCCGTTATCTTGATCCAGGGCAGCAATACTTCTTCAAAGAATTTGATGTTGGCCTCCCTATTGAGTCTGATACCCTGTAAGAACATAAATAAATGTTAGCATAACGTTGCCATTGCTAGTAATCACCTAAATGCCATGATATTGACTGCATTTATCAACCAAATCTTTCCGAATCTTCTGTACTGTCATGGTGCACGTTTTATCATGGACGGTGCCCAATCGTATTTAACAAAATTAAAAAAAGAAAATAAAACACCAGACTATGGTAATTCAGGAAGATAATATAAGGCAAGTAGTGTTTGTAATTAGAGTGCTTGATTTCAAGAGATAATTCATTAATAAATTTTTTAAAAGTGTTCACTTATTTTTTTCCATACTTTAGTACGCAGAAGTATATCCACTCTTCAGGTGATTAGATTAAAAAGTTTCCGTGACATTAACAGAAGCGCAATTAACGAATTTTGCTCAAAGATGATTGTATTTAGAGATATGACTCGATCTTGTTATAACTGCCGTGGATATGAGAGCTTCAAAGATGTGCCGGGAATGAGTTAAATGAAATACCAAGAGTTATGAGCAGATATGCTTAGTAGTTTTACCGTTGCATTGTTATTGCGCTGTTGTCTGACTATACTAATTCGTTTTGGGAAAATACGAAATTGCCATTAACTGAAAATAAATGACTATAATGTCACTGACGGTGATTTATAATGGCCGCCAATATTTTAGTTTCTATTCGTAACATACAGACGAAGCGAAACTTTCTATCGAATGATTGACTGATTGATTTGTTTCTTTACTGCTTCTAAAACTTTTTCGGGTTATGTAGAATTTTTTTAAGACTGTACGTATCTTTGGAGATAATAATGGTTTTACTAATAAAGGTGCTAGTATTTAACCCATAACCAAGGAGAGAAAGAGTGGATTCATACCTTTCCCAATAGTGTTTGTGCTGTAGAGTAGCTCTTCAGCACTCTAACTGATGGATTGAAAGTGTGTACGAATATGTATTTAAAGTGTCGTTTTTTGCGACATGCTAATTAATATTCGGACTGATTTACGCCATCGGCTATTTACCATTTAGACTCTTCTATTTTTTGCTCGTAATTTTGTCTTAATTGTTTGTAACTTATTGTTCTGTATTTTTTAAATATCCATTAGCATCACCGGATACAGTGATGAATAGATATATTAAGCACACATTCTTCTTTGGCTATCATTCACTTCGACAATATAACAATTTGCGTGTAACGAACCCGGCTGAAATTGAACTCAGCTTCACGATTTCTAATTCCACGCCATTATTTAGCACACCATTATAGAGAGAGAAAGAGTGGATTCATACCATTCCCAATAGTGTTTGTGCTGTAGAGTAGCTCTTCAGCACTCTAACTGATGGATTGAAAGTGTGTACGAATATGTATTTAAAGTGTCGTTTTTTGCGACATGCTAATTAATATTCGGACTGATTTACGCCATCGGCTATTTACCATTTAGACTCTTCTATTTTTTGCTCGTAATTTTGTCTTGTTAATTGTTTGTAACTTATTGTTCTGTATTTTTTAAATATCCATTAGCATCACCGGATACAGTGATGAATAGATATATTAAGCACACATTCTTCTTTGGCTATCATTCACTTCGACAATATAACAATTTGCGTGTAACGAACCCGGCTGAAAATTGATCTCAGCTTCACGATTTCTAATTCCACGCCATTATTTAGCACACCATCATAGATCCAAGCTTACAGCACCTTGTTACTTACCAAGTTCGACATTGCTTAACGTTGGTGATCGTACAAGAACAGGTGTTTCAACATGATATGCCCGTATTTGTAAGATCATTCTTGCTATTACCATTAGAAAGCGATGAGTGACGGGGAAAAAACGTATGTGAGTAAGCCTTTGGAGAAACAACTTTCCAGTAAATCCTCAACAGAATTATATACATAAAATATTGTTACATTGCCAGACTTGACAGGGGAAGAACTTCAGTGAATAATGATAAATTTACTTGTTCATTTTTAGAATGTAAGTCGTTAAATAATATATATATATGTGTGTGTGTGTGTGTGTGTGTGTGTCATCTGATTGCTCTAAAATATGTCACATTTTTCATTATTTAGAAAGATGTGTAAATGTTCTCCGTTATCGCAAATGATTTTTGACACGGTTTTGTTTAGATACGAGAACGCTATCTCAATAAAAGAAAATGAAAAAAAAAAAAAAAAAAGACATACAAAAAAACAAAATTAACTCTCGTTTAATGCCACCCGCACTTAAAGTTGTCTCCAACTTGTTGACGCCATCGGTATAAGATGATCGATGGTTTGACAAAAACTCACACAAGGTGTGTTTGACCATCAATAAAATCTCACTAGATAACAGCAATGCAATAGTCCTCACAACAATAGACCATTTTAATGCAGTCCATCGTCTATAATATATTCATATAGTTCTAATAAATCATATAGACCTTATAGAACTTCTTTAATATCTTCATCACAGTAGGAAGATGAAGACAGTAGTATGGATCTTCGCTTGTCATTTCCAGGACTTTCCTGAATCAATAAGATTATTTTGCCAGTTAATATTTTAATCGTTATTAATATTCCTCATTAAAATGTGGAATACATCGGCTATTATTATTATTATTATTTATACGCTTGTGTACTATGTTATGCAATGACGTTTATAAGGCTCGAGAACCACTCGAGTTACAGAGTATGAAGCACAGAATATGCGGATATGTGGGTAGGACTTGAACAGATTAAGGTTGTAGTGGTGTAGGAAGCATCCTCTTGGCAGTTGGATCCACAAAGCAACGGTACATCGGAAGAAACTACTCGAGGGGACATATATGTCACCAAAAGGATAGGAAGGTGATTCGCTATAATGTGTATGGTTTGGCGGGCCTTAAGTTTAGAACAGGTAAAACTCAAGGAATTTCCATGGAAATAGTAACAGAGCAGCGAGAGGCTTGCATCGCTTCGTCTGTAGGAAAGGGGTTGTAGGGTAGAAAATAATTAATCACCCACAAGGACGCAGAGACAGTTTCGGACTCAGTCGTAAGTGGAAAGTGAAGATTGAACAGTGTCTGCCTATATCTGGCATTAGTAATCCATTTTCGACCTGCTCTGGCTCTTATATGGTAGAGGATGGGAGTCAGGTACTTATTGAAGCAGTACAGTGAAACGACCATTTTTCCAGCATGTGTGTAAGGTTTCCATTCGAGGTGTGGAGTGTGCTTAATTCTATAAAGGCAAAGAAGGCACAAGACCTCCCTGGGGTTACATCCGTTCATAACGATTGCTGAGAGTTCGAGGAGATGAATAAATGTCGCTTGTTTCGTTTTCATGGCTTTGAATGTGACCAGCCAGTTTTTTCCCCCCAAATGAGCTAGTGAATGAAGGTAGAAAAATTGGGTGAACAAAGTAGACTGATTTGTCGGCGATATTTAAATTTCGTATCAGCAGAAAAAAAAAGGGGACGGTTATTCTATTGCTGTATACACTTTTGACTCGGAAATATATGTTGTTTTAAAAGTCGATTATAAGAATTTTGATAAAACTCAAACATAAGATGTTGTGGATTTATCTATTTTCTTTATTCTTGATAAAGATATACACATTCTATGTATTAGATTGCTTATTTTCAAGAATAATTATATATTTATAACATTATAAGCACATACGAACCAACTGCAAAGATTTTTTTTAAATTTACGATTTCAAAAAGAAATAAATATGGAAAAATATTTTTATTAATACATTCATAAAAAGTTATGAAAAGAACATTTAAATAAACACAAGACGATGAATAACTGATTAAAATTTTTGAAAAAATGAATTTTTCGTGCATTTCTTTCGTTTGCCCCCACCTCATAAATTCCCTTAAATAGTTATTTATAAAGCTTTCAATCATCATTATTACACTGTGGTTGGAACAAACCATTTCCCCATTGTGGTTGGTTCATATACGTTGATACTTTTTAAATTTTTTATGAATTTAACTAAAATGATTTCTTTTCAAAATTATTTTTGTTTTTTTTATAAAATGTTAAATTAGAAATAGCGCATATTTGTTGACATATTTTTAAAACATTATAAGAAACGTTGCCGACAAAATCAAAAATGCATACAACAATAACTTTATAATCGTATTTTGGCCACCGTTTTAGTTTTGTTATTGCTTTTTGCTGCCACGAACATTGCCGATTTCTGTATCTAAAAATCTGTATTCAAATTAACCTGTTTTATTTCCTTCTTAGTTCAAACACAATTAGCATCAACGGAAAACATCCTCCATCACCGGACGAGTGGAGACTATTGACAAGAAATTAGATTACGGTAAGAGAAACTTATAGACCGGGATTTTCTTTTGCTCTGTCTCACTCTTTCGCTATTTGGTTCCTTTACCGGTACCGAGAACTTAATTACCAGTTGAGTCGAGATGTGACAAATACAATGATATCAATACAGTTAGAACAAAACAGAATATTATCAGGAGATGTTTGTCATAAGTAATAAAGATATAGATATTGACAAGAACTAAAACAAATGAAAAGAGACAAAAAAGTTTTAAAGGAAAAATAACAAGCGCAATCAAAAATATGATTATGCATCTGCTATATCGATCAAAATCTAAATCTCTAGACACACACATATATATATATATATGCATAATAGTCATCCGCAGACAAGTCTGTATTAGTGTATTAGGCGATATATCCGGTTGTAAGAGTTTTACTAACCGAAACACTACAGTTCTTGTATAGCGAAAATAATATTTTTCTTATAAATTCCAATAATAAAAATATTACGACATAAGAATATTACGACACACACACACACACACACACACACACACACCCACACACACACGCACCCCCACACATATATATATATGTAAATTAATCATAGTGAGCCAACAAACCTACCAAGGTTTCACCTAAACGGATCTTCAGGGAAGGTTGGCCAAGATCCGTTTAGGTGAAACCTTGGTAGGTTTGTTGGCTCGCTAGGATATCGGCTCGGAACGAGAAATCGGGGAACCGAGTTCGAATTCCAGTTGAATTCCTTGCATTCACTTATGCGCAAATACCCTTGGGAAAGGTATTAATCCGTCTCTTCCCTCCAGTTATGGGTTAAATAACAGGACAGATTGGGTTCTATAGCCTTGGTCGGCAACCAGTCTACCGCAGAAAGCAATGGCAACCTACTGCGGGATAATTTTCTGCCCAGTCAGTCATGTCTCTTTCGAGACATGATCGTCCAAAGCGTGTATCGCGCATGGCACTTAACTGACTCATCATGATTCTATTTGCTCAACTATATATCAAGAAACTGGGATCGCATATAAAACAAATATGGATTAAAATCCGACAGAATGATAGGATAATGATAAGGAACAGATAAGAAGCGTTTTTAAACACGGACGACGATTGTGTCTGTTTTGTGTGTGCGTGTGTGTGCGTGTGTGTGTGTGGTGAGTTTCGTCGATTCTTTTTCTTCCACTATGAGCCATGTCCTTTCAGGATGTAGGCGATCATGGCTTTCCACGTCTCCCTATCCCTGGTGGCTCTTAGCACGCTTTCTCCTGTTACCCCACCCAAACCCTTCTCTGCTATCAACCTGCTCAGGCCCATCAAATATGTTATCCGCTACTTTCCCCTGTCTCTCTTTCCCTCTATTGGACCGGTGAGTATCAGATTCTCTAAGCCCTCCTTCCTCATCCCATGTTGCATGTCTCTTCCTGATGCTCAGTATCAATTTCTTTTACGTTTTCATGCTTTCCAAAAACTCATCATTGATCCATGATATCTGCATCATCCTTCTGTAAAAGCACATTTCAGTTGCTTCAAGTTTTTCCTTCATCTTTGATGATATTATCCTGCATTCTCTGCCATACTGAAGAACAGACATCCCATTGCAATCCAATACTCTCTTATTTGTTCTTTAATGGATTTTCCTGTCTTTTAATATTCAGCTCAGCTTCTGGAATGCGTCCTTGGCCATGCCAATTCGCTTTCTGATCTCAGTGTCGCATTTTCCATCTTCCGTTAGAACATTTCCATCATCCGTTAGAACACTTTTTTTTTTTTTTTTTTTTTTAATCATCTCACCCCAAGCAAGGCATTCCACTGCCACTATTGCGCATGGGGCTACATAGGGGAAGGTAAAGAGAAGGAGTGGATAGACATAGGGAATGTCAGGAGAAAGGTGATAGATGAGTAAGGATAGCGAGGATGAGTGTCGGGCAGATGGGAAGAGTGTTTGATAGAATGGGAGCAGGTTAGTGTGTTAGGAGGTGTCTATTGACCTTACATTTAAACTCCTGGAGATTGTAGCCGTCGGGGAAGCAATCGTTTGGAAGAGAATTCCACAGTCGGGAAGTGCGAGGAAAGAAACTGTTGGAGTAGAAGTTACGGCTGCATTTTATCGATTTCACTGTAAAAGGGTGGGATCTAGTTGCTAATCTAGTATCTCGTGCAAATTCGTATTTAGGGGGCACCAGTGATCTAAGTTCATCGGAGCAGAAGCCGTGAAAGTATTTATAGAAGAGACACAGCGAAGCCACGTCTCGCCGGTGGGAGAGAGACTGCAGGTGGTCTGCCAAGTCGGTATCTATCACATTACAGACCCTCCTCTGAACCTTATCGAGAAGCCCGAGGAGAACAGCAGGGGCACCCGACCAGATATGGCAGCAGTATTCAATGCACGGGCGGATGGTAGATTTGTAAATGTGCAGGATAGATTTAGACGGAAAAAACTTCCGGGCCCTACACAGAGAACCGACTTTCATAGCAGCGGATTTAGCAATGGATTCGATATAGTCATTCCATTTGAGGTCCGCTGAAAGTGTGAGACCAAGGAGGCGTAGTGTTTTACTCTCTGGGAGGCAAGCCTGGTCGATGCTAATGGGAGGTAGGTGAGATTGTCGATGATGGTTAATTGACAGTAGCTTCGTTTTAGAAGCATTAAAATTTACTAGCCATTTCTTACCCCAGTCCAATATGGATTGGAGGTCTTTTTCAATCTCGGCTGCAAGTTTAGCTTTGACGCCTACACCAGATTTTTGTTGGAGGCGAGAGTAAACTGTGGTGTCATCGGCGTACAAACCTATTTGGGTTCTTATGGAATCAGGGAGATCATTAATATATATCAGGAAGAGTGTAGGACCTAAGATGGAGCCTTGGGGGACACCTGCGTTTGTATGGTAGTTCTGAGAGGCATGTCCGTTTAATACCACTTTCATTGTGCGGTTAGAGAGGAATGACTGGATTAGTTCAAACAAATGTCCAGTTATACCATAGCTCCGCAGTTTACATAGAAGGCCAGCATGCCAAACTCTGTCGAACGCCTTAGATATATCCAATGCAACGGTTCGAGCTTCGCCATTCCTGTCGAGTGCCTGGTATATGTACTCGGTGATGGTCGTTAGCATATCAGCAGTAGACCTGGTGAAGCGGAAACCATATTGCTTGTCCGAGAGGAGCCTGTGTGCTGTGAGATGCTGAACCACCTCGGCGTTGATAATGGCTTCGAACACTTTGCCAAAGATCGGAAGAAGGCTGATAGGGCGGTAATTTGCAGGGTCAGAGGGTTCTCCAGTGTTTTTAAATATAGGAACTATAGAGGAAGATTTCCAACAGGCAGGAAAGCAGGAAGCAGATAGGCAGAGGTTGTAGAGCTTAGAAAGGATAGAGGAGAGTTCAGGGGCACATTTCTTTAAGACTATGGTTGGGATTCCGTCACCACCGCTCGCTTTGTGAGGGTCAAGTTTTAAGATTATCTTAGAGACAAGCGAAGGTGTAATGCGGACATCATTCAGTTGTGCCTCGGTTCTAGGTGAGAAGTCGGGTGTAAAAACTCCAGACGAGTCCAGACTCGAATTGTTCGAGAATCTGCGGGCAAAACATTCAGCCTTATCTGCTGGGGAGGTGAGGACCTCAAATTTGTTGATTAGCGGGGGTATTGTGGACTTGCTCTTGTTAAGTACTCTTTTACAGAGTCGCCAGTAGTCTTTAGAGCCGAATTTAGAGCATGCTATGCGTTGCTTCATTCTGGCAGCAAACAACATCTTAGCTTCGTTAAGTACCCTTTTACACTTATTACGAGCTGAAGTGAAAAGGCGCCTGTTTTGTTCCGACGCATAGTTACAATAAAGTCGGAAGAAATGATTCCGGTGGGCAATGGCAGCCGAACAAGCGGGTGAGAACCATGGAGACGAATGAGATTTAAGCTGGAATTTCCTAGCAGGGATGAAGGCATCAATGCCAGCCTTAACCCAGGAGGAGACCTCGGATGCACATTCTTCGATGGGAAGACTAAAGACGTTGTTCCAAGGGATGTCACAGAGGAAGTCTCGGAACGAATCCCAGTCTGCTCTTTGATAGCAGTATGATATTCTACTTGTCTGTGTTTCATGGGTCGGGCGGGAGTGGAGTGAAATATTGACGGACACTACAGTGTGGTCAGAGTTTCCAAGTGGGCAGAGTTGTCTGGTAGTGCAAGAGTCTGGGATGGAAGTGAAGCAGAGGTCTAGAAGTGAGTTCCTTCCGTTAGGGTTATCGGAGAAACGCGTGGGGAAGTCCACTACTTGCGTAAGGGATTGGGTGATTGAAAAGTTCATGGTGTGGACACCAGCAGGGTCAGTGACAGCGTTCTTCAGCCACTTCGTGTGGTGGGCGTTAAAGTCACCAAACACGAATACATGGGCAGAGGGATGGGTAGAAATGGCTTTGTCAATATTGTCAGAAATGATGTCAAGTAACGAACAGTCAGGGGAGGAAGGAGAGCGGTACAGAAAGAAGAGATAGCTAATCGAGCTGAGAAGTGAGAGGCGGAAGCACATGAAAGAATGATCTGGGGATTCAAAAGATGACACCCTAGCTAAGGGAAGGTGTTCGCTGACATAGACACCAAGCCCATGCATATGAACATTGGAGTCCTTCCTGAAGAGGGGAAGGTAGCCAGGAACGCAGAACTCAGATGAGGGGATAGAAGGGTTAAGATTAGTTTCACATAGGGCTAATATATCAGGTGAGTTATTATGGAGGAAAGAATCTACGCTGGGGAAGTTGGTGCGGATGCCGCGTATGTTAGTGAAAGAGATGCAGACAGATTTGGGCGTTTTCAAATGAGCTGGTTTAGTTTTGTTATTATGTTTGCTTTTTTCCATAGTAATTCAGTTAAGGAGTGGTCTTAGAATAGAATCAGTCGGTCAATCATTGCAACTTGTGAAGGATGGAGACTGGCGCGGCCTACAACATAATGTGGCCTCGGGGTTGCCCACCGAACGTTCATGCAGGGACGCCCGTCCATGCGCGATATGGCACTACAAGAACCCCGGTATTATTCAACTGTTGATCAGAGCAGCCTCTCAAGACGCTACGCAAGAGTTCGGGCTCCTAACTACCAGTCGGAAGCAGCAACCAGGAAACTGCCAACCCGGTACCCTCAGAATGTAAAGACGTTGCCACCATACTCCGTAACTGCAAAGAGCTTCCAGCTGAACTAACACCAAGACCAGAGAAAGGGGATGAACCGGGAACCCCTTCCTAAACAAGAAACAAGGTGATCACCTCTAAACTCATTCAAAAGAAGGGGGTGGAGTGTGAGACCGGGCGATAGTAGAAACTATCTACTCCAATTAAAAAAAAAAAAAAAAAAAACAAGGAAAAAGTGACTGAGGCTTACAAAGTTTTAACTTAGTAAAAGTCGAAAATACCCTTGAATAGCAAAATTATTTACACAAATTAAGTGACGAAGAAAAAAAAAAAATCAAAGACGACCAAAAAACGAAAAAAAAATAAAATAAAATAATTTCCAAAAAATTTCACAAAAACAGACTGAAAAATGGACTGAATCCCGGTTGACTTACCACAAGCAGCTAACACTGTAAAGTTGATTTAATTCAATTTCTGAAGACAAAAATAGAAATTAAACCGTTTTTTACAGAATATAGTCGAGTTATGTTGCTTGCGTTCGCTTGCCAAACCGTTAAGAATTCAATCTCTCGAAGACAGAAATTTAAATCTTCTACAAGACAAAACTAATGGAAATAATTGAACCGTGATGCTATTTATCATTAGTCGAAAATACCCTTGAATAGCAAAATTATTTACACAAATTAAGTGACGAAGAAAAAAAAAATCAAAGACGACCAAAAAACGAAAGAAAAAAAAATAAAAGAAAATAATTTCCAAAAAATTTCACAAAAACAGACTGAAAAATGGACTGAATCCCGGTTGACTTACCACAAGCAGCTAACACTGTAAAGTTGATTTAATTCAATTTCTGAAGACAAAAATAGAAATTAAACCGTTTTTTACAGAATATAGTCGAGTTATGTTGCTTGCGTTCGCTTGCCAAACCGTTAAGAATTCAATCTCTCGAAGACAGAAATTTAAATCTTCTACAAGACAAAACTAATGGAAATAATTGAACCGTGATGCTATTTATCATTAGTCGAAAATACCCTTGAATAGCAAAATTATTTACACAAATTAAGTGACGAAGAAAAAAAAAATCAAAGACGACCAAAAAACGAAAAAAAAATAAAATAAAATAATTTCCAAAAAATTTCACAAAAACAGACTGAAAAATGGACTGAATCCCGGTTGACTTACCACAAGCAGCTAACACTGTAAAGTTGATTTAATTCAATTTCTGAAGACAAAAATAGAAATTAAACCGTTTTTTACAGAATATAGTCGAGTTATGTTGCTTGCGTTCGCTTGCCAAACCGTTAAGAATTCAATCTCTCGAAGACAGAAATTTAAATCTTCTACAAGACAAAACTAATGGAAATAATTGAACCGTGATGCTATTTATCATTAGTCGAAAATACCCTTGAATAGCAAAATTATTTACACAAATTAAGTGACGAAGAAAAAAAAAAAAAAATCAAAGACGACCAAAAAACGAAAAAAAAATAAAATAAAATAATTTCCAAAAAATTTCACAAAAACAGACTGAAAAATGGACTGAATCCCGGTTGACTTACCACAAGCAGCTAACACTGTAAAGTTGATTTAATTCAATTTCTGAAGACAAAAATAGAAATTAAATTTCCAAGTACTTAAATTTTTGTACCTGTAATTGGCATTTTGGGCTCCTCTGTTTGCTGATGACCATACATTTGGTTTTCTTGTAGTTTATTTCAAGTTATTTCTTTCGACTATCTTCATCTCCCTTTTTTAGGAGATCTTCTTTCCGTGTCGGCTATCAGCACTGTATCATCTGCGTATCTTATGTTGTTCAGATTGTGACTCCCGCTCTTGTCTTTGCTCCTTCCTATCTTTCTATATCTGATGAATTCGTTTCCTGTCCACTTGCAGGCGGTTTGCTGCTCATTTCCTTTAGGGTAAGAGAGGAAACTCGGACCTTTTAATTTGCACATAGCAATTACCATACAAAAAAAAAAAAAAAAATCAAATGCACAAAAAAAGTTTAAATTATTTAAAAAATTTTCTGCAAAACGATTTTTATTAAACTGTTCAATTTTTGATAGGAAATATAATTATCAATACTTAACCTAAAAAATTTAAAGTTCTTTAAAAGATTTTAAAACTACTTTTAAAACTTTAAAAATTATTATAATAAAAAATGAAAACAATTCTTTTAAAATTTTATTAATAATCGATAAAGTTTCTTCTTCAGACTATAATATTTTTAATTATTATTATTTATTTCAGCAATTAAAAGTTTATCAAATTAAATTATATCAGAGTTTTATTGCATTTTTTATTTTACTCTTCGGAGCAAATTTTTGATAGTGTTCTTAAATTTAAAATAAAAAAAAAATGATGATTTATATTCCCCAATGAGTTCTGCGTTTAACAAATAAAAAAAAAACTATTTTGCAGTTAATTAAAATTTCATTTACGTGGAAGTGGGGGGAGTAACAGAGTTAAAAAAATGTTTTTACCAAGATTTTTTAAAAAATTCAAAAATAATTTCATTCATTTGTGAATGAGTACAGAAAGTTTCTTCACAATCAGACAATTATTTGATTTTTTCGAGAATTTCTAAGTTAATGTGTTTGTCACTGAAAAAAAAATGGGTGATGCAATCATTACGTTTTCCATTGTAAAACAGTCGTAACGTTTGTTTAACCGCTAGCTCAAATGAAAACAAAATTTTCTGACAAAATTTCGAAAATGTTAAAAGGGATTCAAAATTTTTAAAAATAATTAAAAATTGCTTTGATCTTTTCTCTTAATAATAATATAAATATTTTGACGGAAAATGTTTGTTTAATTAGTCTGGGGCCTTTTTTATTCATACTATGCTGTTTTATGCTATTTTTTTAGCGATTTTTTTGGAGGTACCTCTAAAATATTTCGAAGAGCTGGTTAATATGTGGCAAGAAGTTCAAATAATGTTGAATTTATATTTGAATGAATTATTTTTTTACAGAATAAATTTCATAGACAGATATTATATATGACTCAAACCAATAGTTTTCAGATCAGAATTTATGCCAGTGTGGTCCAACCCGCAGACTGTAATCCTTGTGTGGCGCCCATTTCAATAGACGGCGACTCTTGTATATCTTACATAACAAATATAAATACACAAATTATGCATTACATACTTGCGGTCTTTGAAAAAAGCAAGCTGTTTTGCATCTGTACGGTCACTTAAAAAGCTTTTAAATAAACCATATGTGTCTCCGTTAGCTACAAAATGAAGGCCGGGTTCCTTTTTTCTGTTATCTTACAAGTTGTTTACAGTAGTTCAACACCGTAAACCTCGGTAAAGAAAACAATCTTAGAACATCTTGGTAGACAAATCGCAATAAATTCAAAATATAATACAAATACATACATAACAGGTCAGGTGTTTTTTTTATGTTCTTTTCTGGATTCCTACTTTAAAGTAGAGAGAATTTTTAATCAGGAAAAGATGAATGTGACGTGACACTGATGCAATATGGGAATTCACGGGTACACGGATGACACGGAGAGGAAGTGGACATGTGAAGAGCCGATAGACTGCATCTTTGTCATAAATATTCAAAACAACAATGGCACAGTACTGTTGCCCATTGGAGGCCAAATACGACTGTTTTATATAAATGAGTAACCATATGATGGATGAGATCTCAAAAAGATTTACACAACTTTAAAAACAAACATCAACATATTACCACGCTACATGACTGCCGTAAAGACAAATCAATTACCTGTATACAACTACTATTTTAGTTTTGAATTATTTCAAGAACCAAAATCACAGATGCTAACATAGGAATCTCTACAACAAATGCGATGCATAAGATTTAGGTCCGTTTTTAAGAATAAAAAAATTGTAGCTTTTATTTTAGTTTAAATTTCAAACTAAGAGATTAAATTTAATATTTCTAATAAACAAAATACTCTGCTGTATTTTGAAACTAATTTAAAACTAATTTGAAAGGAAGAAATTTTTACTAAAATAGCTGATAAGTGTTTATTTTAGTCGTCTTTCATCACAACGTAATTATCTTCAATAAAAACAGCTTCCAAAAACAAAACATCCTTTTCTGAAACATTATTCAGAAATATTAGCTGATTTAAAGTATAATTATTCTGATTTGAAACAAACATTATTTACTTTAAGTTTATCACAGAAATGTAATTTTTTTTTTAATTTGATAGTAACTGTGTTTTTAAACCAATATGAGCTGTTTTGACGTTCTGACAGCATAACAGATTTAATATTTTTCTGCGGAGACTCTATCTGTAAAACATCATTGTAGAAAATTAGGTGAGCGTCTTTTATAAAATGTTTTTAAATAATCAGTAATCTTGAAAATTTAATAAAATATTCAAAATTTACAAATGTAACAATATTTTCCAAATAAAATTTACAAAATAATGTAATTCATTTGTGAATAAGTCTGAAAACTTAAAATACAATCCGAAAAATATTTGATTTTTGAATAATTTCCAAAACAACGTGTGTTTGCACCGCTAACTTTGCTAATACTAATCTTTGACCTACCCGCTAATGCAAGAATAACAAGATATTTAACCACATTTCGAATGGGCTTTAAAGGATTAAAAAAATAATAAAAGAATAAAAAATCTTTTGTTCTTTCCTCTTAATAATAACATAAACGTTTCGACAATAATTTTTTTGTTTTCATCAAGTTTCATCATGGTATTCTCTCCATTTTATCGAATTTTTGCAGGTACATTCAACATGTTTTATGAATATGGCAAGAGATACATATATAAACGCATATTCTATGTCATGACAAAAAAAATCTGTAAAAAGAAATCTCTTGAAAGACAAAGTATTTAATCGTAAGAAATTCACTTTTTAATGAAATCGACAAATGCAAACCAAAATGAAGCAGATTTTTGTTTTTTATTTTTAATAAAGTAAATCGTAATGTTATTTATTTTTAATAAAGTAAATCGACATTCTAAAATATTTTTATAAAAAAATAATTTATTAATTTAGAGTTTAATTTATAAAAAAAAATAAAACAACAAGTTGGTTGAACTTTCCTCCGTATACTTGCTTCTATCATAGATACAATGCCCAAAAGTTTAAATGCAGTATCAATTGCCGTATGGAAAATTCTGAAAACGAAAAAATAAAAAACAAGAATCGGTAAATCATTCAATGACATTTGCCCTCTGTGTCAGAATGAAAATCTGCATATTGCAAAGTTTCCTAAAAATAAATTACTACTAAACCATATTGAATTGACAGTATTATGTAAACACCGTAAGTATTTCACTTTAAAATTTAATTAATTATAATGTTCATTTATAAGTTATGCTCTGATATTACATAACAATTATTTGATTTAAATTAATGACCCACACAATAATTATTCGTTTTTCATAACTCCAATATACCTTAGTATACAATAATTAGTTTATTCAAATTTTAACCTAAACAATTTAGCCCCTTTAACAAATACAGTAGTATAAAAAATTAAATTTCTCTAAAAACCAAAAATCTGACCTGATGTCAAAAACCGATGTCCACACATTTGAATAATGCATGTTCCTAGTATGTATCTTCCCCAGACAGAAAAAATTATCATTTTATCATGACATAATACAAGAATTCACTTTCATACAACCTAAATGTTCAACTTCACAGTTCAATCTAATTCTCACTTTTGAGTAATACAGATACACCCATAATCATATTCAATTTCCTCCATCCACCCCTCTTTAACTTTAAAATAACCATGAATTCACTTTACATTTTTCCAAATAAATAATTTTAAACATTTGCTTTTGAAATATCACACATAGAAGAACAATAATGTCCTGAAACATGATTTTTGTTTGTGTAGTTATATTTTATAAACCATTGTAATAACAATATATATATATATTACACGGTTAAAAAAAAGAAAAAATTAAAAAATACAAAAACATGTGTGTGTATATACAGTTATGCGTGTGTATAGACATGTGTGTGTATGTGTTCAAAACATTAAAAACTTTGACACATCTTCGAGCAATAACAATAAATCAACACAACAAATTTCGAAAGAAAAGAGCGAAAAAATAAAAACAAGCTAAAAAGCGACGACAAACGATAATGGCACAGTAAACCTTTTAAGACTAGAAATACGTGCACAAGCAGACATCCACAGAAACACACACACAGACACGGACACACAGAGCCCCCCCCCCACACACACACACACATGAACAACTTAAAGCAATATAAAAAAAGAAAATTTGAAAATATTTACAGTAAATTGCGAAATACTTCTGCAGAGAATACGGAAAACTACGCCTACCAAACTGTGTCGTCGAGATTCTGAAGGGAGTATCAATCAGCTCAGCGTCAATCTTTTACTTATATTAATTAATTGAGTGCTTGCCTTAAATGCTTGTTTTTTCAGTAATCCACTGACTGTTAAAAATGTTGGCTTCACATAGTCTTCCACATTACTAATATATATATATATATATATATATATATATATATATATATATATATATCTGTGTGTGTGTGTGTGTGTGTATAAAAGTGAAAATTGAAGTCCACAGTCGACAGGGTTTCATGATAGAGGCAATCATCAGGCCACATATATTGGGTTTTTCCTTGGCTATTTATATATAATTGGAGTAGATAGATCTATAATTGGAGTAGATAGATCTATCTATCGCCCGGTTCACACTCCACCCACGTCTATTGAACAGGTTAAAGGCTCATCCCTTGTTCCCTGTTTAGGATGTGGTTTCCGGCTTTCTCTTTTCCAATCTTTTCACTTTTTTTTCAATTGGAGTAGATAGATCTATCTATCGCCCGGTTCACACTCCACCCACATCTATTGAACAGGTTAAGAGGCTCATCCCTTGTTCCCTGTTTAGGATGAGATTTCCGGCTTTCTCTTTTCCAATCTTCTCACTTTTTTTTTCAATTGGAGTAGATAGATCTATCTATCGTCCGGTTCACACTCCACCCACGTCTATTGCACAGGTTAAGAGGCTCATCCTTTGTTCCTTGTTTAGGATGTGGTTTCCGGCTTTCTCTTTTCCAATCTCTTCACTATTACGTAGCCCCCTGCACATCAGTGGCGTTACCGCCTTGCTCGGGGTGATGCGATTAAAAATATATATATATATACGGGTCAGTGGTGCATTGTGGGTAATTCTTCTAACGGTTATTTTTGCGGGAGTGGTTTATTTATTTGGATAAATTTATTCTACTTCTTTTTATATTTGTATTTAATTATTTTTTTCAGTTTTCAATATTTAATTATTTCATTTATTTGGATTTGTTACTTTTTTTATATATTCTAATTGTTGTTATGGCGGCAGTGGTTTGTCAATTTCGTTATTATTTGCTTGGATTAAATTATTTGTTCTTTATTATTATTTATTTATTCTTTTCAGTTTTCGATTTTTTAAGTAACGTAATAAAAATTTGTTTTCATGTCTGCATTTTGAGATGAGTTCATTTTGAGCTTATATATATATATATATATATATATATATATATATATATATATATATATCGTTTTTTGTGCACAGAATTTGCTACTTTAACTGAGCAGATTCATGCCGACACCCAAGTTTCGTGAGGATACCATTATGATATCTTCACTCATCGGTATTTTTCTTTGCAGGAAAACTATCAACTTTCTATCTCCACCCTGATATCGAGCACTTTGAAATAAAAAAACTCTGCTTGCAAAAGTGCTTCTTATCAGTAAAACTACTGAAAAAAAACAACACTCTTGGAGACCAAAACTATCACAATTCAACATTATATATATATATATATATATAATTTTACTTTACTGAATAACCAAAAATTCCATCAGGAATATGTCAATGTTATACTAATTTTTTTTAAGTAATCAATGAAATTATTTTTAATTATTTCTCGGTCCACTTAGTTGATTGTGGAGTTAATCGATTCGGCCCAAACCTTGTCTCGCCCCACGTTGTGTTGATTGATCGCAAGACTGGATTAATCCGAATAGTCGACCGGAATCGATTAATAGGTTTCGTCCGGTCAGAGTAAAATCACTCGAAGAAAGATAACTTGGATTTGTTTCATTCATTTACGCAAAAATACACTTTTATTTCAAAGTGAAATATTTACTGATCCTGCGCAACGTTTTTTTTTTTTTTTTTTTCTTAAATTTCGGTACCTGTACAAAAATTCTTGTTACAATTAAAGAAAATTTTGACTTGATCGTAAGCCAAAATATCTATAAAGATTATTTTACGGTTTACCAACACTTTGCACGATATTGAAACCAGAAAATATTTATGGATTGTAAACAATGATTTGGAAATAATAATAACAATCTAGTGATACAATTCTAACTAATTACATCATAACTGGTGGGAGAAGGGGGCTTTTATACTTTTCCCATTGGTATTTGTGCTTGAGTGAATATAATGAACCCAACGTGAATTATAACTCTGATCTCCGATTAACAACACCGAGCATCCATTGCAACACCTCCACATTTAAGCTTATAGCACCTGGTATTCACAAGTGATCACCTATCTAGGTACTGACCAAGCTCGATGTTGCTTAACCTTTAAGATTCTGGATGCGATTTTGTTTGCAAAGCAATAAAACTATGCTGCCAGTGCAAGTTTCTCAGATGAATGAATAATAGGGTGTTTGAATTTTGTAGGTGTGTTGTTATATCCTGCTATGGCAACAGGAAATGACAATGACTGAAATTAAGCAGTGCAGTAGATGAGTCTTTGAAAACAATGCAGTGGAAAAGAACGTAGTGAATAATGCTCTGTTAAAGGTTAACTTGTGTGACCGGACAAGAACTAGTGTTTGAACGTGATATGGCCGTAAGCCAAAATATCTGTAAAGTTTAAATTAACGCATTTTAAGTTGACTTGCATCGGATTATTAATAAAACCTCCCATGTGTCTCGTTTGTTAATGGACTATTGATTAATTGAAAGAATGTTTTTCGGACTTTACTTCTGCTCAATTTGATTTATGGATCAATATGTAAGATTGTATTCGCAGAAAGAAAGAAAATCAGCTTCAATTAATGATCTTCAAAGAGCAGTCTATTTTAAAAAGTATGGTTTAGGCTATTTTAAGAATATTGATCTTTGATGGTCACACAGGCTCTTGAAGTTCTTGGACAAATAATTAATTATTTAAAATCAGTAATGTCATCACAAATGTCTCTCTGGTTTTCTGAAGGAAAAACTGAGAACAATTTAGATATTTCTGTGTAATAAAGTATAAATTTAAAGCAGCAGGAAATTTCTTTCTTATTAAATTTCACACTTTACAGGGCCAAAGAGCCATTCGAAGTGGTGAGTTACTGAAAGAGTTTGTTTTGTGAGCGGTAATCGTCTTGGAATCGGAGAACTGAGTTCGAATTCCAGACGAATATATTTCATTCACTTGTGCAAAAATATCTTTTGGAAAGGTATTAATCCATCTCTTTTGCCTGCAGCTATGGGTTGAATTATAGGACAGATTTGGTTCTTTATTGACTATAGAAAATAATCGAAACCTACTGCGGGAAAATCTTCTGCCTAGTCAATCATGTTTCTTTCGAGACACGATCGTCCAAACGTGGATCAAAAGTATGGCAAGTGACTGAAGAGTAAAAGGTAAGAGAAGCAGTTTATGACGATATGTGGGGGAAGATAACGGTTGAGCCGAGACTTGAACAGGTTAGGGTTGTAGTGATCGAGGAGGCAGCCTCTTGAAAGTCTGTTCCACAAGGCGACGGTGATTATCACCCTGTAAAAGGATCGTGTCTCACTCGGGGTAAAGGGTTACAGAGTAAGAGGTACAGCTTATGTGGGCATACATAAGGTGAACCCTAGACTTTAACAAATTAAGATTGTAGTGGCAGGGAAAGCAGCCTCTTTGAGGTTTGGTTTCACAAAGTAACGGTTTGTGGGAAGAAACTGTTAGAATTGAACTTACTTCTAACTTCTTCTTTATGTGCCGTGTCACTGCAGGACGTAGACGATCATGGCTCTCCATAACTTCCTATGTTATTTTAAAGAAGTGTTGGTTTTCACTGTGCCGGATTTTACATACGCGTAGGTAATACGTATACGTGTGTTTCTATTGTTCATGGGTGACATACATATACACGTACTTGTGCCATTTAATGTATGCACAAGTATGCACAGGTACACATATACACACACAATTTTAGTCGAAAAGACACGCACACACACATATATCTATATATATTGTAATTTTGTTATTACAATAGTTTATAAAAGCATTATATCACTACAGAAAAAAATTTCATGTTTCAGAACATTATTTTCCTTCAGGTGATATTTTAAAAACAAATCGCGAAAATGATTTATTTTAGGAAATATAAAATGAATTCATGGTTTTTCAGGAATTTAAGGAGGGACGGTTAGAGAAAGTTAAACAAAATGATTATGGGTGTGTCTGTATTACTCAATCGAAAGTGAGAATTAGGTTGAACAATGAAGTTAAACATTTAGGTTGCATGAAGGAAATTGATGACACTTTTTATTTGTCTGGAGAAGACACATAATAGGAACATATATTATTCAAAAATGTAGACATTGGTTTTTAACTGCAGTTAAGATTTTAGGTTTTTATATTTACTTTTTAATACTATATTTATTAAATGGGGTAAATTGTTTAGTTTAAAATTTGAATAAAGTAAAAATAGTATACTAATGTATATTGATTGGAGTTATGAAAATAAAATAAATATTGTGTGTATTTTAATAAAATAATTGTTATGCAATATTAGAACATAAATTATAACTGAACATTATAATTAATTAAATTTTAAAGTGAAATATTTACCGTGTTTAGATACTACTGTCAATTCATTTCTATGGTTTAGTAGTACTTTATTTTTAGGAACATTTCCTAAAAATAAAGTACTAAAACGAATGTCTACACGTTTGAATAATATATGTTCTTATATATGTACAGCTAAACTGAGATTGAATATTACTTGTAGAAGAGACTAAATGGATCAAAAGAGAGAAAAGAGAAAAAACTGTACTTAGCATCACATCGTCTTTGCCTTGACAAATTCCTCGAGAGAACGAAACGCGTAGGCTAAGTACAATTTTTCGTAAATCTCTTTTTATTCATAAATATATATATATAGGAAAGAATATTAAAACGTTTTGAGTTTGAAAATGTGTTTTTTTGACAGTATTTGTTTATTTCTACTATTGTATTTTATATTTCAGACCGCCCTAGGTCCTTCATCGGAAACAAATGATTTCATATTTGAATTAGTAACGTATTTCGCGAGATTTCGCGAGAGTGTCAGTGAAGAGTTTGTTTACATCACGTGACGCGTTTGTTTACATCACGTGACGCGTTTGTGGAGAGAGTTTTTGTTTTTACATCAAATGACGTTGAAAGCGACAGATTTTTTTAAAATTATGTTTGTAAACGTAAACCTATCCTTAATAATGCTTGTAAATTTGTTTTAGATAAAAAAAATTTTTAATTGTATCTAAAAAAGTTTTAAAAATATTTTTAAATGTATCTAAAAACGTTTAGTTATTGAAGTATTTGTAAAGATTCAAAGCACCTAAGTCCCTATTTAACCCTAGCTTGTGTGTATTTAATTTTAAAATCCAATATTTTTCTTTCTTTCTGCGTGCGTATGTAGAACTAAAATTGGAGTCTATTAGTAAACATTTGCAATTTTCTAGGGTGTGACCCGGTTGATTAAAATATGCTCCTACTGGGGAATATTGATTATTTTGGCGTATATTAAGTTTGTGATTATTGAAGCGAAATCTAAAGCTGTTAACGGATTCGCCAATATATCCACTATTGGGACATATTGAACAAAAGAGGAAGTATATAATGTTTTCGCTGTCACAAGTGAGGCGTGGTGGCTGCAATTTGATTTTGGTGTTGGGTACAAAGAATACTGTGTCGTTTACCAAATGTTTACAAATTAGGCACCTGGGTTTCTGACATTTTAAATTCCCTGATAGTTTTGTGTTTTTTAGATATCTAAAATGTTTGTGTGTGTGTGTGTGTGTGTGTGTGTGTGGATATATATATATACAAATAAGGAACAAAGAAAATATTTGCAACGTTCAAAACATTAATTTAAAATTGTGGTCAATATAAAAATAGAGCAATGAATATTTATTATAAATTGTACTTTATTGTTCTCTGTCATTCCCTTGCTAACTGGACACATGGCTTGGAGGAGATTCCCCCCTCCATCACACTACTGTCTGTTACTGCTTGCTTAAGGTAACTTAATCTCTCCAGAACTCTCCAGAACTGTATAGAAGAAACAGAATGAAGATAATTTTTGAAATTTTCTTAACTTTTTTCTGTCAGCAAGCCTGCAACTTGGTGAGTTTAGCCAGTGTGATCTTATTTTTTATTATTTTTTTAAATTATTTATTTACTTATTTTTATTTGTATTTTTTATTTTATTCTTTTCGGTTCTTATCTTTTTCTGCCTAATTTTTTGTGTAAATTGTTCTTAATTATGAAATTTAGGTTTGGTATATTAGGGTTTTGGTTATATGTAGGAATTCTAAGACCGGCCATGTTTTTTTATTTTATTGTTCTCTGTCATTCCCTTGCTAACTGGACACATGGCTTGGAGAGATTCCCCCCTCCATCCTGCTACTGTCTGTTACTGCTTGCTTAAGGTAACTTAATCTCTCCAGAACTCTCCAGAGCTGTATAGAGAAACAGAATGAAGATAATTTTTTGAAATTTTCTTAACTTTTTTCTGTCAGCAAGCCTGCAACTTGGTGAGTTTAGCCAGTGTGATCTTATTTTTTATTATTTTTTGAATTATTTATTTACTTATTTTTATTTGTATTTTTTATTTTATTCTTTTCGGTTCTTATCTTTTCTGCCTAATTTTTGTGTAAATTGTTCTTAATTATGAAATTTAGGTTTGGTATATTAGGGTTTTGGTTATATGTAGGAATTCTAAGACCGGCCATGTTTTTTTATTTTATTGTTCTCTGTCATTCCCTTGCTAACTGGACACATGGCTTGGAGGAGATTCCCCCCTCCATCACACTACTGTCTGTTACTGCTTGCTTAAGGTAACTTAATCTCTCCAGAACTCTCCAGAACTGTATAGAAGAAACAGAATGAGAGGTAATTTTTGAAATTTTCTTAACTTTTTTCTGTCAGCAAGCCTGCAACTTGGTGAGTTTAGCCAGTGTGATCTTATTTTTTATTATTTTTTGAATTATTTATTTACTTATTTTTATTTGTATTTTTTATTTTTATTCTTTTTCAGTTCTTATCTTTTCTGCCTAATTTTTGTGTAAATTGTTCTTAATTATGAAATTTAGGTTTTGGTATATTAGGGTTTGGTTATATGTAGGAATTCTAAGACCGGCCATGTTTTTTTATTTTATTGTTCTCTGTCATTCCCTTGCTAACTGGACACATGGCTTGGAGGAGATTCCCCCCTCCATCACTACTGTCTGTTACTGCTTGCTTAAGGTAACTTAATCTCTCCAGAACTCTCAAGAACTGTATAGAAGAAACAGAATGAAGATAATTTTTGAAATTTTCTTAACTTTTTCTGTCAGCAAGCCTGCAACTTGGTAGAGTTTAGCCAGTGTGATCTTATTTTTATTATTTTTTGAATTATTTATTTACTTATTTTTATTTGTATTTTTTTATTTTATTCTTTTTCGGTTCTTATCTTTTCTGCCTAATTTTTGTGTAAATTGTTCTTAATTATGAAATTTAGGTTTGGTATATTAGGGTTTTGGTTATATGTAGGAATTCTAAGACCGGCCATGTTTTTTTATTTTATTGTTCTCTGTCATTCCCTTGCTAACTGGACACATGGCTTGGAGGAGGTTCCCCCCTCCATCACACTACTGTCTGTTACTGCTTGCTTAAGGTAACTTAATCTCTCCAGAACTCTCCAGAACTGTATAGAAGAAACAGAATGAAGATAATTTTGAAATTTTCTTAACTTTTTTCTGTCAGCAAGCCTGCAACTTGGTGAGTTTAGCCAGTGTGATCTTATTTTTATTATTTTTTGAATTATTTATTTACTTATTTTTATTTGTATTTTTTATTTTATTCTTTTTCGGTTCTTATCTTTTCTGCCTAATTTTTGTGTAAATTGTTCTTAATTATGAAATTTAGGTTTGGTATATTAGGGTTTTGGTTATATGTGAGAATTCTAAGACCGGCCATGTTTTTTTATTTATTGTTCTCTGTCATTCCCTTGCTAACTGGACACATGGCTTGGAGGAGATTCCCCCCCTCCATCACACTACTGTCTGTTACTGCTTGCTTAAGGTAACTTAATCTCTCCAGAACTCTCCAGAACTGTATAAAAACAGAATGAAGATAATTTTGAAATTTCTTAACTTTTTTCTGTCAGCAAGCCTGCAGCTTGGTGAGTTTAGCCAGTGTGATCTTATTTTTTATTATTTTTTTGAATTATTTATTTACTTATTTTTATTTGTATTTTTATTTTATTCTTTTTCGATTTCTTATCTTTTCTGCCTAATTTTTGTGTAAATTGTTCTTAATTATGAAATTTAGGTTTGGTATATTAGGGTTTTGGTTATATGTAGGAATTCTAGACCGGCCATGTTTTTTATTTTATTGTTCTCTGTCATTCCCTTGCTAACTGGACACATGGCTTGGAGGAGATTCCCCCCTCCATCACTACTGTCTGTTACTGCTTGCTTAAGGTAACTTAATCTCTCCAGAACTCTCCAGAACTGTATAGAAGAAACAGAATGAAGATAATTTTGAAATTTTCTTAACTTTTTTCTGTCAGCAAGCCTGCAACTTGGTGAGTTTAGCCAGTGTGATCTTATTTTTTATTATTTTTGAATTATTTATTTACTTATTTTTATTTGTATTTTTATTTTATTCTTTTTCGGTTCTTATCTTTTCTGCCTAATTTTTGTGTAAATTGTTCTTAATTATGAAATTTAGGTTTGGTATATTAGGGTTTTGGTTATATGTAGGAATTCTAAGACCGGCCATGTTTTTTTATTTTATTGTTCTCTGTCATTCCCTTGCTAACTGGACACATGGCTTGGAGGAGAGTTCCCCCCTCCATCACACTACTGTCTGTTACTGCTTGCTTAAGGTAACCAATCTCTCCAGAACTCTCCAGAACTGTATAGAGAAACAGAATGAAGATAATTTTTGAAATTTTCTTAACTTTTTTCTGTCAGCAAGCCTGCAACTTGGTGAGTTTGTAATGTGATCTTATTTTTATTATTTTTTGAATTATTTATTTACTTATTTTTATTTGTATTTTTTATTTTATTCTTTTTCGGTTCTTATCTTTTCTGCTAATTTTTGTGTAAATTGTTCTTAATTATGAAATTTAGGTTTGGTATATTAGGGTTTTGGTTATATGTAGGAATTCTAAGACCGGCCATGTTTTTTTATTTTATTGTTCTCTGTCATTCCCTTGCTAACTGGACACATGGCTTGGAGGAGATTCCCCCCTCCATCACACTACTGTCTGTTACTGCTTGCTTAAGGTAATAATCTCTCCAGAACTCTCCAGAACTGTATAGAAGAAACAGAATAGAAGATAATTTTTGAAATTTTCTTAACTTTTTTTCTGTCAGCAAGCCTGCAACTTGGTGAGTTTAGCCAGTGTGATCTTATTTTTTATTATTTTTTGAATTATTTATTTACTTATTTTTATTTGTATTTTTTATTTTATTCTTTTTCGGTTCTTATCTTTTCTGCCTAATTTTTTGTGTAAATTGTTCTTAATTATGAAATTTAGGTTTGGTATATTGGGGTTTTGGTTATATGTAGGAATTCTAAGACCGTATGTTTTATTGTTCTCTGTCATTCCCTTGCTAACTGGACACATGGCTTGGAGGAGGTTCCCCCCTCCATCACACTACTGTCTGTTACTGCTTGCTTAAGGTAACTTAATCTCTCCAGAACTCTCCAGAACTGTATAGAAGAAACAGAATGAAGATAATTTTTGAAATTTTCTTAACTTTTTTTTCTGTCTGGCAAGCCTGCAACTTGGTGAGGGTTTTAGCCAGTGTGATCTTATTTTTATTATTTTTTGAATTATTTATTTACTTATTTTTATTTGTATTTTATTTTTATTCTTTTTCGGTTCTTATCTTTTCTGCCTAATTTTTGTGTAAATTGTTCTTAATTATGAAATTTAGGTTTGGTATATTAGGGTTTTGGTTATGTGTAGGAATTCTAAGACCGGCCATGTTTTTTTATTTTGTTGTTCTCTGTCATTCCCTTGCTAACTGGACACATGGCTTGGAGGAGGTTCCCCCCTCCATCACACTACTGTCTGTTACCAGCACTTAAGGTAACTTAATCTCTCCAGAACTCTCCAGAACTGTATAGAAGAAACAGAATGAAGATAATTTTTGAAATTTTCTTAACTTTTTTCTGTCAGCAAGCCTGCAACTTGGTGAGTTTAGCCAGTGTGATCTTATTTTTATTATTTTTGAATTATTTATTTACTTATTTTTATTTGTATTTTTATTTTATTCTTTTTCGGTTCTTATCTTTTCTGCCTAATTTTTGTGTAAATTGTTCTTAATTATGAAATTTAGGTTTGGTATATTAGGGTTTTGGTTATATGTAGGAATTCTAAGACCGGCCATGTTTTTTATTTTATTGTTCTCTGTCATTCCCTTGCTAACTGGACACATGGCTTGGAGATTCCACACCTCCATCTACACTACTGTCTGTTACTGCTTGCTTAAGGTAACTTAATCTCTCCAGAACTCTCCAGAACTGTATAGAAGAAACAGAATGAAGATAATTTTGAAATTTTCTTAACTTTTTTCTGTCAGCAAGCCTGCAACTTGGTGAGTTTAGCCAGTGTGATCTTATTTTTTATTGTTTTTGAATTATTTATTTACTTATTTTTATTTGTATTTTTTATTTTATTCTTTTTCGGTTCTTATCTTTTCTGCCTAATTTTTTGTGTAAATTGTTCTTAATTATGAAATTTAGGTTTGGTATATTAGGGTTTTGGTTATATGTAGGAATTCTAAGACCGGCCATGTTTTTTTATTTTATTGTTCTCTGTCATTCCCTTGCTAACTGGACACATGGCTTGGAGGAGGTTCCCCCCCTCCATCACACTACTGTCTGTTACTGCTTGCTTAAGGTAACTTAATCTCTCCAGAACTCTCCAGAACTGTATAGAAGAAACAGAATGAAGATAATTTTGAAATTTTCTTAACTTTTTCTGTCAGCAAGCCTGCAACTTGGTGAGTTTAGCCAGTGTGATCTTATTTTTTATTATTTTTGAATTATTTATTTACTTATTTTATTTGTATTTTATTTTATTCTTTTTCAGTTCTTATCTTTTCTGCTAATTTTTGTGTAAATTGTTCTTAATTATGAAATTTAGGTTTGGTATATTAGGGTTTTGGTTATATGTAGGAATTCTAAGACCGGCCATGTTTTTTTATTTTATTGTTCTCTGTCATTCCCTTGCTAACTGGACACATGGCTTGGAGGAGATTCCCCCTCCATCACACTACTGTCTGTTACTGCTTGCTTAAGGTAACTTAATCTCTCCAGAACTCTCCAGAACTGTATAGAAGAAACAGAATGAAGATAATTTTTGAAATTTTTCTTAACTTTTTTTCTGTCAGCAAGCCTGCAACTTGTTAGAGTTTAGCCAGTGTGATCTTATTTTTTTATTATTTTTTGAATTATTTATTTACTTATTTTTATTTGTATTTTTATTTTATTCTTTTTTCGGTTCTTATCTTTTCACCTAATTTTTGTGTAAATTGTTCTTAATTATGAAATTTAGGTTTGGTATATTAGGGTTTTTGATTTATATGTAGGAATTCTAAGACCGGCCATGTTTTTTTATTTTATTGTTCTCTGTCATTCCCTTGCTAACTGGACATGGCTTGGAGGAGGTTCCCCCTCCATCACACTACTGTCTGTTACTGCTTGCTTAAGGTAACTTAATCTCTCCAGAACTCTCCAGAACTGTATAGAAGAAACAGAATGAAGATAATTTTTGAAATTTTCTTAACTTTTTTCTGTCAGCAAGCCTGCAATACTGGTGAGTTTAGCCAGTGTGATCTTATTTTTTATTATTTTTGAATTATTTATTTACTTATTTTTATTTGTGTTTTTTATTTATTCTTTTTCGGTTCTTATCTTTTCTGCCTAATTTTTGTGTAATTGTTCTTAATTATGAAATTTAGGTTTGGTATATTAGGGTTTTGGTTATATGTAGGAATTCTAAGACCGGCCATATTTTTTTATTTTATTGTTCTCTGTCATTCCCTTGCCCTAACTGGACACATGGCTTGGAGGGAGGTTCCCCCCTCCATCACACTACTGTCTGTTACTGCTTGCTTAAGGTAACTTAATCTCTCCAGAACTCTCCAGAACTGTATAGAAGAAACCAGAATGAAGATAATTTTTGAAATTTTCTTAACTTTTTCTGTCCTTAAGCCTGCAACACAGTGAGTTTAGCCAGTGTGATCTTATTTTTATTATTTTTGAATTATTTATTTACTTATTTTTATTTGTATTTTTTATTTTATTCTTTTTCGGTTCTTATCTTTTCTGCCTAATTTTTGTGTAAATTGTTCTTAATTATGAAATTTAGGTTTGGTATAATAGGGTTTTGGTTATATGTAGGAATTTCTAAGACCGGCCATGTTTTTTTTATTTATTGTTCTCTGTCATTCCCTTGCTAACTGGACACATGGCTTGGAGAGTTCCCCCCTCCATCCTGTCTGTTACTGCTTGCTTAAGGTAACTTAATCTCTCCAGAACTCTCCAGAACTGTATAGAAGAAACAGAATGAAGATAATTTTTGAAATTTTCTTAACTTTTTTCTGTCAGCAAGCCTGCAACTTGGTGAGTTTAGCCAGTGTGATCTTATTTTTTATTATTTTTTGAATTATTTATTTACTTATTTTTTATTTGTATTTTTTATTTTATTCTTTTTCGGTTCTTATCTTTTCTGCCTAATTTTTGTGTAAATTGTTCTTAATTATGAAATTTAGGTTTGGTATATTAGGGTTTTGGTTATATGTAGGAATTCTAAGACCGGCCATGTTTTTTATTTTATTGTTCTCTGTCATTCCCTTGCCTAACTGGACACATGGCTTGGGAGATTCCCCCCTCCATCCTACTGTCTGTTACTGCTTGTAGGTAACCCAATCTCTCCAGAACTCTCCAGAACTGTATAGAAGAAACAGAATGAAAGTAATTTTGAAATTTTCTTAACTTTTTCTGTCAGCAAGCCTGCAGCTTGGTGAGTTTAGCCAGTGTGATCTTATTTTTATTATTTTTGAATTATTTATTTACTTATTTTTATTTATTATTTTTATTTTATTCTTTTCGGTTCTTATCTTTTCTGCCTAATTTTTGTGTAAATTGTTCTTAATTATGAAATTTAGGTTTGGTATATTAGGGTTTTGGTTATATGTAGGAATTCTAGAATAAGCCATGTTTTTTTTATTTATTGTTCTCTGTCATTCCCTTGCTAACTGGACACATGGCTTGGAGGAGGTTCCCCCCTCCATCACACTACTGTCTGTTACTGCTTGCTTAAGGTAACTTAATCTCTCCAGAACTCTCCAGAACTGTATAGAAGAAACAGAATGAAGATAATTTTGAAATTTTCTTAACTTTTTCTGTCAGCAAGCCTGCAACTTGGTGAGTTTAGCCAGTGTGATCTTATTTTTTTATTATTTTTTGAATTATTTATTTACTTATTTTTTATTTTGTATTTTTTTTTATTTTATTCTTTTTCGGTTCTTATCTTTTCTGCCTAATTTTTGTGTAAATTGTTCTTAATTATGAAATTTAGGTTTGGTATATTAGGGTTTTGGTTATATGTGAAATTCTAAGACCGGCCATGTTTTTTTATTTTATTGTTCTCTGTCATTCCCTTGCTAACTGGACACATGGCTTGGAGGAGATTCCCCCCCTCCATCACACTACTGTCTGTTACTGCTTGCTTAAAGGTAACTTAATCTCTCCAGAACTCTCCAGAACTGTATAGAAGAAACAGAATGAAGATAATTTTTGAAATTTTCTTAACTTTTTTCTGTCAGCAAGCCTGCAACTTGGTGAGTTTAGCCAGTGTGATCTTATTTTTTATTATTTTTGAATTATTTATTTACTTATTTTTATTTGTATTTTTTATTTTATTCTTTTTCGGTTCTTATCTTTTCTGCCTAATTTTTGTGTAAATTGTTCTTAATTATGAAATTTAGGTTTGGTATATTAGGGTTTTGGTTATATGTAGGAATTCTAAGACCGGCCATGTTTTTTTATTTTATTGTTCACCTGTCATTCCCTTGCTAACTGGACACATGGCTTGGAGGAGGGTTCCCCCTCCATCACACTACTGTCTGTTACTGCTTGCTTAAGGTAACTTAATCTCTCCAGAACTCTCCAGAACTGTATAGAAGAAACAGAATGAAGATAATTTTTTGAAATTTTCTTAACTTTTTTCTGTCCAGCAAGCCTGCAACTTGGTGAGTTTAGCAGTGTGATCTTATTTTTTATTATTTTTGAATTATTTATTTACTTATTTTTATTTGTATTTTTATTTTATTCTTTTCGGTTCTTATCTTTTCTGCCTAATTTTTGTGTAAATTGTTCTTAATTATGAAATTTTAGGTTTGGTATATTAGGGTTTGGTTATATGTAGGAATTCTAAGACCGGCCATGTTTTTTTATTTTATTGTTCTCTGTCATTCCCTTGCTAACTGGACACATGGCTTGGAGGAGATTCCCCCTCCATCCACCTGTCTGTTACTGCTTGCTTGAGTAACTTAATCTCTCCAGAACTCTCCAGAACTGTATAGAAGAAACAGAATGAAGATAATTTTTGAAATTTTCTTAACTTTTTCTGTCCAGCAAGCCTGCAACTTGGTGAGTTTAGCCAGTGTGATCTTATTTTTTATTATTTTTGAATTATTTATTTACTTATTTTTATTTGTATTTTTTATTTTATTCTTTTTCGGTTCTTTCTCTTTCTGCCTAATTTTTGTGTAAATTGTTCTTAATTATGAAATTTAGGTTTGGTATATTAGGGTTTGGTTATATGTAGGAATTCTAAGACCGGCCATGTTTTTTTATTTTATTGTTCTCTGTCATTCCCTTGCTAACTGGACACATGGCTTGGAGGAGGTTCCCCCCTCCATCACACTACTGTCTGTTACTGGCATGGGTAACTTAATCTCTCCAGAACTCTCCAGAACTGTATAGAAGAAACAGAATGAAGATAATTTTGAAATTTTCTTAACTTTTTTTCTGTCAACAAGCCTGCAACTTGGTGAGTTTAGCCAGTGTGATCTTATTTTTTATTATTTTTGAATTATTTATTTACTTATTTTTTATTTGTATTTTTATTTTATTCTTTTTCAGTTTCTTATCTTTTCTGCCTAATTTTTGTGTAAATTGTTCTTAATTATGAAATTTGGGTTTGGTATATTAGGGTTTTGGTTATATGTAGGAATTCTAAGACCGGCCATGTTTTTTTATTTTGTGTTCTCTGTCATTCCCTTGCTAACTGGACACATGGCTTGGAGGGGTTCCCCCCTCCATCACTACTGTCTGTTACTGCTTGCTTAAGGTAACTTAATCTCTCCAGAGCTCTCCAGAACTGTATAGAAGAAACAGAATGAAGATAATTTTTGAAATTTTCTTAACTTTTCTGTCAGCAAGCCTGCAATAGTGAGGTTGCTTCAGTGTGATCTTATTTTTTATTATTTTTTGAATTATTTATTTACTTATTTTTATTTGTATTTTTATTTTATTCTTTTTCGGTTCTTATCTTTTCTGCCTAATTTTTGTGTAAATTGTTCTTAATTATGAAATTTAGGTTTGGTATATTAGGGTTTTGGTTATATGTAGGAATTCTAAGACCGGCCATGTTTTTTATTTTATTGTTCTCTGTCATTCCCTTGCTAACTGGACACATGGCTTGAAATTCCCCCCTCCATCACTACTGTCTGTTACTGTAGCAGGTAACTTAATCTCTCCAGAACTCTCCAGAACTGTATAGAAGAAACAGAATGAAGATAATTTTGAAATTTTCTTAACTTTTTCTGTCAGCAAGCCTGCAGCTTGGTGAGTTTAGCCAGTGTGATCTTATTTTTTATTATTTTGGTGTTGTTACTTATTTTTATTTGTATTTTTATTTATTCTTTTCGGTTCTTATCTTTTCTGCCTAATTTTTGTGTAAATTGTTCTTAATTATGAAATTTAGGTTTGGTATATTAGGGTTTTGGTTATATGTAGGAATTCTAGACCGGCCATGTTTTTTTTTTATTTTATTGTTCTCTGTCATTCCCTTGCTAACTGGACACATGGCTTGGAGGTTCCCCCCTCCATCACACTACTGTCTGTTACTGCTTGCTTAAGGTAAGCAATCTCCAGAACTCTCCAGAACTGTATAGAAAAACAGAATGAAGATAATTTTGAAATTTTCTTAACTTTTTTCTGTCAACAAGCCTGCAACAGCGAGTTTAGCCAGTGTGATCTTATTTTTTATTATTTTTTGAATTATTTATTTACTTATTTTTATTTGTATTTTTTATTTTATTCTTTTTCGGTTCTTATCTTTTCTGCCTAATTTTTGTGTAAATTGTTCTTAATTATGAAATTTAGGTTTGGTATATTAGGGTTTTGGTTATATGTAGGAATTCTAAGACCGGCCATGTTTTTTTATTTTATTGTTCTCTGTCATTCCCTTGCTAACTGGACACATGGCTTGGAGGAGGTTCCCCACCATCACACTACTGTCTGTTACTGCTTGTAAGGTAACTTAATCTCTCCAGAACTCTCCAGAACTGTATAGAAGAAACAGAATGAAGATAATTTTTGAAATTTTCTTAACTTTTTTCTGTCAGCAAGCCTGCAACTTGGTGAGTTTAGCCAGTGTGATCTTATTTTTTATTATTTTGAATTATTTATTTACTTATTTTTATTTGTTGTATTTTTTATTTTATTCTTTTCGGTTCTTATCTTTTCTGCCTAATTTTTGTGTAAATTGTTCTTAATTGTAAATTTAGGTTTGGTATATTAGGGTTTTGGTTATATGTGAAGAATTCTAAGACCGGCCATGTTTTTTTATTTTATTGTTCTCTGTCATTCCCTTGCTAACTGGACACATGGCTTGGAGGAGGTTCCCCACCCTCCATCACACTACTATCTGCTGCTTGCTTAAGGTAACTTAATCTCTCCAGAACTCTCCAGAACTGTATAGAAGAAACAGAATGAAGATAATTTTTGAAATTTTCTTAACTTTCTGTCAACAAGCCTGCAACTTGGTGAGTTTAGCCGTGTAGATACTTATTTTTTATTATTTTTGAATTATTTATTTACTTATTTTTATTTGTATTTTTTATTTTATTCTTTTTCGGTTCTTATCTTTTCTGCCTAATTTTGTATAGAATTGTTCTTAATTATGAAATTTAGGTTTGGTATATTAGGGTTTGGTTATATGTGGGAATTCTAAGACCGGCCATGTTTTTTTATTTTATTGTTCTCTGTCATTTCCTTGCTAACTGGACATGGCTTGGAGGAGATTCCCCCCTCCATCACACTACTGTCTGTTACTGCTTGCTTAAGGTAACTTAATCTCTCCAGAACTCTCCAGAACTGTATAGAAGAAACAGAATGGGAATAATTTTTGAAATTTTCTTAACTTTTTCTGTCAGCAAGCCTGCAATTTGGTGAGTTTAGCCCAGTGTGATCTTATTTTTTATTATTTTTTTGAATTATTTATTTACTTATTTTTATTTGTATTTTTTATTTTATTCTTTTTCGGTTCTTATCTTTTCTGCCTAATTTTTGTGTAAATTGTTCTTAATTATGAAATTTAGGTTTGGTATATTAGGGTTTTGGTTATATGTAGGAATTCTAAGACCGGCCATGTTTTTTTATTTTATTGTTCTCTGTCATTCCCTTGCTAACTGGACACATGGCTTGGAGGAGGGTTCCCCCCTCCATCCACTACTGTCTGTTACTGCTTGCTTAAGGTAACTTAATCTCTCCAGACTCTCCAGAACTGTATAGAAGAAACAGAATGAAGATAATTTTTTGAAATTTTCTTAACTTTTTTTCTGTCAGCAAGCCTGCAACTTGGTGAGTTTAGCCAGTGTGATCTTATTTTTATTATTTTTTGAATTATTTATTTACTTATTTTTTATTTGTATTTTTATTTTATTCTTTTCGGTTCTTATCTTTTCTGCCTAATTTTGTGTAGAATTGTTCTTAATTATGAAATTTAGGTTTGGTATATTAGGGTTTTGGTTATATGTAGGAATTCTAAGACCGTATGTTTTTTTATTTTATTGTTCTCTGTCCATTCCCTTGCTAACTGGACACATGGCTTGGAGGAGATTCCCCCCCTCCATCACACTACTGTCTGTTACTGCTTGCTTAAGGTAACTTAATCTCTCCAGAACTCCTCCAGAACTGTATAGAAGAAACAGAATGAAGATAATTTTTGAAATTTTCTTAACTTTTTCTGTCAACAAGCCTGCAGCTTGGTGAGTTTAGCCAGTGTGATCTTATTTTTTATTATTTTTTGAATTATTTATTTACTTATTTTTATTTGTATTTTTTATTTTATTCTTTTTCGGTTCTTATCTTTTCTGCCTAATTTTTTGTGTAAATTGTTCTTAATTATAAATTTAGTTTGGTATATTAGGGTTTTGGTTATATGTGAGGAATTCTAAGACCGGCCATGTTTTTTTATTTTATTGTTCTCTGTCATTTCCCTTGCTAACTGGACACATGGCTTGGAGGAGGTTCCCCCCCTCCATCACACTACTGTCTGTTACTGCTTGCTTAAGGTAACTTAATCTCTCCAGAACTCTCCAGAACTGTGTATAGAAGAAACAGAATGAAGATAATTTTTGAAATTTTCTTAACTTTTTTCTGTCAGCAAGGAAGCCTGCAACTTGGTGAGTTTAGCCAGTGTGATCTTATTTTTATTATTTTTTGAATTATTTATTTACTTATTTTTTTTATTTGTATTTTTATTTATTCTTTTTCGGTTCTTATCTTTTCTGCCTAATTTTTGTGTAAATTGTTCTTAATTATGAAATTTAGGTTTGGTATATTAGGGTTTTTGGTTATATGTAGGAGGAATTCTAAGACCGGCCATGTTTTGTTATTGTTCTCTGTCATTCCCTTGCTAACTGGACACATGGCTTGGAGGAGATTCCCCCCCTCCATCCTACTACTGTCTGTTACTGCTTGCTTAAGGTAACTTAATCTCTCCAGAACTCTCTCCAGAACTGTATAGAAGAAACAGAATGAAGATAATTTTTGAAATTTTCTTAACTTTTTTCTGTCAGCAAGCCTGCAACTTGGTGAGTTTAGCCAGTGTGATCTTATTTTTATTATTTTTGAATTATTTATTTACTTATTTTTATTTACTTATTTTTATTTTATTCTTTTCGGTTCTTATCTTTTCTGCCTAATTTTTTTGGTATACAATTGTTCTTAATTATGAAATTTAGGTTTGGTATATTAGGGTTTGAGGTTATATGTAGGAATTCTAAGACCGGCCATGTTTTTTTATTTATTGTTCTCTGTCATTCCCTTGCTAACTGGACACATGGCTTGGAGGAGGTTCCCCCCTCCATCCTGCTACTGTCTGTTACTGCTTGCTTAAGGTAACTTAATCTCTCCAGAACTCTCCAGAACTGTATAGAAGAAACAGAATGAAGATAATTTTTGAAATTTTCTTAACTTTTTTCTGTCAGCAAGCCTGCAACTTGGTGAGTTTAGCCAGTGTGATCTTATTTTTTATTATTTTTTGAATTATTTATTTACTTATTTTTATTTGTATTTTTTTATTTTTTATTCTTTTTCGGTTCTTATCTTTTCTGCCTAATTTTTGTGTAAATTGTTCTTAATTATGAAATTTAGGTTTGGTATATTAGGTTTTGGTTATATGTAGGAATTCTAAGACCGGCCATGTTTTTTTGTTTTATTGTTCTCTGTCATTCCCTTGCTAACTGGACACATGGCTTGGAGGAGGTTCCCCACTCATCACACTACTGTCTGTTACTGCTTGCTTAAGGTAACTTAATCTCTCAGGAACTCTTTCCTCCAGAACTGTATAGAAGAAACAGAATGAAGATAATTTTTGAAATTTTCTTAACTTTTTTCATGTCAGCAAGCCTGCAATAGAGATGAGTTTAGCCAGTGTGATCTTATTTTTATTATTTTTTGAATTATTTATTTACTTATTTTTATTTGTATTTTTTATTTTATTCTTTTTCAGTTCTTATCCACTTTTCTGCCTAATTTTTGTGTAAATTGTTCTTAATTATGAAATTTAGGTTTGGTATAATAGGGTTTGGTTATATGTAGGAATTCTAAGACCGGCCATGTTTTTTTATTTTATTGTTCTCTGTCATTCCCTTGCTAACTGGACACATGGCTTGGAGGAGGTTCCCCCCTCCATCACACTACTGTCTGTTACTGCTTAGCCAAGGTAACCCAATCTCTCCAGAACTCTCCAGAACTGTATAGAAGAAACAGAATGAAGATAATTTTTGAAATTTTCTTAACTTTTTTTCTGTCAGCAAGCCTGCAACTTGGTGAGTTTAGCCAGTGTGATCTTATTTTTATTATTTTTGAATTATTTATTTACTTATTTTTATTTGTATTTTTTATTTTATTCTTTTTCGGTTCTTATCTTTTCTGCCTAATTTTTGTGTAAGTTATTTCTTAATTATGAAATTTAGGTTTGGTATATTAGGGTTTTGGTTATATGCTTAGGAATTCTAAGACCGGCCATGTTTTTTTATTTTATTGTTCTCTGTCATTCCCTTGCTAACTGGACACATGGCTTGGAGATTCCCCCTCCATCACACTACTGTCTGTTACTGCTTGCTTAAGGTAACTTAATCTCTCCAGAACTCTCCAGAACTGTATAGAAGAAACAGAATAGAATAATTTTTGAAATTTTCTTAACTTTTTTCTGTCCAGCAAGCCTGCAACTTGGTGAGTTTAGCCAGTGTGATCTTATTTTTTATTATTTTTTGAATTATTTATTTACTTATTTTTATTTGTATTTTTATTTTATTCTTTTTCGGTTCTTATCTTTTCTGCCTAATTTTTGTGTAAATTGTTCTTAATTGTAAATTTAGGTTTGGTATATTAGGGTTTTGGTTATGTGTAGGAATTCTAAGACCGGCCATGTTTTTTTATTTTATTGTTCTCTGTCATTTCCCTTGCTAACTGGACACATGGCTTGGAGAATTCCCCCCCTCCATCACACTACTGTCTGTTACTGCTTGCTTAAGGTACTTAATCTCTCCAGAACTCTCCAGAACTGTATAGAAGAAACAGAATGAAGATAATTTTGAAATTTTCTTAACTTTTTTCTGTCCAGCAAGCCTTTCTGTGGTGAGTTTAGCCAGTGTGATCTTATTTTTATTATTTTTTGAATTATTTATTTACTTATTTTTTATTTGTATTTTTTATTTTTATTCTTTTTCGGTTCTTATCTTTTCTGCCTAATTTTTGTGTAATTGTTCTTAATTATGAAATTTAGGTTTGGTATATTAGGGTTTTGGTTATATGTAGGAATTCTAAGACCGGCCATGTTTTATTTTATTGTTCTCTGTCATTCCCTTGCTAACTGGACACATGGCTTGGAGGTTCCCCCTCCATCACACTACTGTCTGTTACTGCTTGCTTAAGGTAACTTAATCTCTCCAGAACTCTCCAGAACTGTATAGAAGAAACAGAATGAAGATAATTTTTGAAATTTTCTTAACTTTTTCTGTCAGCAAGCCTGCAGCTTGGTGAGTTTAGCCAGTGTGATCTTATTTTTATTATTTTTGAATTATTTATTTACTTATTTTTATTTGTATTTTTATTTTATTCTTTTTCGGTTCTTATCTTTTCTGCCTAATTTTTGTGTAAATTGTTCTTAATTATGAAATTTAGGTTTGGTATATTAGGAGTTTTGGTTATATGTAGGAATTCTAAGACCGGCCATGTTTTTTTATTTTATTGTTCTCTGTCATTCCCTTACTAACTGGACACATGGCTTGGAGGAGATTCCCCCTCCATCACACTACTGTCTGTTACTGCTTGCTTAAGGTAACTTAATCTCTCCAGAACTCTCCAGAACTGTATAGAAGAAACAGAATGAAGATAATTTTTGAAATTTTCTTAACTTTTTTCTGTCAGCAAGCCTGCAACTTGGTGAGTTTAGCCAGTGTGATCTTATTTTTTATTATTTTTTGAATTATTTATTTACTTATTTTTATTTGTATTTTTTATTTTATTCTTTTTCGGTTCTTATCTTTTCTGCCTAATTTTTGTGTAAATTGTTCTTAATTATGAAATTTAGGTTTGGTATATTAGGGTTTGGTTATATGTAGGAATTCTAAGACCGGCCATGTTTTTTTATTTTATTGTTTCTCTGTCATTCCCTTGCTAACTGGACACATGGCTTGGAGATTCCCCCCTCCATCACACTACTGTCTGTTACTGCTTGCTTAAGGTAACTTAATCTCTCCAGAACTCTCCAGAACTGTATAGAAGAAACAGAATGAAGATAATTTTGAAATTTTCTTAACTTTTTCTGTCAGCAAGCCTGCAACTTGGTGAGTTTAGCCAGTGTGATCTTGTTTTTATTATTTTTGAATTATTTATTTACTTATTTTTATTTGTATTTTATTTTATTCTTTTTCGGTTCTTATCTTTTCTGCCTAATTTTTGTGTAAATTGTTCTTAATTATGAAATTTAGGTTTGGTATATTAGGGTTTTGGTTATATGTAGGAATTCTACAAGACCGGCCATGTTTTTTTATTTTATTGTTCTCTGTCATTCCCTTGCTAACTGGACACATGGCTTGGAGAGATTCCCCCCTCCATCACACTACTGTCTGTTACTGCTTGCTTAAGGTAACTTAATCTCTCCAGAACTCTCCAGAACTGTATAGAAGAAACAGAATGAAGATAATTTTTGAAATTTTCTTAACTTTTTTCTGTCAGCAAGCCTGCAGCTTGGTGAGTTTAGCCAGTGTGATCTTATTTTTTATTTTTGAATTATTTATTTACTTATTTTATTTGTATTTTTATTTTATTCTTTTTCGGTTCTTATCTTTTCTGCCTAATTTTTTGTGTAAATTGTTCTTAATTATGAAATTTAGGTTTGGTATATTAGGGTTTTGGTTATATGTAGGAATTCTAAGACCGGCCATGTTTTTTTATTTTATTGTTCTCTGTCATTCCCTTGCTAACTGGACACATGGCTTGGGAGGTTCCCCACTCATCACACTGTCTGTTACTGCTTGCTTAAGGTAACTTAATCTCTCCAGAACTCTCAGAACTGTATAGAAGAAACAGAATGAAGACTGTTTTAGAGAAATTTTCTTAACTTTTTCTGTCAGCAAGCCTGCAACTTGGTGAGTTTAGCCAGTGTGATCTTATTTTTTATTATTTTTGAATTATTTATTTACTTATTTTTATTTGTATTTTTTATTTTATTCTTTTTCGGTTCTTATCTTTTCTGCCTAATTTTTGTGTAAATTGTTCTTAATTATGAAATTTAGGTTTGGTATATTAGGGTTTTGGTTATATGTAGGAATTCTAAGACCAGCCATGTTTTTTTATTTTATTGTTCTCTGTCATTCCCTTGCTAACTGGACACATGGCTTGGAGGAGGTTCCCCCCTCCATCACACTACTATCTTGACCACTGCTTGCTTAAGGTAACTTAATCTCTCCAGAACTCTCCAGAACTGTATAGAAGAAACAGAATGAAGATAATTTTGAAATTTTCTTAACTTTTTCTGTCAGCAAGCCTGCAACTTGGTGAGTTTAGCCAGTGTGATCTTATTTTTTATTATTTTTTGAATTATTTATTTACTTATTTTTATTTGTATTTTTTATTTTATTCTTTTTCGGTTCTTATCTTTTCTGCCTAATTTTTTTGTGTAAATTGTTCTTAATTATGAAATTTAGGTTTGGTATATTAGGTTTGGTTATATGTAGGAATTCTAAGACCGGCCATGTTTTTTTTATTTTTATTGTTCTCTGTCATTCCCTTGCTAACTGGACACATGGCTTGGAGGTTCCCCCCTCCATCACACTACTGTCTGTTACTGCTTGCTTAAGGTAACTTAATCTCTCCAGAACTCTCCAGAACTGTATAGAAGAAACAGAATGAAGATAATTTTTGAAATTTTCTTAACTTTTTTCTGTCAGCAAGCCTGCAACTTGGTGAGTTTAGCCAGTGTGATCTTGTTTTTTATTATTTTTTGAATTATTTATTTACTTATTTTTATTTGTATTTTTTATTTTTATTCTTTTTCGGTTCTTATCTTTTCTGCACCTAATTTTTGTGTAAATTGTTCTTAATTATGAAATTTAGGTTTGGTATAATGAGGGTTTTGGTTATATGTAGGAATTCTAAGACCAGCCATGTTTTTTTATTTTATTGTTCTCTGTCATTCCCTTGCTAACTGGACACATGGCTTGGAGGAGGTTCCCCCCTCCATCACACTACTGTCTGTTACTGCTTGCTTAAGGTAACTTAATCTCTCCAGAACTCTCCAGAACTGTATAGAAGAAACAGAATGAAGATAATTTTGAAATTTTCTTAACTTTTTTCTGTCAGCAAGCCTGCAACTGGTGAGTTTAGCCAGTGTGATCTTATTTTTTATTATTTTTGAATTATTTATTTACTTATTTTTATTTGTATTTTTTATTTTATTCTTTTCGGTTCATCTTTTCTGCCTAATTTTTGTGTAAATTGTTCTTAATTATGAAATTTAGGTTTGGTATATTAGGGTTTTGGTTATATGTAGGAATTCTAAGACCGGCCATGTTTTTTATTTTATTGTTCTCTGTCATTCCCTTGCTAACTGGACACATGGCTTGGAGATTCCCCCCTCCATCACACTACTGTCTGTTACTGCTTGTAAGGTAACTTAATCTCTCCAGAACTCTCCAGAACTGTAGAAGAAACAGAATGAAGATAATTTTGAAATTTTCTTAACTTTTTTCTGTCAGCAAGCCTGCCTTGGTGAGTTTAGCCAGTGTGATCTTATTTTTTATTATTTTTTGAATTATTTATTTACTTATTTTTATTTGTATTTTTTATTTTTATTCTTTTTCGGTTCTTATCTTTTCTGCCTAATTTTGTGTAAATTGTTCTTAATTATGAAATTTGGGTTTGGTATATTAGGGTTTTGGTTATGTGTTAGGAATTCTAAGACCGGCCATGTTTTTTTATTTTATTGTTCTCTGTCATTCCCTTGCTAACTGGACACATGGCTTGGAGGAGATTCCCCCTCCATCACACTACTGTCTGTTACTGCTTGCCCAAGGTAACTTAATCTCTCCAGAACTCTCCAGAACTGTATAGAAGAAACAGAATGAAGATAATTTTTGAAATTTTCTTAACTTTTTTCTGTCAGCAAGCCTGCAACTTGGTGAGTTTAGCCAGTGTGATCTTATTTTTTATTATTTTTTGAATTATTTATTTACTTATTTTTATTTGTATTTTTTTATTTTATTCTTTTTCGGTTCTTATCTTTTCTGCCTAATTTTTATTGTAAATTGTTCTTAATTATGAAATTTAGGTTTGGTATATTAGGGTTTTGGTTATATGTAGGAATTCTAAGACCGGCCATGTTTTTTTATTTATTGTTCTCTGTCATTCCCTTGCTAACTGGACACATGGCTTGGAGGAGGTTCCCCCCTCCATCACACTACTGTCTGTTACTGCTTGCTTAAAGGTAACTTAATCTCTCCAGAACTCTCCAGAACTGTATAGAAGAAACAGAATGAAGATAATTTTTGAAATTTTCTTAACTTTTTCTGTCCTTGACCTGCAACTTGGTGAGTTTAGCCAGTGTGATCTTATTTTTATTATTTTTTTGAATTATTTATTTACTTATTTTTATTTGTATTTTTTATTTTATTCTTTTTCGGTTCTTATCTTTTCTGCCTAATTTTTGTGTAAATTGTTCTTAATTATGAAATTTAGGTTTTTTTGGTATATTAGGGTTTTTTTGGTTATATGTAGGAATTCTAAGACCGGCCATGTTTTTTTATTTTATTGTTCTCTGTCATTCCCTTGCTAACTGGACACATGGCTTGGAGGAGATTCCCCCTCCATCACACTACTGTCTGTTACTGCTTGCTTAAGGTAACTTAATCTCTCCAGAACTCTCCAGAACTGTAGAAGAAACAGAATGAAGATAATTTTTGAAATTTTCTTAACTTTTTTTTTTCTGTCAGCAAGCCTGCAACTTGGTGAGTTTAGCCAGTGTGATCTTATTTTTTATTATTTTTGAATTATTTATTTACTTATTTTTATTTGTATTTTTATTTTATTCTTTTTCGGTTCTTATCTTTTCTGCCTAATTTTTGTGTAAATTGTTCTTAATTATGAAATTTAGGTTTGGTATATTAGGGTTTTGGTTATATGTAGGAATTCTAAGACCGGCCATGTTTTTTTATTTTATTGTTCTCTGTCATTCCCTTGCTAACTGGACACATGGCTTGGGAGATTCCCCCCTCCATCACACTACTGTCTGTTACTGCTTGCTTAAGGTAACTTAATCTCTCCAGAATTTCTCGAACTGTATGGAAAACAGAATGAAGATAATTTTTGAAATTTTCTTAACTTTTCTGTCAGCAAGCCTGCAATTTGGTGAGTTTAGCCAGTGTGATCTTATTTTTTTTATTATTTTTTGAATTATTTATTTACTTATTTTTATTTGTATTTTTTTATTTTATTCTTTTTCGGTTCTTATCTTTCTGCCTAATTTTTGTGTAAATTGTTCTTAATTATGAAATTTAGGTTTGGTATATTAGGGTTTTGGTTATATGTAGGAATTCTAAGACCGGCCATGTTTTTTTATTTTGTTGTTCTCTGTCATTCCCTTGCTAACTGGACACATGGCTTGGAGGAGGTTCCCCCTCCATCACACTACTGTCTGTTACTGCTTGCTTAAGGTAACTTAATCTCTCCAGAACTCTCCAGAACTGTATAGAAGAAACAGAATGAAGATAATTTTGAAATTTTCTTAACTTTTTCTGTCAGCAAGCCTGCAGCTTGGTGAGTTTAGCCAGTGTGATCTTATTTTTTATTATTTTTTGAATTATTTTATTTACTTATTTTTATTTGTATTTTTTATTTTTATTCTTTTTCGGTTCTTATCTTTTCTGCCTAATTTTTGTGTAAATTGTTCTTAATTATGAAATTTAGGTTTGGTATATTGGGGTTTGGTTATATGTAGGAATTCTAAGACCGGCCATGTTTTTTATTTTATTGTTCTCTGTCATTCCCTTGCTAACTGGACACATGGCTTGGAGAGATTCCCCCCCTCCATCACACTACTGTCTGTTACTGCTTGCTTAAGGTAACTTAATCTCTCCAGAACTCTCCAGAACTGTATAGAAGAAACAGAATGAAGATAATTTTTGAAATTTTCTTAACTTTTTTCTGTCAGCAAGCCTGCAACTTGGTGAGTTTAGCCAGTGTGATCTTATTTTTTATTATTTTTTGAATTATTTATTTACTTATTTTTATTTGTATTTTTTATTTTATTCTTTTTCGGTTCTTATCTTTTCTGCCTAATTTTTGTGTAAATTGTTCTTAATTATGAAATTTAGGTTTGACTTATACTAAGTTAAAACTTAATTAACTTCAGTTACATTTATTCTTTTTTTTTAATTGGAGTAGATAGTACCTTCTATCGCCAGGTCTCACGCTCCACCCCCTTCTTTTGGACGGGAGTGGAGTTGATCGCCTTGTTTCTAGCTTAGGAAGGGGTTCCCGAGTAGATAGATTAAACTAATTGGAGTAGATAGATTGAACTGTCGCCCGGTTCGCGCTCCGCCCACGTCTGTTGAACAGGTGAAGAGGCTCATCCCTTGTTTCCTGTTTGGGATGCGGTTTTCTCTTTTCCAATCTTTTCACTCTTTTCCTTTATTATTTTATTTTTTTTTTTTTCAATTGGAGTAGATAGACTAAACTATCGCCCGGTTCACACTCCACCCACATCTATTGAACAGGTGAAGAGGCTCATCCCTTGTTTCCTGTTTAGGATGCGGTTTCCGGTTTTCTCTTTTCCAATCTTTTCACTCTTTTCCTTTATTATTTTATTTTATTTTTTTTTCAATTGGAGTAGATAGACTAAACTATCGCCCGGTTCACACTCCACCCACATCTATTGAACAGGTGAAGAGGCTCATCCCTTGTTTCCTGTTTAGGATGCGGTTTCCGGTTTTCTCTTTTCCAATCTTTTCACTCTTTTCCTTTATTATTTTATTTTATTTTTTTTTTCAATTGGAGTAGATAGACTAAACTATCGCCCGGTTCACACTCCACCCACATCTATTGAACAGGTGAAGAGGCTCATCCCTTGTTTCCTGTTTAGGATGCGGTTTCCGGTTTTCTCTTTTCCAATCTTTTCACTCTTTTCCTTTATTTTATTTTATTTTTTTTTTTTTTTTTTTTTTTTTCAATTGGAGTAGATAGACTAAACTATCGCCCGGTTCACACTCCACCCACATCTATTGAACAGGTGAAGAGGCTCATCCCTTGTTTCCTGTTTAGGATGTGGTTTCCGGCTTTCTCTTTTCCATTCTTATTACCCTTACGTAGCCCCCTGCGCATCAGTGGCGTTACTGCCTTGCTCGGGGTGATATGATTAAAAAAAAAAAAAAAAAAATGTACAAACTATAATCTTCTACAAAATTGTACATTTTGTTTCAACTTTGAAAGAACGTCTCATCAGGTACTTAATAATGATGGTAATTAACGTTATTTTTTAAAAGAAGATTAAAAAAAACAACACTTCTTTTTATTTTTGGAAATCGTTTTTGTACAATGTAAAAGGATATATAGAGGAGAAAAAAGAAATAGAGTACAAAAGATGAGAAAGCAAAAATAGAACTAAAAAAATAGGGTGAAAGAAAGCGGAAACAGAAAAACACAGAAGAAATTTTAAAAAAACAACGACGAAAACAAGAGAGATGGAAACGGTTAGGAGAGAGAAACCGCAAGTTTAGACAGAAAGTAAAATATAGACAGCTACAGATATCGGTCACACGACGTCTGTACAATTTTGAAGTAGATTGTAGTTTGTACATGTTCTAAAGTATAATTTATTTATATATATATATATATATATATATATATATATATATATATATATATATATTAGTTTCTATTTTATCCCGGTTTCATTAAAAATGACTGACAAGATTTTATGGTTACTTTTTTTATGTAATTTTTATGAGATTTTATGAATTTTTTCTTTTAATGACATAAATTACATGAAAATAGTTCAAATGTATTGTTTTTCCGAGCACTTTTCGCTATACTTTTAGCCATTATCAAGGATAGATTTTATTTTACGCATGACTGAATATGTGTAATGTTTATGTGTGTGTAAAGACATGTGTTTATTTTATATTCCGAATGCGTAAGTAATATTAAGATATTTGTTTCTAGTCAGATTAATTAAGCTTTAAGTTAACTAATAAATATTCTTAAGATAAAATATGGAAAAGTACATTTTATTTTTGAAAGTTTATTTTTAATATCACTTCCGATAACTTAAAAGAATGGATAAATGAATTAAATTGTGATTAAAAATGTCTAAAAATTAAAAAATAACACCCAGTGATGTATAGCAATTTCAAAACGCAATTCTTTTCCAGTCAATTTAAATTAGTTTTAAAATACTATAAAGCATTTTGATTATTCTAAACATTAAGTTTAATCTATTAGCTTGAAATTAAAACTAAAATAAAATCTTCAAGAAAGACCTTTCTTTTATAAACATTCATTTTAAACCTTACGGGTAGCAAATCTGTTGAGGTATCTATATATATGACTATCCATTTTACTCAGTCTACACAACCTGGCTTGAGTAATAAAACTACAGATTTGGAAACAAGAAAAAGATTTTAAAAAAAAAAAAAAAAAAAAACCAAGACGTTTATTTTTTAAAACCTAGAAAAGCAAATAAGATTTTATTGAACTGTTTTTCGGAAATTATTATGAAATTTTTTAATTAAAAAGCGTATTATAAGGAAGTATTATAATTGTCTGGTAAGTGTTAGCAGTTGGGGTTAGGGAAAATAATTAGTTTCAATAAATAACCGAATACTTATATCTATAAATATACTCTTACTGAGGTAGGACACATTCAAACCGAATAGGCTACATACTATACCAGAATCAAAGATTCAGTCAGTTTAGTGCCATGCGCGATACACGCTTTGGGCGATCATGTCTCGAAAGAGGCATGACTGACTGGGCAGAAGATTATCCCGCAGTAGGTTGCCATTGCTTTCTGCGGTAGACTGGTTGCCGACCAAGGCTATAGAACCCAATCCGTCCTATTATTTAACCCATAACTGGAGGGAAGAGTCGGATTAATACCTTTCCCAAGGGTATTTGCGCGTAAGTGAATGCAAGGAATTCAACTGGAATTCGAACTCGGTTCCCCGATTTCTCGTTCCGAGCCGATATCCACTGCGCCACAACGCACATCAAAGATTACTTGTTTCAATTATTATCCTCCTATAAACGTTGGAGATCACAGATGTCGACTTCAAATTTCTTTTTCCAATATATGAGGAACGTTTTTTCTACTTATAGAGTCAAAGTCGAGTCCTTTAGTTAGCTTCCCAGAGTTGTAGACACATAAACACACGCGCGCACGCACACTCGCACGTATATTTACACTCTTTTGCCTAACACACATCGAGTCAAAGGCAGTCCACCGTCCACTTTGCAATCTACCCACACAGACACCAATGGCGAGGCTGTATGACTTTTTTTAACGACCAAATCTTTAATAAGAATTAAATATTTAATTTTGACGCCATCCTCAATTATTTTTCTTTATTTATATATTTGCTTCAAATGTTATTGAAACGACAATTCATTTCTTTCTGAAATTCTGAATTTAGAAAATAAGAAAAAAAAAAGAGATATGACTCGTAGGTATGGACAGCAGACGAGAACAATATATCCCCGTAAGTTAAATAAAGGGTTTTGTCGTTTCGTTCTTTTGTTTAAGCATTGCTTGAATAAAACTTCAATTCTTTGTTATCTAAAGGCTATATTTTTGTTGCTGGAAGACAATTCATCTGGAGTCAGTTCTAACTTTTAATTTGTTACTCTATTGCTATTTCCAAGGTTCAAACGAGGTACGTTCCACCATTTCAGACCTTTACAGTTAGGACCAACCATGCCACGTACGCAGGGGCAAATCATCATCATTCGCTTCATATTCAATTGGTAAGTATGAAGTCGGGGTGTATGGGATGTATCATTAATTTTTGCAGCGAATCGGCCGACCCTGTTAGAAGTTGGGGTGAGGAACCGTACTGGTCCACGCCCTACATCCAGCTCTCACACATGGGCACTGCGAGGGCTACACCCCGGTCATCTGCACTGAGCAGCCGGCTAATCTATGTGAATGGTTTTCCGACCCTACTAGTGAAGAAGAACGCTTCTTCCTAACACACCAGTACCAAGCGGCCATCAGCTAGTCACCAGCCTAGATGTAGATGTTGCGCATCAGAGTTCAACAGCTTTGCAAGTGGGCGGAGGAACTCCTGAGAGGAGGCAGGGGGAAATGTCAACACCGCTGGTGCAAAAGGGACCGGCAAGCCATGGCCATTGAATGCCGCTATGAACCTCAATTGCAACAGAAATATGGATGCGATGCAAAGTGCGCTAATTGATAAAGTAAAGAAGGAAGTTACATTCGGACAAGTTCTTCCCAAGAGCCTAGCAGATACTTTCCAGATCACTACAATTTTAACTGGGATGTGCGTTGTGGTGCAGTGGATATCGTCTCGGAACGAGAAATCGGGCAGCCCAGTTAGAATTTCAGTTGAATTCCTTGCATTCACTTACGCGAAAATACCCTTGGGAAAGGTATTAATCCATCTCTTCCCTCCAGTTATGGGTTAAATAAGACAGATTGGGTTCTATAGCCTTGGCTGGCAACCAGTCTACCGTAGAAAGTAATGGCAACCTATTGCGGGATAATCATCTGCCCAGTTACTCATGTCTCTTTCGAAACATGATCGCCCAAGCGTGTATCATGTATGGCATTTGACTGACTGACAATCTAACCTCTTCAATTTCATATTTAGCCGCTATCTATCCTAATTATCTCCCTAATCTTCACTTCTTGCTTCCTCTTACATCCATAAAACATATTCAGCAATTTACTATCTTGAGTGGCTCTTAAGCCTTAACTGAACAATAACCTTCTTTTACGAAGCTATTAATAACCGTTGTTAAATCATTGGCATTAATATGCTTTAATTTCTGTATAATCGTGTAACGCATAATTTTCGGTGGTAAAAATCAAACTTAGTTCAACGCAACGGTAAAACCTCTTTAACACTTATCTTCGCGCAAATCCGATAAAGAGTTCGTCCATTTTGTTAATATCGAAGATGTTTGGAAAACACGTGACATGACAGTTGTCCCAGCAGAGAAGGGATGACCTTTTTTTTATGTATTTAATAAACAGCGACAAACCTTGAAAGAGCGAGTCGAAAATGTCAACTCGCTGTTTCTAGACTTTTGATGTACTGTCTGCTCGCCTTATTAACGTTCTTACGTCAGTTTAATGACCCAAGAGACGGGGCGGGCATAAGAAATGGGGAAAATAATCACGTAAATGGTTCAAACTGGAATATTTCCAAAAGCGTCAAATATTAATAATGTATAAAATCTGCAACTTTTGCGGAAAGGAAATTGCGAGAAATTCAGACCCGGTTACAAACATAGGAACTTTAACAATGTTACAGTATACATAGACAGAACAATCAAATCTAGTAGCCTTATTGATATGTCAGACCCTGCAGACAGTAATGTATCTTTGAAGATCTTCTAAAACAACTATCAAAATACAAGGATCTTGAAGTGGAAATCTATCAGAAAATGTGGCACACGAGGACATCAACAATTCCAGTTGTAGTTTGAGCCCTCGGATTGACTGGAAAAAGTTCCGATAGAGAAATTGAAGGGATTACTGCTAGCCCACGTCTTAAAGAAATACATAAGATTGTGCTCACAAGTACAGCTTAAATATTACGAAGAGCTTTTATCTATTAAAATGTGTGTGATTTTAGTTATTTTTAATAAAAATAATATGATCAGTGAAAAACATCATAAAGCAATTTCTGATCTTAGATCTCTTGTTGGGACCCGGAAAGAAATATGTACACCACAGAAATCAAAGAAGAAAATAATAATAATAATAATAATAATAATAATAATAATAATAATAATAATAATAATAACTGATATGGGCTGTCCAGCGGATTATAATATAGTAACCAAGGAATTTGAAAAACTATCAAAGTATAAAAACCTGGAAATTGAAATAGAAAAAAAAATGTGGAAATCGAAAACAAGAATAGTACCAGTGATAGTAGGTGCACTTGGAATGATAAAAAATGGAACAAAACAACACATAGAAAGAATCTCTGGAAAACCCAGCTATAATATATAGATATATAAAAAATTGTCTTGATAAGTACAGCCCACGCACTAAGGAGAATTTTGTCTATGGATGTTATGGGAAATAGAAAAAATGAAATATAGCCATATCTTTTCACAGGCTTGGTAGGTAGTGTGACCATAATAGAAATTGAATTAGGATGAAAATGACATAATAATAATACTTTTATAATAATAATGATAACAATAACTTTATAAGGAGAACTTTTGTCCACGTAACGCTAGTGATGTTATTAGAGGTAGAAAAACAAATCATGTAAAGTAGCCATAACAGCACTCCACTATTTGCCTTAGTTTTTTCCGCAGACTTGGTACGTAGTGTGGCCATAAAATAACGTTTAGAAAAATTACATCAATTTTTTTATCTTAAATATTTTTTTAATTTCATTTTGAAGGAGAATTCAAGTTTTAGCTCTTAACTAAACAACATTCGAATATTAAGAATATCCCAGGCTACCTCTAAAACGCATGTACCTCATATTACATCAGGAGATGGTCGTAGGAGCACCATTAGAGCAGCCGTAGCAACAGCGAATGTGTCAAAGACAAAATAACCTGACGGAGACCATTTCTTTTCAGGCTTGATTTAATTTCAAAATTTTGCGTTTTTAGACTACTACCTCATGACAGGAAAGCCCTGCTTATTAACCCACATCTACAGTGAGAAGAGACGGATTTATGCCTTTTCCAATGGTATTTTTGTGAAAATGATTGTAACAAACTCAGATAAAATTCGAACCTGGCGAGCTTATTTCGAAATCACAATTACTTTCGTTAATCATTTTCAATCAACCATTAAAAATATTAAACCAATATTTGCTCGCCTGTTTAAAAATTCCGTAGATTAAGGGGAGTCGAGATCAGAGAAATTATCGATAATGGTTGAAATTATTGTAAATATATTCTCCTCTGTGCTGTGTCCCCTCAGCACGTTAGCGAATATGGCTCCTCATATTTGTTTTCTTTTGTTACTTTTAATAAATATTGTAGTGATTTTGTTATCTCTTCTTTACTTTGTTCCACTAGACATTTACTTGGGGTCGTTAGGTAATTTACACATTATTTTACTCTGTTGGTCTTGCCGTTAATCTGCACTGTGATTATCAAATTTTTCAAGCCCCCTTTGCTAATTATGCGCCACTTGCTCTTTCTTATGTTAAGTATCCGTTTTTGTAAAGAATTTCCTAAGTTTAACTATTGATTTCATGTTAAAGCTTATGTTTCGACCAACGATTCAAATAACACATCATTCAATAAGTCCCGAGCCTGACGCCACTCATAATAAATCATATGATTTTTTTATGAAGTACTAACCTTCAAATGGCACATGACAAAATTTGAGTCCAATCGGATTATTAGTTTACAAATTAAAGTTATTTAATTGAAGCTACTGTTGCAAATTTTCAAAACAATGGGAAAATCTGAATTTCGTGTGTTGAAATTGCTTTCTGATTGGAAAAATACTGTTCAAGTGAAGCAATGGCTTGATAAGCGTTATTCAGATTCTGCTTCATCGGAAACAACGATTAAGAGGTGGTATGCTGACTTTAAACGCGGTCGTACAGACACAAATGATGCTGAACGCTCAGGTCACCTAAAATCGGCAGTTTCCTGGAAAATACCAAAAACAACCCACAAACTCGTTTTGGCCGATCGCAAATTGAAGTTGCGTGAGATGGCAAAGAAGTTGAACATATCAGAAGGCAGTGTATTCATGAACAATTTGCATGAACATTTGTCAGCGAGAAAGCTGTGTTCAAAGTTGGTGTCGCCTTTGCTCACAGTCGATTAAAAACAACACCTCAACGATTCAAAGCATTGTTTGTAACTGTTTCAACGCAACAAGGAATTTCTGCGTAAATATGTGACAATGAATGAAACATGGATCCACAACTTCACTCCGGAGTCAAATCAGCAGTCAGCTGAGTGGACAGCAGCAGATGAAAACCATCAAAAGCGATAAAAGGCGCAAAATTCAGCAGGCAAGGATTTGGCCTGTGTATTTTGAGATGCACAAGATATTTTGTTCATCGATTACCTTGAGAAAGAAACAACCATCAACAGCGAACATTTTATAGCATTGTTGCTGTGTTTGAAGGAAGAAATCGCCAAAAAACGGCTACAAATGAAGAAGAAAAAGTGATCTTTTACCAAGACAACACATCGTATCACAAGTCGATCAAATCTATGGCAAAACTAGATGAATTGCACTTTGAATTGCTTCCGCATCCACCCTATTCCACCCTAGATCCGGCCCCCAGCGACTACTAGCTGTTTGCAGACCTCAAAATAATGCTCCAGAGAAAGAGATTTGGCTTCAACGAAGAAATGATATCTAAAACTGAGGTGTATTGTGAGGTTAAAGAAAATCGTTGTAGAAAAAAAGGCATCGAATTGTTAGAGAAGCGTTGAAATCAGTGCATCATCCTAGAAGAAGACTATGTTGATGAATAAAGTCGAATGTTGTTTTATTAGTTAGGCACGGGATTTATTGAGTGATGTGTTAATCCTTCTCTCTATCGGACTTGACCTACTCTTCTACTATCTTTTGTGTTCACCTAAATTTAACAGATGTCTCGACAGATAAGCTTAGTTAAACTCGATTTAGATCCATACATCTGTGTGGTTGCTTCCTTGTACTCATCAACCTGAACCTTTTTCATATCGGAACAATCATATTTTTTCCTTGGACACATAATCGTCATACAAGCACTTTGACATGGTGTGATGATTAGCAAGCCTGTCTCACCATATTTTTTTTAATCATTTCACCTCAAGCAAAGCTGGACCGCCACTAGTTAACAGGGTGTTACAATGAGAGAAATGGCTCGGTATAGGTGATATTGAAAAAAGACAAAAGGTGAACGGGGTTTAAGAAGATAGAAGATGGAAATTTTCGTTGTTTTTTTAATTTTTGGAGATAGTAACAATCAAGGATGCAAATGAAGGTAAAAAAGACCCATAACCGGGAGGTGCGAGAAAATAAACTGTTGGAGTAGGAATGGCGGTAAAATTTAACTATTTCAACCGTAAAAGGGTGGCACACCAGATTCCAATCTAGTAGCACGCTTAAATTCACGTGGTTGGGGCAGCAGGGTAGAAAGCAGTTGCGATTAAAAATATTTATAGAAAAAACGCCACGTCAGTGAGAAAGAAATTGAAGTCGAGATTCCAAGTTAAAATTGATTACATTGCAGATCCTTTTCTGGATTTTATCGAGAATCTCAACATGTATAACAAAACTAACCGACCAGATATGACAACATTATTCAGTGTACGAGAGTGAGTGAGTTTTGTTTAATGGCATATTAATCACTGTGGGTTATTTAATGTCAAAAAGGTCGATCTTTCAGGTAGTTTTTATTATTCGGTTCTGGTGAAAAGTTTGATTTAGTCAGATTTTAATTAAAATGATTTGTTTTTATTCTTTTTTATTTAAGAAAACTGAAAATGTCTTCTAATCTTGTATTCAAAAATGTTTTGCTGAGAATAATTTTTTTCTTGAAAAATGATTTATTTAATAATTTTTCCTTCAAAAATATATTGTTGGTAAAATTTTTCATTACAAAATGTACATATTTCTATAAAACTATTTTCCCATAGCTGGGACACTAACAGGTGCTGCCACTCTGGGTCAGGGTGGACCTGGAAACAACAGCATTTAAGAGGTGATTTCACGCTCCTCACAACCTCCCAATCAAATGCATTGCTGCTGGATGCAGTTTGCCGTCATGCCCAGGACCATTTAGTGTGTAGATAAATGAGTAACGAGTTTTACTCTCGTTACGTGCTTCACACTTTCGGCCTTTTGCCACATCTGATCTTAGCTTAACCGGCATTTCAGTCCCGTGACCAATCATTTGATGTCTACGGACATTGGTGCAAAGTCCGTGAACATCGTCTACCTGTACTGAACAGTGTCTACTTTTATTTTCTATAAAAGTAGACACTGTCTTTATGAAAGATACTTTCATGCAAACAGTGTTTACTTGCATAGAAAATCAGCAAAATTAATCAACGTCGAACTTGGTCAACACCGAGCCTGGTCAACACCGAGCTGGGTGACCGCTTAAAAATATCAGCTGCAGTAAGCTTCGATGTGTGGGTAGTGTAAGGGATAATGTCTCGGAATTTTAATCGGAGAGCTGAGTTCCAATTCCAGTTGGGTTCGTTATATTTACATATGCAAAAATACTGTTGGAAAAAGTATCAAGCTACCTCTCCTCTCCCAGTGATGGATTAATTACTAAATCACTAAATCATTATGATTTAAAAAATATATTACAATCTAAAAATAATTTCTAGCTTTAAATGACATACAAAACGAATCAATGAAAGCAAATAAAATCAGTCTCATTCGAAATTCTGGATTTCTAACACTGATCACAATCACCGGTCAGAAATACGCAACTATCTAAGCCACAAAGCAGGCCATTTAATACACTAATACTATTTTGTACTTGACCGCCAACTCCTTCCCCCAATAACGCAAAGTAAAGGCGAAAGCAAAGCAGGAAAGATGGCTGAACAAGTGTGGATTTAACGTGAACGAAAATTATTTACTCTTTCTATTGTAGTATTCGACAGGAGCCATTTTGAATGATAGATTGATAAAGTTCAAAGATCAATGCAGTTTTAACCTCCTCGTGAAATCAGCTTAAGTTGGCTTGCTCCGAGTGCCATAAATTTCGAAATCGAGCCAATTGGGTCGAGCTCGACGAAAACACGCAATACTGCCACCAAGGCGAACATCTTCTAACGGCCAAGCCATAACTTACATACGTGATTGGTGCTTGGACGTCATTTCGGCCAGCTTTCTTTTGTTGGCCGCACATTTATAAGATTAACTACCTGAACAGAAAGCACGCGGAGTAAAGCGATGCGGCTACCGAACACGCCGTCAGTTTGTTCTGCTGTTTCTCTCCGTTATCAACCGAGATAACTATGGCTGTTCATACATATCTTTTGCATTTGGCTCTGACTACTTATCTGTTTCGCTATCTCAATCTGTTACGATCTATCACATATTAATCCCAAACCGTTCATGTCTTTCACAATCTATCTATCTATCTATCTATCTATCTATCTATCTATTTCTAATCCTGTTCATCTATCTATCTATCTATCTATCTATCTATCTATCTATCTATCTATTTCTAATCCTGTTCACATCTATCTATCTATCTATCTATCTATCTATTTCTAATCCTGTTCACATCTATCTATCTATCTATTTATCTATCTATCTATAATCCTGTTCATCATCTATCTATCTATCTATCTATCTATCTATCTATAATCCTGTTCACATCTATCTATCTATCTATCTATCTATCTATCTATTTCTAATCCTGTTCACATCTATCTATCTATCTATCTATCTATCTATCTATCTATAATCCTGTTCACATCTATCTATCTATCTATCTATCTATCTATCTATAATCCTGTTCACATCTATCTATCTATCTATCTATCTATCTATCTATCTATAATCCTGTTCACATCTATCTATCTATCTATCTATCTATCTATCTATCTATCTATCTATCTATCTATCTATAATCCTGTTCACATCTATCTATCTATCTATCTATCTATCTATCTATCTATCTATCTCAATCTAATCCTGTTCACATCTATCTATCTATCTATCTATCTATCTATCTAGCTATCTATCTATCTATCTATCTATCTATCTTTTTTTTTTAATCGTTTCACCCCGAGCAAGGCATTCCACTGCCACTATTGCACTATAGGATGGTTAGACATAGGAAATATCAGAAGGAGGCTGATAGACGGGTAAGGGTACCGATAATGAGGGTTGGTTAGATGGTGAGAGTGTTTGAGAGAATAGATGCAAGTTAGTGTGTTAGGAGGTGTCTATTGACCTTACATTTAAACTCCTGGAGATTGTAGCTGTCGGGGAAGCAGGCATGTGCAAGGGAATTCCACAGGCGGGAAGCTAGTTGCTAATCTAGTGTCTCGTGTAAATTCGTTCCTAGGTGGCACCAATGACCTACGTTCATCGGAGCAGAAGCCGTGAACGTACTAATAGAAGAGGCACAGGGAAGCCACGTCACGCTGGTGAGAGAGTGGTTGCAGCCGGTCCGCCAAGTCAGGATCGATCACATTACAGATTCTCCGTTGTATTTTGTCAAGAAGCCCGAGGAGAGTAGCAGACCAGATGTGGCAGCAGTATTCAATACACGGGCGGATGGTAGATTTATATATGGGCAGGATAGATTCAGACGGGAAAAATTTCTGGGCTGTGCACAGAGAACCGACCTTCATAGCAGCGGACTTAACAATGGATTCTATATAGTCATTCCATTTGAGGTCCACCGAGAGTGTAAGGCCAAGGAGACGTAGTGTTTTACTCTTAGGGAGGCAAGGCTGTTCCATGCTAATTGGAGGTAGGTGCGATTGTCTATGGTGGTTAATTCATAGCAGCTTCGTTTTGGAAGCATTGAAATTCGCAAGCCACTTCCTACCCCAGTCCACCACGGATTGGAGGTCCTTTTCAAGCTCGACAGCGAGGTTCGCTTTGTCGCACACACCGGGTTTTTGATCGAGGCGAGAGTAAATTGTGGTGTCATCGGCGTACATGCCTACTTGGGATCTAATGGCATCTGGGAGATCATTAATGTAGATCAGAAAGAGCGTGGGACCTAGGATAGAGCCTTGAGGGAAGCCATCGTTCGTATGGTAGTTTTGGGAGTTATGTCCGTTTAATACTACCTTCAATGTGCGGTTAGAGAGGAATGACTGGATTAGATCAAACAAATGTCCAGTTATATCATAGCTCCGCAGTTTGCATAAGACTTTGTCAAACGCTTTGGAGATATCCAAGGCAACTGTTCGTGCTTCACCATATTTGTCGAGAGCCTGGTTTATGTACTCAGTAATGGTCGTTAGTATATCAGCAGTAGACATGGTGAAGCGGAAACCGTACTGTTTGTCCGAGAGAAGCCTGTGGGCCGTGAGATGTTGAATCACCTCGGCATTGATATTGGCTTCGAAAATTTTGCCAAAGATCGGAAGGAGGCTGATAGGGCGGTAATTAGCGGGATCCGAGGGTTCGCCAGTATTCTTCCTGTTCACATCTATCTATCTATCTATCTATCTATCTATCTATCTATCTATCTATCTATCTAATCCTTTTCACATCTATCTATCTATCTATCTATCTATCTATCTATCTGTTTCTTATAAGAATTTACTTTAACTTACAGGATCGTGTCAATTGTTAAACATAAGGATGATAAGTAGCCCTTCTTTATCTAGTTCTTTTAGTAATCAGAGAATCCAAGAATTTTGATCCTTCCTACGCTTTATATGTTACATAGACCAGTCACTATTATTCCTTAGCATGTGACTAATTAGTATGTGACTAGTGGTTGGGTCGATATTATGTTTAAATATTCTATATTTAAACATTTAAACGTTGGTTTCTCGCTGCTTTCTGCTTCTCTATTTGTTCTGTTGTTTCCTGCTATAAAGATTTCGCTTCTACTGGAAAATTGTTTATTGTTAAATTTAAGTACCTCCACTCATTTGCAATACCTAAATTTTAAAGTGATTTTTTAAAAATAAAATAGCTTTCTTGAAGCTTTCATTTTAGCTTCAGTTGAAAGCTAAATGATGAAATTTACTATTTCCAGTAGGCAAAATACTTTTAATTGGAAACTATATTGAATTATATTGGAATCTCACATTTTTGAGTTTTCAAAAGTTATAAATTTTTCATTTATTTTTTAGAGTGACAGGTTTGTAAACAAAAGTTGATAACCGATTTTTAAAATCTTGTAAAATAAAAAATGCATCTGTGGCACATTCTTTTTGGAAAATTAGCAAATTTAAAGTTAAATGAATCTGATTTGAAACAAGTATTACTTGCTTCCACTTGAATACCTTGCATTCACTTACGCACAAATACTCTCGGGAAAGGAATTAATCCGTTTCTTCCTTCTAGTTATGAGTTAAATAATAGAACAGATTAGGTTCTGTAGCCCTGGCTGGCAACCAGTCTACCGCAGAAAGCAATGACAGCCTGCTGCGAGATAATTTTCTGCCCAGTCAGTCATGTCTCTTTCGAAACATGATCTCCCAAAGCGTGTATCACGTATAGCACATGACTGACTACTGATTACTTTCTTATAGCAGGAAATTTAAAATACAAGTATTTCTTAATCCCATCGGTTATATTATTCAGGCGCTTTAATTGATTGATGACAGCCAGATGTATTGACAAGCAAGTATGGTTGACCAGAATTTACATAAATCTTTACTTGATAATTTAATAACGAAATACATGCAGTGATTGGAAGAAATTTTAAAAGATTTTTAAAACTTTAAAAATTATTATAAGAAAAATATCAAAATGAAAACAATTCTTGTAAAAATTCAATATCCATCGATTTTTTTTCTTCAGAATATGATATTCTTAATAAATATTATTTATCAAAGTAACTAAAAACCTATCTAAATAAAAAGTAACGGCATAGATTTATTCTATTTTTTATTTCACTATTCGAAACAGAGTTTCGGAAAAGTGGTAACTGTTTGAAAAGAAAAAAGTAATTTACATTCCCCATGGAGAAATTTGGCGGGCCAATTTCTAGAAATTTCAGGACATTATTTAGAAGGCGGGAGTAACAGATGTAAAAAGTATTTTTACCAAGATTTTTTAAAAATGATGATTTCACAAGAAATTTCCTTAATTTGTGCATAAGTCCCGGAAGTTTCATTAAAATATCAAATGATATTTGCAAGAATTTCTAAATTAATATATTTTTTAGCGAAATAAAATGAGTTTCGTAATATCATAGTAAATTCTGGTAAAAATTTAGTCACTCGCTGACGAAGAAAAAAAAAGATTTTTAACCTAAATTTTGAACGCGTTAGAAAGGATTTAAAAATTTATTAGGATAATTAAAAATACTTCGATCAGTCTTCTTAATAATAACATAAACATTTTGACGATAAACTTTTTCATTAAACGTTTTTAAGTTTTGGGCTTTTTAACATAATGTTGTACTGTTTTTGAAGAGAATTAGTGGAGGTACTTCGTTAAATTGTTGGACTCAAAAGAATTATAAAGCACAAGCCACAGCTTGTGGGACAACACGTTGCAACACCCTGAAAACTATGAACGGGTAAGGCTACAATTTTTCCTTCTTTATAGCAATGGTAACCTGTCTTGTAAGTCTAGTTTCTTTTATCGTTTTGTGTTAGTAGCAATTTTAATATCGCCACATCTTTCACTTTCTCAGTTTGTTCGTTTGCTCATATCTATCTATGTCAATACATATGTAAGTATATTGTTTATTCTGATAATATATACGTATATATTCCAGATTGTGTTCTAGTTCATATGTAAATGGTATGACCGTCTAATCTTGATCTCCGAGCGGGGCATTGTTGCGGTTCCAGAGTGATAGCACATAATTTGATATGGTCAGCAGTTTAAATAATGCGCAGACGCTCTAACTCTCAGCCAAAACCTTTCAAAAGCCCACAGAACATGATTTGATTTAACCAGTTGTATGGTTTTCAGGCACTTTATATATATATATATATATATATATATATATTCGTCATCCACACACAAGTCTATTTCGCTGTATTACAGCTCAACAGTGTGGCTAGACATCTACTTGCTTCTGGCCGGGATTGAAACTCGACCAATATGGTGTCAGTCGGTGTCGGTAACCCCTAGGCTCATGGAATCGGACAAGGGAAATTTTAGCGTGTTATATATAGGTACCTTCAGTTTCTCGTGCGAAACAGCATAGCGTAATGACAAAGGCAACAAACTTAACTAAAATAATGTTTTATCGTCAAAATGTTGATGTTATTATTAAGATGAAAAATCAAAATGTTTTTTAATTATTTAAAAAAAAAAATTTAATCCTTTTTAACACGTTTGAAATGTTGGTTAAAATCTTTGTTTGTTTACATCGCCGTGGCTACTTTTAATATTGATATTTTTTGCGCTTGTTTTCCGTTGAAAACACATTGTTTTGGAAACTCTTGTAAAAATCAAATAATTGTCCGATTTTAATGAAACTTTCAGGACTTATTCACAAATAAATGACATTTTTCACGTTTATTAGAAAATTTTGGTGAAAAATATTATTTTTTAAATAAGTTACCCCCCCCCCCTTACTTAATTTCATGAACCTTCCTATTTATTGAAATTTTCATGAACCTTCCTATTTATTGAAATTTTATTTTCATGTCTGGTAGACTGAAATGGCCATCATTATGAAAAGGTTACGAAATCTAAGTGTTTTGTTGCTTCACTTAGATTTATGAAAATTGTCATTTAGTTACCTAGAGTAGCTGAGATCTCTTCGTCATTCAACAGTTTATCAAACGTTCGATCAGATGAACACGACCAATCGTTAATAATTGGTTTCATATTACTTTTTTACGCTCGAAGTAAGTAATATTTCTTTCAAATCAGATTAATTTAATTTTCAATTTCTTAATTTTACTAAAATAAAGTGTCAGAAATCTTTTGAAATCTTTTTAAAATTGATGACTTTTTGTTTGTTTACAAATTTCTTAAAATTAAGAAAATGGCCGCTTTTAAAAAAAATTTAAGAAACCGTAATTAAATTTGATATTACAATCTATATAATCTCTATCTGAAATACACCAGACTTTTTTTACTTAATGGAAATAATGAATAATATCGTTAAAATTTTAATTAAATCTAAAATATTTTTTCTTTTTAAAAATTTCATTTTAAATTTAGGTATCGAAAATTTCTGCCAAGAAAATGGAGGTGCCTAATAAGTTATAAGTGGTGTATACACACGCCAGTCACCAAAAGAATTCAATTCATCGCTGAAGAGTAATGCATAAATCGCAGAAGTGAAAACTGTTTTTTTTTTCAATATTCCTCTCTAGAGAGCACAATTGTAATGAGAACATAATATATTCGTCATCCACATACAAGCCTGTTTTGCTGTATCACAGCCCATCACAGCTTATATATGTATATAAAAGAAAACTCAACACACCATTTAAAGTGGTTATAAATTATAATTTATTCTATGAACTAAATTAGTTCATTCCTTCAGACCACACTGTATTCGTTTCATTCGGTACAAATATTTTCCCGGAATTAACCTTATTCAGGCAGCAAATAAATAGATTTGTGTTGAGTTTTCCTTTATATATATCATATTGCTCTGAATAACATCCATTAAGATCTCTATACAGATCTAGCACTTAAAATTTTATATTAAGTAGATCTTATTGGATTATCCTCGTCATTCACGTACTTGATATTATATATATATATATATATATATATATATATATATATATATATGTTTGTATATATTGCGTATTTGGGCAACAATCGCTTTTATATACAGGTTTCATTAAAAATGACAGACAAGGTATTATCATTATTTTTTTATAAACGTTTTCATGTGTTGCTATAAATTTTTCTTTTCAGAACTCAAATTATGTAAGATTGTCAGAAAGTTTGTATTTTCGAGCGCTTTCTGCTATACTTTTAGCAATTATCAAGAATTAATTTTGTCTTATTTCTAAATAAACATGTGTAAAATGTATGCAGATAGAGTCTTGTGTATGTTAAGTTCCGAACGCGGTTAGCACATTGTTACCGTGTTCATAATGGATGTTATTAAGCGTATTAGTAATACCTCCATTATTTTAAATCTTCTTTTGCATGTGGATGATGCTATTATGTATGTTTTACCGACGAGGATATCACGGATAGGTCCTGAAAGATCTCGATGTGTGTTTAAATGAGATCAGATGGAACTGTTGTGGGAAAGGTGTAAGGTTAATCTTCTCGCCAACTTTGTGGTGGTATAGCAAATGTAATTGTATAAAACGTTATACGAACACATGAAAAATTATATAAAAGACTTTATGATAATACATTATCAGTCATTTTTTATGACACTTGTATAGATATATATATATATATATGTGTGTGTGTGTGTGTGTGTGTGTAGTGCGTTGGATAAATTCCTCCATTTGAACGTAAATTTGTGGACAAAGCTGAGGATTTGGAAGTAGTTGGATGAGTCTAAGAGTAATTACGAAATTGTTTGGAGAGGTTACAAGTGATGGTGACATTATACCGCTATTCATCTTCCCACAAGACGTCAAATTCAACAAGGAGCCATATATAAAATATCTAGAAAAGGTTGTGCTCCCCTGGCTCAAAAAGTTTGTTACTGGAAAACCCTATGTCTGACAACAGCCACACAGGCAGGAGAATACAGACATGGTTGTCAGGTAATTTCTGAGACCATATCTCCTCTTATATATGACCATCTAACTCCCCAGACTGCAACACCCTTGATTATTATACGCGGGTCGCAGATAAGGAAGAGATCAACAAAACTCCTTTTAACACCAAAGATGAACTGCATTTCACAACTTAAACGAGGACGCCGTTCAAAAGAGATGCATGAGACTCTGAATTCGTTTTGAGGCCGTGGTTGAAACTAATGTGTCTGCGTGTATTAAGCATTAATTAAAAAATTAATTGAACAAGAAATAAAAAGTAAGGGAATACAACTATATTTTGAAAAAAGAAAAATTGAAAAAGCCCCCTGATTGAAAATCAATTATCCCTCACGTTACTTCCGCCTCGCATCTTCATTTTAGAGAGGTGGCAACCCTAGCAGCACTCCTCAGTCTCTTCTTCTTCTTTTGGTGCCGTGATCCTCTAGAGGTAGACAATCATAGCTCGCCCCATCTTCCTGTCACATGTAGCTCTTAATAACTTTTGTCTTCCTGCTATTTTTCCTAAGCCCTGTTCTGGCATTCCTTCACTCAAGCTCGCTAAATATACTATGCGTCGTTTTCATTTGTCTTTCATGCCCTCTGTACGTCCTCTGCGTATCAGATTTTCCAAGTCCTCCTACCTCATTATGGGCTCCAGAAACTCTCTCTTTCTGATTTTAAGTATCGGTTTCTTTTGTTATATTTTCTCCAAAAACGTCGCCATTACTCAAATATTTGGTTGACGGTTTCTTCAGCATCTTTCTGTAGAACAACATTTCTGTTGCTTCATCTCTCCTCTTCCTCGGTCTCTAAAAGCATTTAAACTAGACTACAGAAGCCACATCTGCGTCGGCAGTCTGAGTAACCGAAACAAAACCTCTTCTATTTCAACATTACAGAAGTTATACAAAATCACCTTTAAAAAGAATCTCAGCTCTTGTGATATCGACTTGGAGCGCCAAAAGGAAACAGGAGTTGGGGACAGTAAGATTTTCCAGGCAAGCTAAAATGAAAAGAGGGGCATCCTTCACTCATCGACCTTTCTCCTTCATCTGCTGTTAAAATGATGAAGAATAGAGGTGAAAATTAAATATTCTTTTGCAGCTTTACCGCCGGGCTGAAGGGGGCTTATGAGTGTTGATAAGAGAAAATCACTTTAAGACGCACCAAAACACATTCGCGTGTTACATATGCAAATAAGCATTCTCCTAGAGTTGATTTTCTAAAAGCCGTTTAGATGTGGTCAGTCAGTCAGTTAAGTGCCATACGTGATACACGCTTGGGTGATCATGTCTCGAAAGAGACATGACTGACTGGGCAGAAGATTATCCCGCAGTAGGTTGCCATTGCTTTCTGCGGTAAACTGGTTGCCGACCAAGGCTATAGAACCCAATCTGTCCTGTTATTTAACCCATAACTTGAAGGAAGAGACGGATTAATACGTTTCCCAAGGGTATTTGCGCGTAAGTGAATGCAATGAATTCGGCTGGAATTCGAACTCGGCTCCCCGATTTCTCGTTCAGAGCTGATATCCAATGCACCACAACCATGTGGTACAAGGCCGAAAAGGAACTATGAGGGATCCAGTGAGGATCGAACTCACTACTCAGTTGTAATAGGTTCTAGCGAGACAAGCTCGCTAACCATTACACCAGGATAGCCAAATATGCGGCAAAGACTGGGTTGAAATATTATCTACTGGCCAATGGCCACTCGGTTCAAAATTGAACCGACGTTATTCTGTCAAAAAGCAGCAGTTATCGCGCGCGCATGCGCACACACACACACACATAAACATACAGGGTGCGATATGTAAATTGTTGCCATATGCAATTGTCTTTCAAATTTCGTGCATGTGCGTTGTTTGTTTCTAATTTTGCCGACTGCACAATATAGTAGGGTCAGTTTGGCACCGTCTGTATTCAAAAGAAGCCCCATGACGCAGTTCACTCAGCCAGAAATTTGGAAATGTACTGTACTGCTCAAATTCCAGTTCGAATTCCAGTTGAATTCATTGCATTCACTTATGCGCAAATACCCTTGGGAAAGGTATTAATCCGTCTCTTCCTTCCAGTTATGGGTTAAATAACAGGATAGCCTTGACTGGCAACCAGTCTACCGCAATGGCAACCTACTGCGGGATAATCTTCTGCTCAGTCAGTCATCTCTTTTTCGAGACATGATCGCCCAAGCGTGTTTCACGTATGGCACTTAGCTGACTTACTGTACTGCTCACAATTCACTAAGGAATGCCCAGCACAAACATTTCAAAGTGATTGGGTGTCAATTTGAGGGGGATGAGTCTAATGGTAACTACGAAGATACGGCAGCTCTGAAAATTCACTCTGATCGTTCTTTTAAGTAAAGAACTGCTGAATGTTTTGTTGATGGCCTCAGAATCAACACGGAGGTATTCACCAAGTACCCTGAGAAGGTAGTGCTGCCCTAGGTCAGGAAGGTGGCCGCTGGAATACCTTATATCTGGCAACAAGACTCTGCACCATGCTACAAAAACAGAAGAACCCAGTTATGGTTGTCAGATAACTTCTGCGACCGCATAATCTCTTACTTAACTCCCAAGATTGCAACCCACTTGATTATTAGCCTTCACCAACATAAACAAGGAGACCGCCCAGAAGAGATGCAAGAGATCATGACGTACGTATTTGTCTGGAGACCGTGGTTGAAACCAACAGCGCTTATATTGAATAAATTAATTCTTCATCTTCGTGTAATTCTATGATTCGTTAAAAAATTGGCACAAAATAATGAAAAAAAAATAAAATAAAATAAATAAATAAAAAGACCTAAACATAATAATAAACAAAGTTTTATCGTCAAAATCTTTGTATGAAGAGGAAGGACCAAAGGAATTTTTATTATTAATTTATATTTTTCTATCCTTTTTCGAACGCTAAAAATTTCGTTAAAAATCTTTAAGGAAATTTTAACGTATTTTGTTTGTTTTGTTTTTTTCCGATGAAAAATAGATTAATTTCGAAATTCTTGCAGACTTGCATAACTGAATGAAATCATGTTAAGATTATTTTTTATATTTAGAAATTCTTCTTAAAAATATTTGTTCAATCCCAAATTTATTTATTTTTATAAAATTTTGAGAAATTAAAATTCGTTCAACTTAATGTTTTTAGTTGAATAGCAGAACTCCTTAGAGAATTTAAATCGTGTTTCTTTTAGTAAAACAGGATTCCCAGTTACAGTGAATTATAAAATAAAAATTAAAAACTAAGATATTAGGAAAACTTTTGACTGCTTTTATAAATAAAGATATATTATGGACACTACTGCCTTCAGAAAAAAAATCGATGGATAATGAATTTTTGAAATTGTTTTGATACCTACTTTTATTACAACCATCCGTTGTTAATTATGAATAACTTTTAAACATTGAAAGCATTTTCAAAATATGCAGATACGTGTACAAAAAATAATATTCATTTTCCAAATGCTAAAATGACTTATTTGTCACACAATGCAGTAATTTTGCAGATCTATCAGTAGATTAGTAATAACGTGAAAATAAACGCATAGAAAAAAGAAATGACAAAAGAAAGACATTAAGTATAATGAAGGAAATAAAAAATTGTCAGTTACATGAGAGGAGTGCGCCATATTTGATTCGAATGTCTTTGAACTTTCATCCTGTTCCAATCGGCGACTGAGGTCAAAAGAATCGGCGTCAGCCTATTTGAAATCGGATCCGTAGGCAATTAACAACAACACGAAATAAAATACAAGACGAAATCGCCTTTGTAAACCCTCCACATGTCAGACATGTGCCACTTCGGATAAAACTAATACCGCCTGACCGCAATTGTCTAGTAGATGTACAATGTGTGTGTGTGTGTGTGTGTGTGTGTGTGTGTGTGTGTGTGTTTTGTGGGAGCCGTCGATGGCTTTGCTAGCACTAAGTCACAAGTCATCGCAAGTGAGGGTTTGAGCGTCATGGCATTGTTCAGCCTGATTTTCACGCTAAATAACCCGGTCTCTCCGAGAAAAAAATAAATTAGGCATGTCAGATTAAAATAAATTACAAACATAATATCTGCTTATTTTTAATAAAATCCGTTCGTACTCAGTGATAATCTTTCGTGTATTATAATTGAAAGATGTAAGAAATATGCTGTAACTTTTACAATTGATTTTATTATCCATTTCTCAATGTTCCCAAGTACTTTCAATTTCCTTGCGAGATCATTTTCAGGGTGGGGGGTTAAGTTGTGCTAACAAAAAATAGGGCACAAAATGCTGTTGCTAAAAATTTACAGAAACTTTTTGCAACATAGTTGTGTGGCTATTTTCGTTAGTGCGAACAGATTATATTTAAAATAAGCAGACATAATATTTGTAATTATTTAATCTGACATACCTAAAAGATAATTGGCTGTCAAAATACACACACATTATATATATATATATATATATATATGTGTGTGTGTGTGTGTGTGTGTGTGTGTGTGTCCATTAATTCGCGGGGAAAAGAGCATGGCGTTATGCAAAAGGCCACAAACTTAACGAAAATAAGATTTTATCATAAAAATGTTGATGTTATTATTAAGAGGAAAGATCAAAGAATTTTTTAATTACTTTTTTGAATTTTTTAATTCTTTCTAACACGTTCGAAATTTTGGTTAGAATGCTTGTTTTGTTTACGTCATCGTCTTCTACAAAGTTTAACATTGATTGTTTTTGCGCTTTTGTTCTGTTAAAAACACATTCATTTGGAAATTCTTGTACAAATCAAATAATTGTCCGATTTTAATTAAGTTTTCAGAACTTATTCACAAATGAATGAAATTATTTTTGAAATGTTTTTTTTTAGAAAGTTTTGGTAAAAAAAGTTTTTTTTAATGTGTTAACCCCCCCCCTGCCCCCATCGCACTTACTAAATTTCATTAAATTTCGCACAGAACCTTCTTATTTCATGAAATTATTTTTTTTGTTAAAAGTAGAAATCATTGCAGATTGTAAATCACCTACTTATTTTTTCAAATTTGTACCATTTAACTGAAAATTTGCTCTGAATTAAAAAATAATGAATCCAATAAAACTATGCTATTACATAATTACAAAAGCTTTTAATTGTTTTGTTTTTTAAATAAGTAATATTAAGGACATTATTATCTGAAGAAATAAAATTTTTCTGATGAATAATGAATTTTTACAAGAATTTTTTCATTTATTTTTTTACATTTTAATTATAATAATTTATAATAGTTTAAAATCCTGTAAAATTCTGTATTGTGGTATTTATTGGATGTGATATAGTAATTAAGTGGAAACGAAATTTACGAGTTCAAAATTGCAAAAATTAATAAACGTAGTTACGCTTCCCTATTTTAAAATAATTTTTAATTTATTATATTTTTACCATATTTTCATGTATGGTAGACTGAAATTGCCATTATTATGAAAAGATTACGTAATTTAAGAGTTTTGTCCTTTCACTAAGATTCATAAAATTGTCGTTTTGGGGCATGCATACAACCTGTCATCGCCTAATCAGTCAAGACTCCGTCAAACCTTCGATCAGATGAACACAATCAATCGTTAATAATTTGTTGAATATTACATTTTTTATGCTATAAGTAAGTAATTTTTTTTTTAAATCTGCTTAATTTAACTTTCAGTTTTCTAATTTTACTAAAATAAAGTGTCAGAAATGTTTTGAAATATTAAATTCAATGAATTTTTGTTTGTTTACAAATTTTTTTAAAATTAAGAAAATGCCGTTTTTCAGAAAATTTAAGAAATCGAAATTAAATGTGATTTTCAAGTCTATATAATTTCTATCTGAAATACACCAGAAATTTTTAGTTAATAGAAATAATAAATTTAATCATTAAGCTTTTGATTGAATCTAGAATGAAGTTTATGAATGAGTTTAGAGGTGATCACCTTGTTTCTTGTTTAGGAAGGGGTTCCCGGTTCATCCCCTTTCTCTGGTCTTGGTGTTAGTTCAGCTGGAAGCTCTTTGCAGTTACGGAGTATGGTGGCAAAGTCTTTACATTCTGAGGGTACCGGGTTGGCAGTTTCCTGGTTGCTGCTTCCGACTGGTAGTTAGGAGCCCGAACTCTTGCGTAGCGTCTTGAGAGGCCGCTCTGATCAACAGTTGAATAATACCGGGGTTCTTGTAGTGCCATATCGCGCATGGACGGGCGTCCCTGCATGAACGTTCGGTGGGCAACCCCGAGGCCACATTATGTTGTAGGCCGCGCCAGTCTCCATCCTTCACAAGTTGCAAATGATTGACCGACTGATTCTATTCTAAGACCACTCCTTTAACTGAATTACTATGGAAAAAAGCAAACATAATAACAAAACTAAACCAGCTCATTTGAAAACGCCCAAACCTGTCTGCATCTCTTTCACTAACATACGCGGCATCCGCACCAACTTCCCCAGCGTAGATTCTTTCCTCCATAATAACTCACCTGATATATTAGCCCTATGTGAAACTAATCTTAACCCTTCTATCCCCTCATCTGAGTTCTGCGTTCCTGGCTACCTTCCCCTCTTCAGGAAGGACTCCAATGTTCATATGCATGGGCTTGGTGTCTATGTCAGCGAACACCTTCCCTTAGCTAGGGTGTCATCTTTTGAATCCCCAGATCATTCTTTCATGTGCTTCCGCCTCTCACTTCTCAGCTCGATTAGCTATCTCTTCTTTCTGTACCGCTCTCCTTCCTCCCCTGACTGTTCGTTACTTGACATCATTTCTGACAATATTGACAAAGCCATTTCTACCCATCCCTCTGCCCATGTATTCGTGTTTGGTGACTTTAACGCCCACCACACGAAGTGGCTGAAGAACGCTGTCACTGACCCTGCTGGTGTCCACACCATGAACTTTTCAATCACCCAATCCCTTACGCAAGTAGTGGACTTCCCCACGCGTTTCTCCGATAACCCTAACGGAAGGAACTCACTTCTAGACCTCTGCTTCACTTCCATCCCAGACTCTTGCACTACCAGACAACTCTGCCCACTTGGAAACTCTGACCACACTGTAGTGTCCGTCAATATTTCACTCCACTCCCGCCTGACCCATGAAACACAGACAAGTAGAATATCATACTGCTATCAAAGAGCAGACTGGGATTCGTTCCGAGACTTCCTCTGTGACATCCCTTGGAACAACGTCTTTAGTCTTCCCATCGAAGAATGTGCATCCGAGGTCTCCTCCTGGGTTAAGGCTGGCATTGATGCCTTCATCCCTGCTAGGAAATTCCAGCTTAAATCTCATTCGTCTCCATGGTTCTCACCCGCTTGTTCGGCTGCCATTGCCCACCGGAATCATTTCTTCCGACTTTATCGTAACTATGCGTCGGAACAAAACAGGCGCCTTTTCACTTCAGCTCGTAATAAGTGTAAAAGGGTACTTAACGAAGCTAAGATGTTGTTTGCTGCCAGAATGAAGCAACGCATAGCATGCTCTAAATTCGGCTCTAAAGACTTCTGGCGACTCTGTAAAAGAGTACTTAACAAGAGCAAGTCCACAATACCCCCGCTAATCAACAAATTTGAGGTCCTCACCTCCCCAGCAGATAAGGCTGAATGTTTTGCCCGCAGATTCTCGAACAATTCGAGTCTGGACTCGTCTGGAGTTTTTACACCCGACTTCTCACCTAGAACCGAGGCACAACTGAATGATGTCCGCATTACACCTTCGCTTGTCTCTAAGATAATCTTAAAACTTGACCCTCACAAAGCGAGCGGTGGTGACGGAATCCCAACCATAGTCTTAAAGAAATGTGCCCCTGAACTCTCCTCTATCCTTTCTAAGCTCTACAACCTCTGCCTATCTGCTTCCTGCTTTCCTGCCTGTTGGAAATCTTCCTCTATAGTTCCTATATTTAAAAACACTGGAGAACCCTCTGACCCTGCAAATTACCGCCCTATCAGCCTTCTTCCGATCTTTGGCAAAGTGTTCGAAGCCATTATCAACGCCGAGGTGGTTCAGCATCTCACAGCACACAGGCTCCTCTCGGACAAGCAATATGGTTTCCGCTTCACCAGGTCTACTGCTGATATGCTAACGACCATCACCGAGTACATATACCAGGCACTCGACAGGAATGGCGAAGCTCGAACCGTTGCATTGGATATATCTAAGGCGTTCGACAGAGTTTGGCATGCTGGCCTTCTATGTAAACTGCGGAGCTATGGTATAACTGGACATTTGTTTGAACTAATCCAGTCATTCCTCTCTAACCGCACAATGAAAGTGGTATTAAACGGACATGCCTCTCAGAACTACCATACAAACGCAGGTGTCCCCCAAGGCTCCATCTTAGGTCCTACACTCTTCCTGATATATATTAATGATCTCCCTGATTCCATAAGAACCCAAATAGGTTTGTACGCCGATGACACCACAGTTTACTCTCGCCTCCAACAAAAATCTGGTGTAGGCGTCAAAGCTAAACTCGCAGCCGAGATTGAAAAAGACCTCCAATCCATATTGGACTGGGGTAAGAAGTGGCTAGTAAATTTTAATGCTTCTAAAACGAAGCTACTGTCAATTAACCATCATCGACAATCTCACCTACCTCCCATTAGCATGGACCAGGCTTGCCTCCCAGAGAGTAAAACACTACGCCTCCTTGGTCTCACACTTTCAGCGGACCTCAAATGGAATGACTATATCGAATCCATTGCTAAATCCGCTGCTATGAAAGTCGGTTCTCTGTGTAGGGCCCGGAAGTTTTTTCCGTCTAAATCTATCCTGCACATTTACAAATCTACCATCCGCCCGTGCATTGAATACTGCTGCCATATCTGGTCGGGTGCCCCTGCTGTTCTCCTCGGGCTTCTCGATAAGGTTCAGAGGAGGGTCTGTAATGTGATAGATACCGACTTGGCAGACCGCCTGCAGTCTCTCTCCCACCGGCGAGACGTGGCTTCGCTGTGTCTCTTCTATAAATACTTTCACGGCTTCTGCTCCGATGAACTTAGATCACTGGTGCCCCCTAAATACGAATTTGCACGAGATACTAGATTAGCAACTAGATCCCACCCTTTTACAGTGAAATCGATAAAATGCAGCCGTAACTTCTACTCCAACAGTTTCTTTCCTCGCACTTCCCGACTGTGGAATTCTCTTCCAAACGATTGCTTCCCCGACGGCTACAATCTTCAGGAGTTTAAATGTAAGGTCAATAGACACCTCCTAACACACTAACCTGCTCCCATTCTATCAAACACTCTTCCCATCTGCCCGACACTCATCCTCGCTATCCTTACTCATCTATTACCTTTCTCTTGACATTCCCTATGTCTATCCACTCCTTCTCTTTACCTTCCCCTATGTAGCCCCATGCGCAATAGTGGCAGTGGAATGCCTTGCTTGGGGTGAGATGATTAAAAAAAAAAAAAAAAAAAAAAAAAAAGTCTTCAAGAATGTTTTTCAATTTAAAAATTTCATTTTAAAATTAGGTATCGAAAATTTATGCTCAAAAGTGGAGGCATATATATATGTATATATAGAAATGGTTCGCGGGAAGAAGTTGTTCCAATGGAATTTACTTCTCACTAATGAAATACAGAAAGAATATAGGTGGTTTGCTAACATCTAAGTGGCATGGCGTAGGGACCAGGAAATGTTAATCGTCCGAACACCTTTTTTAAGTATCAATAGAGCAGTGAGATGCTTGTCACATTCCGTTTGTCGGGATAGATAGTTTGATGGTGGAGAATAATTCGTCACTCCATTCGCCCGACGCTTTTGGACTCTATCAAAGCTGGAGAGAGCGGTCTGACCAGCTCCCACCCAAATATGATAAGAGTACATCATCAGAACAATTACCATGAAAGTATTTAAAGAAACGGCATTAGGAAACTACATTATAGCGGTGGGAAGGTGACTGAAGGCGAGATGCCAGATGAGGATCAGTAATATTATAAATTCTTCCTAATTAATCAACTGTCACTAAATACTTAGCAGAAACACCAAATGATGCTGACGAAAGGCAAATTGGTTCTCTCTCTCTCTCTCTCTCTGTCTTTCTTTCTTTCATATACATATATATATATATATATATATATATATATATATATATATATATGTATATTCACATGGATATTAATAAATATACATAGTAATATACACGCAAGTACGCGAACATATATAAATATTTTTCTGGTATTAATAAAATAAAATCCCGGAACAGTCAGTTCATAATATGCACCTGATAACTGGATATTGAATGGAACTCCGAGTCTCCGAGTCGTACTGTAGACGTAGGATAATATATATATATATATGCGGTCTTGTTATCCGATTGAACTCTCTAGAGAGGAAAATTTCCAAAACAATTGCCGCTTCTGTGCTTTACGCGTTACTCCTCAGTTATGAATTGGGTTCTCTTGGCTTCTGGCGAGTGTATACACTGTAGATATATGATTCGTTAAAATTTCCTCCAATCTCAGATGTGCACCGATAGTTTAGGGGTAGGTTCTCTGATTGATACCAAATCGATCGGGTTTCGATTCCAGCTTGATACAATCGGATGTCTAACCACACTAATGAGCTGTTACAGCGAAACAAGCTTGTATGTGTATGACTATATATATATGGCGTGTATAATGATAATGTATACGCTAAAAAATCTACCTTCTTCTACCGAGCGCCAATAGCCCAGAGGTAGAATCGCCGACTGACGCCAATTCGGTCGGGTTTCAGTCCTGGATTAAAAGCAATCGTAGTCTAACCGTACTGATGAGCTGTAATACAGCGAAACTGATCTGTCTGCGGATGACTATATATATATATATATATATAGTTTTAAGGAATGCTATGATTATGAATCAAGTGTTAAATAGTGAGTATGTAATTATAAAAGTGGACACTGAGGACAACATCGAGAGGTGACAGTTTGTTTTATACTTGAAAACAATCTTCGGTTAATTACATGAATAAATAGTAAATATAACAACAAACTATGACTGCCCACATAAACACAACTAAATATAATATTAATAATAGTAAGAAATAATTAACTAACGAGTAATAAATACATCATTGTGCAAATCAACTGAAACAAAGCGAATGATTACTTCCCAGGATCTTTCACACTTTTCCTGATCACGTATACATGGTCTCTTGGCATTGATTTTTTTTCTTTCAACCGCATTTTCCTTTATGTTTTGGACTGATGGAACCAGTTTGTTTTTTCGCCTTGGTGACACAAGTGATTGTCGGAAGGCTGACACCAACAATACCCGAGGTCTTTCTGTAAGGTTTGCCAGTGTGATCGTGCAGCATTACAATTTTCGTACACTTCCTTGGAGTAACGTTCATCGCAGACAATGGCCGTAGGACAACTATTAGACATTCGAGACGGTAGTGTCTGGGCATGATTGAAATCTGATGCTATCACGGATGACGCAACATTTTTCAAGGCCAAACAAATTTCATCAAGCACTCTGATAATAGATTCATATGACTGCAGACCACTGCAAATGACTTAATCTGAGGAAAAAACAGAAATCGATTACACCCTGTAACCCCAGTGGATCTAACACTTACCGTATGGTGAAAGAATGGAAACTAAAGCCGTTGTTTCAATTAATTTGCAGATCGTTGTACATTAACAAACGGCATTAAAAAATTACTACAAATAACCGCATTTGGATCCTCAATATTTCTAGAATAATTTGAAATATAACTGTTATTATGCCCACGATAACCGTTAGAATAATACAAGACCTGACTACTCATAATACACTATTGACCAGCATATATAAATAGTCGAACCAAAACACAATGCAACTGTCTTGAAGCTTGCGTTAGCAAGATATTTTAACATATTGCGGTAGTGAACTATGTTCTCACCAGGCAGTCTACTACTGCAACTATATACCAGACAGTTGATGTTTGTCATTTGTTTTTTTTACGACTTATAAACCCTAGGATATGCGTTGTGGCGCAGTGAATAACGGCTCGGAACGAGAAATCGTGGAGCCCAGTTGAATTTCCAGTTGAATTTCCTGCATTTACTTACGCACAAACACACTTGGGAAAGGGTATTAAACTGTCTCTTCCCTTCAATTAAAAGTTAAATAACAGGACAGATTGGGTTCTATAGTCTTGGCTGGCAACCAGTTTTCCACAGAAAGTAATAACAACTAACTGCGGGATAATCTTCCGCCAAATAGTCATGTCTCGAAAGAGACATGATCGCCTAAGCGTGTATCACGCATGTCACTTAACTGACTAATCAACTCATTTGTCTGTTATTTAAACCGAAATTATTTTGAGTTGTATATATAAATATATATATATATATATATTTTTTTTTTGTTTTTAATCATATCACCCCGAGCAAGGCGGCAACGCCACTGACGCGCAAGGGGCTACGTAAGGGTAAAAAGAATGGAAAAGAGAAAGCCGGAAACCACATCCTAAACAGGAAACAAGGGATGAGCCTCTTCACCTGTTCAATAGATGTGGGTGGAGTGTGAACCGGGCGATAGTTTAGTCTATCTACTCCAATTGAAAAAAAAGAATAATAAAGGAAAAGAGTGAAAAGATTGGAAAAGAGAAAACCGGAAACCGCATCCTAAACAGGAAACAAGGGATCAGCCTCTTCACCTGTTCAATAGATGTGGGTGGAGTGTGAACCGGGCGATAGTTTAGTCTATCTACTCCAATTGAAAAAAAAAATAAGGAAAAGGGTGAAAAGATTGGAAAAGAGAAAACCGGAAACCGCATCCTAAACAGGAAACAAGGGATGAGCCTCTTCACCTGTTCAATAGATGTGGGTGGAGTGTGAACCGGGCGATAGTTTAGTCTATCTACTCCAATTGAAAAAAAAATATTACGGTGTGTGCGCCTGCGCATAATAGCATGAGTGAACACCGAGACACAGAAAAATTCTCACAAGTCCAATAAATAAAAGGCCTAAAAGTATATATAAACATAAAAATAGTCTTTAATGAGAAATATCTTGCTTTTTTCTATGATTTTCGCTTTGAAGTCCGAAAAGATCAAAAGATGGTGTTTTTTTTTATATTTGTGTAGTCTGACTCTCTATTGATTTGAAAAGTACGACAGCAAGTCAATCGAATGCCGAACAGAATCCAATATATTTAAGATAAGAGGGCGTCTATCCAAATTTAATACAAATTAGGACGGCCATTTTTTTCTTTCATTCTACACTTGTCACAAAGCCAAATATATCAAACATTTTTCTCCCATCGAAACGGCTAAGTTTTCTGATCACGAAAAGTACGAACAATGGTAAACTATTTTTTTTTTTCAGAAAATCTATTTGATGTCGAAAATCGCAGTATGGGTATCTCTATTATAATCACACACACACACACGCGCGCTTATTCAACCGTCACTTCATGTGATGTTGGAAGGATTCATTAAAATGTCAAAATCTTTTAATTTTCATTTTTTTTAATGAATCATATTGTTTAAGTTAATGACTGAATAAGGTTCTTGGGAGTTATACGACTATAAAACACACGTAGAAATTCCCTCACGACATCGTGAAATATTTGAGATTATCAGCTGTAATAAAACATTTCAACAATCATATGTGTGGATGCAGATCAGTAGTTAAAGAGGGGGGTGCAAATGAATAGATTCAAATTTGACAAAGTATTCTATTTCACGTAAGCAGACGTTATCACCTCCTAGCTTCCTTTTCTTTGTTTCTTTCTTTCATTTTATGATGCCTACTTTCTCACTAAAACCAAATAGGGTTTCTGAGAACATTTCTTTCGTCTTTCCTCGCAGTCAACACAGAATTGTCAATTATTTATCTCAAGGTAATGGCAGGATGTAACGCAAGCGCTTGCTTACTAGTTAAAAATGGAACACGCACAATTATACAAATATTACCTCCGCCTCAGTCGCGTTTGTCTGTTTGTGTGTTTGCTTGTCTGTCTGTTTATATATAGATAAATATAGAAATCACACGCACACAGATGCACACACACACACACACACACATATATATATATATTAATTCAGATACTTTAATCCAAGCGAAAAAAGCAGTAAGGTAAATTCCAAGAACACGATCCTAATTAATATTTTATTTTAATATTAAAAAATGATACAGGAAGAGAGCTCCATGTAATAAAATATTACAGAGCAAATATAAATTAAAAAAGGATTAATTCAATGATGTTGAATGACCATTTCGATATGAAGATCCCCACGGGGGATAACACATCACCTCAGCAACAGAAAAATCCTTTCAGAAACTGGAGAAAAATCAGTCGACTTTTCCTTTTAAATAGATTTGCAAAGAAATTAAAAAAGAAAAGAAAAAAGAAAAAGAAAAAAAAGAAAAAGATAAAACAAAATAAAATCAAATAAACAAGAAAAGAAAAAATTGACATCGTCTGGGTTCGCAAAAAATGGAAAGAGAATTGTAACTTAAAAATTAACAGACGGCCGTGTTGAATTGATGTAAGGTTAAGCAACACGGAAAACAGGTGGGAGATAAGAGAGATAAAGGAAGGAAGGGAGGGAAAAAAAGAAAAGAAAGAAAAACAATTATATATTACAGACGCTGGACATATTCAAAAACCTAACTTCCCAAAAGCGTTGAAGTATTAGAAAAAGGGTTTTACTTAAAAAGGCATATAATTATTATTAACCAGTTATTGGTCAGAATTAAATTAGACCAATATACTATTGTACTAAAAAGTGCTCAATACATATATATAGTAGAGCTTTTAAATATTTTCATTTGGAAATCACTTGATTACGCAACCTTCACTTCAACCTCTCGGTATATTCAGGCGTATTATATCTACTTATTCTCCAGTGTTTTATTATATATATATATATATAATTCTGATTCTCCAGGAGTTATTTACAAAGCAGAAGTACCAGCTACAGATGAACAAAGAAAACACATACTTGGGGTCTATTGAAGAAACTTTTAAAATATTGTTGGTATAATCACAGCTAGAAAACCTTCAAAATTGTACCAAACTGGCTAACCACGTGTGGAAATTGAAAGAAAAAACGGCAAAGCTCCTGATATAAAATGGAGCATGTTAACAAAAGTCAAACCATACAACGATTGTGATGCCCGTAGATTGTGCCAAGAAGAAAAATTAGCCATAATAAACACATTAAAAAATATATTTTAGGATCATACAAACCCGGATGAAAGTGTTTAAAATTCTTGAAAACCCCTTTCCTATTTTAAAATATTAAATTCTAGTTATTTTAAACCTTCAGTCATGCGTTCTGAAAATCCCTGGTGTACAGTTGAAATAAAACACTGGTTAATAATAATTATCTATATATATATATATATGAATGTGTGTGTGTGTGTGTGTGTGTGTGTGTGTGTGTGTGTGTGTGTGTGTGATTTCTATATTTATCTATATATTTTTATCTATCTCTATATAAAAGTATATACTACTTCAAACGTTATTATAGTGGATACTCGTATTTGAAATAGAAACCCCATTTTCATTTTTGCTATAAACAGCGTGTTGTATGCATGTCGGTCATCAAAAATAGGTTGTCTATTTCAAATATGAATATCCACTGGATTAAAGATTGAAAGAATAAAAATATTGGATCAAAATGAAATCCATTAATTATTTAGAAATATGCATATATCTATAACAATCTACACACACACGCACACACACACACACACACACACACACACACACACACATATATATATATATATATATATATATATATATATATATATGCAGGTTTCATTAAATAATATTGACAAGTTTTGTCTATTTATTTTATGCAAATTCTTTTCATATTGCCTGATAAGCTTAATAGCGTTATCATTAAATGAAGAAAGAAATTCACAATATTGAAGCATAATATTGTTATAATCCAATCTAAGCTTTCGGCTTACATAAGCCATTTTCAAAGATGCCAGTTACATACATTATAACAATTCACGAACATTCTTCTCCCCCGGTTAGCGATTTAAACAAAAGCAGACTGTCATTATTCTTTGTCCATGAATTGTTATAATGTACGACGTAATTGGCATCTTTGAAAATGGCTGATGTAAGTCGAAAGCTTAGATTGGATTATAAAAAAAAAATGATGTATCACTATTGTGAATTTCTTTCTTCATTCAATGATAATGCTATTATGCTTATCAGACAATGAAAAGAATTTGCATAATATAAAGAGACAAAGTTTGTCTATATTATTTAATGAAATATGCATCAACGAAAAAATGCTGCCTAAATACACACACACACACAATATATATATATATATATATATATATATATATATATATATATATCCGAGTGAGTATAGAATGAGGAGAGAAAATAATTTTTTTTCCCGCCCAAAACATTAATTTAAAACAGTGCTCGATATATGATGTATAGAGCTGTGAATATTTATTATAAATTATGTTTTAGAACATGTACATAATTTTTTATATATATGTCCTCTTCTCTACAATCATATGGTTGTTTCAGTGTTTGGACTCAAAAGTCTAACGGTCAAAACGAAAGACACATTCACTTAATTATCAATAACCCCAACCAACCTCCACGACAACAACAAACCAAATAAAAACAGAGAATGATTTCAAACTCTTACTCTTTACTTCTCACGATGATGTGTTTGAGTCTAAATACTGAAACAACCATATGATTGTAGAGAAGAGGACATATATAGAAAAAATTATGTACATGTTCTAAAACATAATTTATAATAAATATATATATATATATATATATATATATATATATGCACAGCGTGCGATGGGGAAATTGTTGTCATTTATAATTTAGATTTAGAGCATTCCATTTGATTGTTTTTGGTTTTGTTGACAGTAGAGTATAGTCGTGTCAGTTGGGCACCATCTGCGAGAAAAAGAACAGCATGACGCAATTCACTTCACAAGAAATTTGGAAACCGTATGCTGTACTGTTTGACTTTCGCGCCGGAATCTACAATTAGAACACTTTAAAATGTTTTGGTCTGAGGCCAGTGCAGAGGATTCGGAAAGAGTTGGATAAATCTAATGATGACTTCAAACCTCTTTGGGGTGATTACTAGTGAAGACGATACGATGCCTCCATTCATCTTCCCACAGAACCTCAGACTCAACACGGAGGAGTAATTACACTATGGAGTGTTCCAGTTAAAATAGCCTTGAGCCAGTCTTGAGACAAGGCAACTAAATTTTGCAATTAACTTTATAAAGGAGACTTGTATTGTTTTTTTTTTTCTTAAAAAAAAAAACAACTATTTTTACTTTAGACAAGAAAAACAATAGGAATTAAAGAGAAAAATTATATTCAAATGACGATCTGTGAAAAGTCCAAAGGTGTGCAGGTTAGTGAACGTGTAAAACCCAAGCTTGGTGAACTTTGGAGCATCGTTTTTTCTATTTGAAAGGTAAAAGAAGAAATCCGAGAATTTCCAAAAATAGAGATGATTTGTAAGATAAACTAAATCGAGCGAGATCAAACTGACCTGAATTATCGAATTCGACATTCGTGCCATGTAAACCATATGGAAGTAAGGCTTTGCTAATTGGCACGTGTCTTGGTGACGTACCGCCTTGGTAACGGGTGAAGAAGATAAACACCACCCCTTCATTCTAGATGGTTTTACAGATACCTCCACTTATTCCTAAATTTAAATTGAATTTTTAAAAATAAAAAGTTTACTTGAAGCTTTAATTTTAACTTTAATTGAAAGCCAAGAGATCGAATTTACTAATTCCAGTAAGCAAAATACCGAAATTATATTGATCAGAATCTTAAACTTTTTTGGTTTAAAAAGATTTCAATTTTTCGGCCATTTTTCATTGTAAACAGAAGCGAATTCTCGGTTTTAAAAATATTGCAAAAATAAAATACACCTCGCTGCTTTAAATTTTAAAGTTGCTTTAAATTTTAAAGGGGTGATTTGCAAAGCAAATGTTGAAACGACGGCATAGGAAACACTAAAGCGAGTTGAAAAAATTGTACCTTGCTGAAAATGTTTATATAGTTTGTTTTTTTTTTTGTTTTTTTTCATGCATGGAGGGCAACGCTTGAAACACGTGGCCTTTTAATGATGTATTATCTATGGCCACCTGTAATAAGAAAATACGAGCAATCAGTATGCACAAAATAAAAATGTTTTAATTATTTTAAAAATACATTGGCTAAATTATTTGTATTAAGGTTTTCGATTTTCGATTAATAAATGTAGTCTTCAAGCAAAAATTTCACACCCTAACGTTAATGATGGAGGACGAAATTTTTAAACATTTTTGAAACTTTATAAATTATTATAATAAAAATAATTTAAAAATAATTAAAATGAAAACAAATCTTGTAAAAATTCATTATTCATGGAATTTTTTTTCTATTCAGACTATGATATTTTTTATTTATTTTGTTTATAAAAGCATTTAAAAGTTTATCTAAATAAAACATGGCATTTTTATTTTCGCAATTCGGAGCAGATTTTCTAAAAATGTTCTACTTTTGAAGAAAAGAAGAGAGTTGATTAGCATTTCCCAATGACTCTTGAATTTAATTAATATTAGGTTTTTGGCGAATTTCTAGACATTTCCAGAATTTAATTCATGGGAGAGGGGGTAACATATGTAAATATATTTTTTACCAATATTTTCTAAAAATAAATATTGCAACAATGATTTCAGTCAATTAAGAATAAGTCCTGAAATTCTCATCAAAATTTGACCATTATTTGATTTTTCAAGAATTTCCAATTTCATGTGTCTTTCACCGGCAAAAAAGTGCCTTGCATAATATTACTTTGCTGTTATAAAATCCTTGTAAAAATTACGTCACTCACGGACGAATGAAAAACAAGATTTTCTACCAAAATTTTGAACGTGTTAGAAAGAATTTAAAAAATAACTCAAAAATACTTTGATCTATCCTCTTAATAATAACATAAACATTTTACCGATAAAACTTGGTAAAGCTCATACCACAAAAATAGACCCAGGTACACTCATAGTAAGATTTGACGTGAACTACCTGTAGAATAGCATACCTCATGAACTAGGTAAACAGGCCATAACATTTTGGATTGAAAAATACTCATAAATATTTCCCACACGCTGCACAAAAAATCTATTATACAGAGTATTCAACTAATTTTAGACAACAATTCATTCCAATTTAACAACTAAAATTATATTCCAACTACAGGTACTACGATGGAGACAAAAATGGCACCGACATATGCAACACTCACACTAACATATCTAGAAGAAAACCTATAAAATTAAACAGTACACAAATATGAGGAGGCATAAAAACAGAATTCACTAAATCAGGAAAAAAGATATCTAGATGATTGTTTTATCGTTTGGAAATCAACATGGGAGACATAAATAAACTACAAAATCTACTCCAAAACTTGCACCCAAAATTAAGTTCAAACTAGAATATAGCTATAATGAATTGTCACTCCTAAACATACTCATTAAAAAACAAAAATAATTACATCATCACAGACATTTACTATAAACCCACAGACACACAACAATACCACCATTTCAAGAATCACCACCCTAAAAGTTGTCTAAACCCCGTCCCCCTACTCCCTAGCATGACAAATTTGCACAATATTAGTTGACAAAATCATTCGTAAAATTCGCCTAGAGAAACTACGAAAAATCCTACAAATAAGAGGATACCCCAATCCACTAATAAACAAAGGTTTCCAAATGGCAGAAGAAATATCATTAAAATCTCTCCGGAATAAAAAAAAAAAGAATAAAAATTTCACGCATACGTTTCTACACACAACAAAAACAACCCAGAATTATTTACAAAGATAAAAAGACACATAAAAATTTTCAACAAAAATAATAAAATAAAATAAATCTTAAAGACAACTAAAATAATTAAAAGCAAACGCCAACCCCAGATAAAAAAAAAACAAAACAAAACATACTAACTTCATCAAAATTTCAGCAACACATAACACAGGGGGTCACAAAATGCAACAAAAAAGATGTTGAGTATGCAACATAATAATAGAACGAAGGCACTTCAAGTTCGAAGACACATCTACATTCGAAATAAAAACAAATCCGAGCTGCAACTGTAAAAACGTAATTTACGCATTAAAATGTGATGAATACGCAAAAATATACATGAGGGCGACACAAGGCCTAAATAAAAAAGTAGCCCTGCACAAAAGTAACATTAAACTAATCAATAACAGGAAAATGTACGCTTCCCAAAATTTGCACGAATCTAGTGGAGGTAAATTCAGAGTAATGTCTATCTACCAAAATGCAGATTATGACACACTCATGATGCAAGAAGAAATATTTATAAAAAAATACAAGCATTCCCCCAACAAAACAACATGAAAAAATTAAGAAACAAACACAGACACACCAAATTCAAACATGCCAAAAAATATAAAATAAAATTTCAGGGATCATTGCAAAAAATAGTATTCCAAAAACAAAACAAAAAAAGAACTATATAACCGGTAGAATTGAATCAAAATTGCTGAAAAAAATTTTGAAGTATAAAGATGAAGTCAAATTGCGCCAGTCAGTGTAGATTTTTTCTGCCTAACGAAAGGTGTATGATTCCCTAAATGGAGGTAATTTAACAAGCGTGTGTGAAAAAAAAACAAACAAAAAAAACACGCATATGAACTTTCTGACAGGCTCACTGACCACTTATCTATATATAAACGATATTCTAGGCCACCAGAAAGACAAACGGATCACAATATGTAAAGTCACAAGTTTATTTGCCTGAAGAGAGTCAACTTTGGACTCGAAACACATGTACCGACACAAATACCATTACGAACACTTTATATATTATACACAAAGTAACTAATAATAATAATAATAATAATAATAATAATAATAATTATATATATATATATATATATATATATATATATATATATATATATATATATATACGTGTGTGTGGGGGGGGTTGCGTATTTATCTAGTTATTTTCGTTTTACGTTGGTTTTAATGCCGAATAAACAACAACTTACATCATGATTATTTTATCAGCTTGAATAATCATTTTCCCCAGTGCTGGTTTTGTGGGTGTTAAAATCTTCCGGCTTCCACCTCCTTCCAAATCTCTTGAATGATAAGCAGGATAAGACTTAATAATCATGCAGACCACAGTGACCTACCGTACGAGAAGCAACAGTTCTAAAAAAATTTAATCTACTTAAGTTGATAGCATCGCTTTTAAAATGGGCTCTGATTTGACAGTGAGAACAATTGCACCCACAGACACCACAAAATGAAAAAAGTCGGGGAAGCTAAATCAGATATTAAATTGGACAAGTATATTAGATATTGAGTTTTAAATATTCCTGAGTTTATATTTTTTAATCTGATCTTGCATAAAATGAATATTTTTTAAAGATTTACTGTACATATTCTTTTTCGCTTCTACTTATTTTTCTGCAGTTAGATTTTAAAAAAGTTTTCGCAGTTAAGATTTATATGAAATTCTCAGAAACTAATGTTTGGAAGAGAGAGAGAGAGAGAGAGAGAGAGAGAGAGAGAGAGAGAGAGAAATTTGGTTTTCTTATTTACTTTGCAAAATTGATGACAGGAAAAGAGTTTATAAATGATGCTGTTTACCTCAATCATGTTATGGGATGCAGCCTAGAAAACAAATTTCGAGTTCTCTTTATTTCTTGCTTTCATAAAAAAGAGGGAAACTAAACCCTTTCTCCAGTAGCACTTCTAGGGACGTGGATGGATCAGATATAACCCAAAACAACCAGCGTCACTGATAGTAATTTGTAAAACGGACCAGAATCCTTGGAAGTCAGTTGTAAAACTGGCCAGAGTTTTTGGACATCTGTGGAAAACGGACCAGTATCTTTGGAAATCATTTGGAAAACAGACCGGTGTCTTGGAAAGTAAGTTGTAAAATGGACCAGAGGCTTTGGAAGTCACTTGTAAAATAGACCAGATTCTTTGCAAGTAAGTTATAAAAAGGACCAGATACTTTGGAACTAAGGTTTGAAACAGATCATAATCAATGGAAATAAGTTCTAAAACAAACAAGAATCTTTGCAAATACATTGTAAAAGAGAAATAAGCAATAAAGTAAGAAATTAAATTTAAAAATAAATCATCACGCCATTGTGATCGAATTCATTAAAAAATAGGAATGGCCTTCTACACTAATTCACCAAAAATTATCCAAGGCGAGGCGTTTACTATGAGAGTTTTCTTCAGTAAATAGGCCATAATGATTTCTGTTCTTTATACTCTGTGAATTGTTACGACTTCTCGGGAATTATAATGGAAAGGTTTTCCACTACCTTCTCCAGAGTTTAGAATTCAGTTTTCCTTATCCTAGACTGCTTGCGACCGAAGACTAGATACCCCAGTCAACCCTTTTATTTACTCCATAGCTACACGTACGCTCCATCAGAAAATTACATGAGTACCAATTCTATAAAATCTGTATTCTTATCGATTCGCCGGTAAACAAATTTTTATTTTATATTATTTTAATTATTATTTAATGGTAGTTATGGTCTAAATATTTGAAGATCTTGTGTAGTTCGCAAGTTTCTCACAGGACTATGGCCATTTAAAAGATTTACATAAGTTTAATTTTAAACATAGAAGACTCATTTTATATTTACAATGTTAACAGTTTCTATCAGACACTTTTCTTCGAATTAAATATTCGTAGGACGCAATGTATATGATACAAATCCTATATCATCCAACAATAAATAAAACACAAAAAGTAAAATTGCACACCCACAAAAATGGATCATAATGACTAAAAACATTTTGGAAAAACCTAAGGCAAATTTCACAAGTCAGTGTGAAAATTAAGATTCTGGATTCTTATTAGATAGGAAATAGCAAATTTATCTATGATCCAGGTCATATTTTTAACACCTAAAAAAACTGGGTATGCTGTTTCGATCCAGTCACATGACTAGATTTCACTACTTAACCACGTACCTTGACTGGCAAAAGTCGGTCAAAATAGAAGCAGCATAGAGACGACACGCTAAAACGTAACAAAAAGTAATTTCAATACGTCGACCCTGTCATACCTCGTCGACATACATTCATTCTCTTCCTCCTTCCAATTTTCCTTTCTTCGTCTTCACTCACACGCCGTCAAAGAAACAACAACAACAATAAGATACTTCAACTGACTCCTAAAAACTAAAATCCGATAAGTACAATTTCCTTTATTACTTGATCTTCTTTTTCACTTTCTCACCGGCCATAAGAAAGGGAAGGGAACACAGACTTTATTAGCAACCTGTTACTATTTCTACATACACACATTCTACTACTATCAACTATAAGGATTCATTTAACTGCTTACTACTATTTCTCTGGAACATTTAACTATGTACATTTTCACTTTGAACATTTTCTTCTTACAAATTTGTTATTTTGTTTAATTAATAAAAATTTTACTTTAAAATACAAGACGAAATATTTTATTCTTCCACATTCCAACATCTAATCTTCAACCTTCTGATATTTTAAATTATGGGGAAATTGGTTGTATATGATACAAAACAAATTTGATAAACATCACCGAGGTGCACTACAATTGTTAATGGGATTTATTTTTAATTATTTTACTCCATCAAGCGATAAATACCAAGAAAACGTAAGGGGTTACTGGTAGTAAAAAAGAAGAAGAAAACTTTAAAAGATACCGGAAAACCAATCCAATACCGGTTGCAGGAAATAAATCTCTACAGCTCTTCAAAAGGCCAGGGAAGTATCCGAACCGGCACGAAAGACGATGCGTTGTTTCTGCTTGGCAATCGAGAGTTAAACTACACAATTTGAACATTTGTTCTCACAGATATCTCCCCTATATGACCGTGAATGCTGGACAATCTCCTCACAGATAAAGAAAAGACGTGAAGCAACAGAAATGCGATTCAGCAGAAGGATGCTGAGGATAAGTGAGCAACGACGTTTTAGAGAAAATGGAAACAAAAAAGACTCTTATACTTCAAGAACTTCGATATCCGGAAGAAATAGTTAAAATTTCTAGGGCGCGTAATGAAGAAAGAAGGCTTGGAAAATCTGATACTCAAAAGACAAATTGAAGGCAAGAAGGACAGAGAAAAACAACGTAAAACATGTTTAGCAAGCTTGATTAAAGACGTGCGGAACAGGATTTAGGAGAAATAACAACAACAAAAAAAAAAACGAAATTTATTAAGAGCGACAAAGGGTAGGAAATTACAGAAAGCTATGATCACCTACGCCCTGAGAGGTCACGGTACACACACACACACACACACACACACACACACACACACACACACACACACACACAAAAAAAAAAAAAAAACTACGTAAGAATATTGTTAGCTTTGAAATACAATGTAAAACATAAAGATCTGCAAAACACTCAATCTCACAGACGTTGTGAAATCATTACTTACGGATTTATTTGATGAAAAACAAATCACTAATTCGATGGCATTGAGAAATGAATAATGTAATACGTTTATGAATTGGACAAAGTGCAGTGTCTATCTGGACCATTATGAGAGAAAGTGCCAAATGAAAGACTGTTGATGGTACATATGAAGGCACAGATGTAATTTTCTACCAGGTTATTTAAATCGGTTCATGAGGATAGAACGAAATACGGTTAACAAGTTATTGGAGCTCTGTAATACAATCACTTTACAATATCTTTTCAATAACCAAGTTATTTTAAATGATTTTTCATGGAAAGTCAATGATATGTAATTTTAATTTTTCATTTATAAACGAGTTCTTATATATTTCCAACATTGCTTTTAATCAATAAAACATATTTTATCAAGGTTTCGCTATCCTTTACATTGGGATAATTGGGTTCGCTGTTCTTTACATGGAAATGTTATGTTTGTTAATCTTGACAAGATGAAATAAAAACAAAACAGAACTAACTTTGATTTAAAATTATAATCTCTTGTGCTGACTTAAAATTTGTGGTAAGTAACTTTACATCATGTGCGCTGTAGTGCAGCGGATATCGACTCGAGAACCAAAAATCGGATACCAATTTCGAATTCCAGATGAATTCGTTGCATTCACGTACGCGCTAATACACTTTGGAAAGGTATTAATCCGTCATGGATGAAATAACAAGACAGATTGGGTTATAATGCTTTGATTGGCAACCAGTCTACTGCAGAAAATAACGGCAACTTACTAGGGGAAAATCTTCTTCCTGGTCAGACATGTCTCTTTTGGGACATGTTCACCCAAGCGTTATCACGTGTGACACTTAACTGACTGACTTAATTCATTTCTGTCCTAGAGATGGTAACTACCTTAGAATTTAAACCAAAGCTTGTGAATAAGCAGAAAAAAATCCCCATTACAGCTTACGAATTCAGCTTGAAGAAGTAAGTAATAACTACAATTTCAAAAGCAAGATTTAACGGTTGACTAAGAATATCCAAAAACAACTGTGAAGGGTCTCCTTTGAAGGTCTTTCTGTTGTACGCAGTAGATTAACTTTGTTATATGTTTGTGCTATGTGGTAGTAATGATGAAAGTGGTCGGGAAAAGTCAGTTCCGTTAAACATACTAGCCTCTATCAATGGTGCGTGATTTTTGCTGTTAAAACCAGCAGCTTGGCAATGACAAAAAAACAAAAAACAAAAAAACAAAAACAAAACAAAACAAAACAGAAATGAATTGGAGTTGATGAATATTCATTCCGGGTTTCTGCACATAATCAAGTTGATTCACTAAAAATATGAGCATGAAACAATGAAAAAATACCCGAAACTTAAACAAAACAAACATTTATTTTGAAAATCTTTGTTATTATTAAGAGAAAATAAAGGACTTTGTGATTATTGAATTATGTTCCTTTATCACTTTCAGAACGTGCGAAGTTTTGCTTTAAAATCTTGTTTTTGCTTCAGTAGGTGTGGGGAAATTGGTATAGGAAATTTTAATGTTTTTTGGGTTTTTTTTTCGGTGAAGAACACATTAATTTGTAAATTCTAGCAAAAATCTAATAATTGCCAGATATTAATGAAACTTTCAGGTTTTATTAGCAAATGATTGAACTTATTTCAGAAATGTTTCCTTAAAAAAATTTGGTAAAAATTGATTGTATTTTAAAAATTACACTATTTACATTATTCGGTATATTTCCTCATCTTTATTGCTATGTTTACGTCATTTCCGTCATTGTAGGCCCCGTCTTTTTTCAGGTGCAAGGAATTTCGAACCGTACCTTTTATTACGATCACTGGGGTTATCATTCTCCTTCCATGTGCAATGCCTCTTCTGGTAGCCATATAGTTATCTCCTTTTAACTTAACTCTCTAAGTTATTTATTAACCACTGCTTAAGCCTGTTACTGAACTCGCAACTCTTTGAATCAAATCACTGGAACTAAGCAACGTCTATATCCACTGGGCCATATGTTCTTGAGTTAAAGGGAGATAACTACATGGCTACCAGCAGTAGCATCTCATATGGAATGAGAATGATATACCCAGAGATCGTAATAAAGGGTTCGTATCAAAATTCCTGTAACCTGAAGAAGGCCGGGGCGTAAAACGGTCAAATCGTTGTAAACATGGCACTAAAGATGAGGACAATGATCCGAACAATGCAAATAATATAAATACTACCGCATTTTAGGAGTATAGACAAATACCCTCACCCTTATTTAATTTTATGAAATTTCCAGAAGTTTTTGTACCACTTAACGTTTATATTAGTTATAGCCAGAAATCCATGGAGAATTTAAATCATTTTTTATAAATCAACATTCCAGTTATTGAAAATCGATTGTGATTCATGAATTAAAGAATGCAATAGAACTTTAATTTCAAAATTATTATTGAATTAGAAAATCTTTCAAATTCTTTTATGGGTAAGATATTTATAAATATTATTGACTTCAGAAAACAAATCATTTTCCAAATGAGTAAGAATTGCTTTCATTTTTTAAAATTTTAATAAGAATAATTTATAAAATTTTAAATCTTTTAAAGTTCTGTATTAATTTGTACCAGTTGGATGATATTGCTATTAAATAAAAACTATATTTATTTAATCGTAAACAGAAAGATTTACTATATTGCAGCGACTCCCAAAATTTTTAAATTAATATTTGTGTGTGTGTGTGTGTGTGTGTGTGTGTGTGTGTGTGTGTGTGTGTGTGTGTGTGTGTGTGTGTATAAATGTGCCGATTTTTGTAAAGACGGACATCTATATCTGATATAATAAAAAAATAACTGATGACGATAGTAAATTTTAAGCCAAATTACCTAAAATTCAAATTTAAATATACATTCTATAAGCCAAGTGACGAGAAATTGCATAAATGTGAGAATGGAACTTGGGCAAGAAGAGATAGGCAAAGCCAAAAGACAGTGTTGTCTGGAGAAAAGTAGACAGGTGGCTGATGATGCCTTATGTAGGGTATACGGAAAATTTTTAGCCGAGATTAAAGTCTCAGAGTGTAATATTTTACCTTGAACAGCAAAAGTAATTGACAGGTACATCCTGTCGCGGTTGAGGTCAACAAAGGACAAGGGTGATTGACTGATATATTCGACCGTAGATGATGTTAAAGTGCAACGAAATAACCGACAACCGGCCTGAAAAAAGAAATTAGCCGGCGAATTTGATTGACAGATGCATCCGGCCATATATATGTCAACAAAGCCACAACCAGAAAAAATCAAAATTCGTGGGAGTTTTAAGATTATATAGTCTTGAATTTTTGGCTGAAGGAAGAGAACTCCCGATGGACACGCGTGTGCGCGACTCTCTCCGGCTGCTGTCCTGGTCCACACAAGCGTCACCGATAAAGAATAAAAATGTAAGATTATATTTTTGTATATACGCGTTCCTCGCTGTTTGTCCAGATTCAGCGGTAGTATATAACAAGAGTTTCCACAATAAAATGGCCTTGTGCTGCATTCTGCCTCAGTGAAGAGTCAGATAATTTACGAAACAGCAAAAGCCGTCAATCCTTGTCGGAATCCTTCGGAGAGGAAACACGACGAGGCACTGCCGAAGGGGAAAAGCAAATAGGCGCCCAAACCTGCCTTATGTCTATAAGAAAATTTTGCCCAAGCTTACAGGCTCGTAGATCCCACATTAAAAATCAGCCTTGTGCCATATCCAGCCTCAGTGGAGAGGTGTCTGATAAATACCGAGACAGCAAACGCCGTATATCCTTATAGGACTCTCGGCCTTCGGACAAAGAACCCAGACGAGACTATGGAGAAGGCTAGTGTCTCGTTTAGGGTAAACAGACAAAGGCCCGACACTGCGTATGTAGGGTCTAAGGGGGAATTTTGCTCGGAAATGCCCTACGTAAAAATCGGAACATGTGTCACAACCCGCCTATGTGGGGAGCCTCGGGTAAATACTGAGACTGCAGAAAATAAAGTAGTTATTATTTGCAACTAGACTTAATGTAAGAGTGACATCTTGAATAAGTAATAAACACATTACGACACATTCAAGTCGGAATATTGGATAATACAAAACTAGTGTAGATGTGAGCTCTTAATTCAGATTAAAATTTAACCAATACGTATAGATATATATTAGCCTGACACAATTTGGCTGAAAGAGAGAAGTACGCTTTACTAGTACGTGTCTTAGTACTGGTGAACCTAACATAAACAGTGTCATATTATCGTTTGTTGTTCATATTTATATGAATGAATTTCGTAAATATTTGTTTTGTTTATTCATTTGTTTTCAGTTTTATATATAACAGTAGTCATAACCCATAAAATGTGATTAACTTATTTTTTTATGTTTCCAAAATTAAAAAAGAAGAATGAGAAGCATCCGATCAGTGGCGTTAACAATCATTCAGTTAGTTAAGTGCCATACGTGATACACAGTTGGAAGATCATGTCTCGACAGAGACATGCCTGACAGAGCAGAAGATTTTCTTGCAGTAAGTTGCCATTACTTTCTGCGGTAGTCCTTTTGCAACCAATCTGCTATAGAACACAATGTGTCCTGCTATTGAACCCATAGCTGGAGGAGAACCGACGGATTGATACATTTACTAATAGTATTTGTCCGTAACCGAATGCAACGAATTCAACTGGAATTTGAACTCAGCTCTTCGATTTCTCGTTCCTAGCCGATATCCACTGCGCCACAACGTACATTCGGTATTAACAATAAGGGTCAGAATAAATGACTGTAGATAAACAGAAAATAGAAGAATGTGTTCGTATTTGTCGAACATCTTGTCATTTCTGGTGCCAACTGAAACAATGCGAAAAATTATAATGGCTGCTAGGCTTTAAGCGGGCAATAAATTCCAAGGAAGCAGACGAGAAGTAAGTGAAAGAAGTGTAAAATACCAAGTAGAATGTGCTGATGAGCCCTTTGTTTCTTTGTTTCATTTATGGAATGGAAATGATTAGGAAACTTTTAACAACCGAGAAGGTGAATAAATAAAAACAAAAATTAGCAGAATAGGTAAAATTAAAGTAAAGTGTGAAAAAGCAACGCGTAACATACTTGACGGGCCTGAGCGGGTGGAAAGCAGAGCGGGGTTTGCGTGGTGTAACAGGAGAAGGCGTTCTAAGAGCCACCATGGATAGGGAGACACAGAAGGCCATGATCACCTACGTCCTGTAAGGACAAGACACACAGAAGAAGAAGAAGAAGAAGAAGAAGAAGAAGAAGAAGAAGAAGAAGAAAGAACGTAGAAAATAGAAAAGAAGAAGGTGAAATGGTGCTGATAAATTGGATTGGTTGATTTTGTTTACCGGCATATCAACCCCTAATTCAGATCAGAATATTTTGAACACTGTTTTATGGCTTCAAAATATATTAAAAATATATTTAAATGTAATTGTATGCGTTCAACTACAGATAAAACTCATTGTTGGTCATTTTGCCATGAATATGTATTATTAATTTCCATATAAATACGTATTGTTGGTAATTTCGCTATAAATATGTATTGTTGCTAATTTCCATATAAATACGTATTGTTGATAATTTCGCTATAAATATCTATTGTTAATTTCCACATATATATATTTATATATGCATATTGTTATGAATTTTGCTATAAATATGTATTGTTGTTATTTTTCATATAGATAAATATTGATCTTAATTTCCATATAAATACATATTGTTGTTAATTTCTCCATAAATTAATTTCGCAAAATATATGTATTGTTAATTTTCATGTAACTATACATTGTTAATTTCGCTATAAACATATATTGTTGTTAATTTCGCTATAAATTGGTATTGTTAATTTCCATATGAATATATATTGTTAATTTTCTTATGAATATGTATTGTTGGTAATTTCGCTATAAATATGTATTTTTGTTAATTTTCATATAAATACACACTGTTATTAATTTCGCTATGAATGTGTATTCTTGTTGATTTCGCTATAAATATGTATTGTTAATTTCCATATAAATGTACATTGTTAATTTCGCTATGAATATGCATTGTTGATAATTTCGCTATAAATATGTATTGTTGTTATTTCCATATAAATATATGTCGTTGTTAATTTCCATATAAATATATATTGTTAATTTCGCTATGAATATGTATTGATGTTAATTTCGTGATAAATATGTATCGTTGTTAATTTTCATACAAATATATATTGTTTTTAATTTCGCTATAAATATGTATTGTTGGTAAATTCGCTATAAATATATATTGTTAATTTCCATATAAATATGTATTGCTGCTAATTTCACTATAAATTTATATTTTTTAAATTTCGCTAAAAATATGTATTTTTGGTAATTTCACTATAAATAATTATTGTTAACTTCAATATAAATATAGAATGCTTATTTCGCTATGAATATATATTGTTTGTAATTTATGCATGAAGAAATATATATGGTAATTTGGCTTTAAATATGTATTGTTTTTAATTTCCATATAATTATGTATTGTTGTTGAATTCCATATAAATACTTATTGATTTTAATTTCGATATAAATATATATTGTCAATTTCGCTATAAATTTGCATTGTTGGTAAAACTTTCAGATCAAATCAGAGTCGAAGTCGGCAGCAGAAGATGAAGTGAAGAAGTTATTAAAGGTTGAGATTTCGCTGTTCTTTGCATCCAAGTGATGTCCACGCATATACAATGGCCAACAATCAATATTCTTCATTTTTGCTAAGAATATTTAAATATTCGACAATGCACTTTAAATAATTGTGGTCATTCATGATTTAATGGTATTGACACATGGAGACATTTTTTACAATTTGTTCACTCTGTACAATGCACAAGAGCCACTTGATGTAGGGGGTTACAGATTAAGAGGTAGCATTCCAAGCATTCTAAGCAACGTGATAATAGCAACAAGACGCAAGGGACAACCTGAAGTGAAAGAGAAAGAATGAGCGCAGCTTACAGTCATATCACATTAAAACAACAGCTCCCGTTTGAAATTAAGAAATATTCAGCCTCGTCAGTATCTAGAAGAGTAACCGCTTGTGATTACCGGGTGCTGTAAGCTAAGATCAGAGCTTAATGTAAAGGATAATAGCTCGGAACGAGAACTCAGAGATCCGAGTTCGATTACAGTTGGATTCATTAAATTCACTTAAACTCAGAGAATGTTATGAATCCACCTAAAATGTTTTTCATCAGAAATGGTTTGCCATTCCAGGAGGAGATAGGTTTGACTATCGCTTGGTTCACACTCCTTCTCCATCTTTTGAACAGGAATTTAGGTTTAGCCATGTTCCCTATTTATGACTGAATTTCAGGTTCCTCCCCTAAAGGTTTTTTCGTTCTTTTTTCAATCCTAGTAACACCTTGCATCTTAATGGCATTATATCTTTCCTTGGGGTTAAATGATTTTGGAATACAGGGAGTCAAAGAAAAAATAGGAAAACTTTAGTGGGAGGAGTGCGGGAAGGACAACACTTTTCATAGTGATTGTAAGTTCATTACCTGGACCAGGCAATAATAAATAAGCGAGTAACAACTGAGCAGTAATAAAAATAAGAACTAAGCAAGATATCCCTAGAGAACAGTCTACCCCGTACATTTGTAGGGGCATTATTATTATTATTATTATTATTATTATTATTATTATTATTATTAAGAAGAAAACTTTTTTAAAAATATTGTTTAAAATAAAATAAAACAAAAATAATAAAATTTCTCCCAGCATGCAACAGTAACTTTTTTTCCTGCCTGAAATCGAATACTTCGCGTCCAATAACACTGAACTCAAACTCTTCGGTACGGATCATTGGAGGGCCAAAACGTCCATTTCTTCTCCTCAACACGTTGCTTGTCGTAAGACGAAATGTCTTTCATCCTCTATCGCATACAACCTAAAAACACACATAAGTAAAATATAAACACACCAGTGCACAGGAATAACTAAAAATATGTGATTTTAATTTACAATTTGACATGCGTTTAGCGTCATTTCCTTGTATGTTCTTATTTCTATCAACACGAGGCTACCCCTGCTGGTATGACGTGAGTGAATCCTACACCGACTGAATAAAAGATTTGGTTCAGAATTTTCTGTAAGTTACCCACAACAATACACATCTGATGTAGGCCGGAGTAAATATGTCACGCGCTGCTTTCCTCTGTCTTTCATTTCCTCTATCCGCCCTGTGAGTAACAAATTCTCGTAGCCCTCCTTCCTCATTACGTATCATAGAGTTTTTAACTGTCTCTTCCTGAAGATTATTATGAGTTTCTTTTTCGTTTCCACTCTCTCTTAAACTTTGATGTGGTGTAATGGTTAGCAAACTTGTCTCGTTAGAATCATGACAATTGAGTAGTGAGTTCGATCCTCACTGGGTACACCATATTTTTGGCCTTGTGCTGCATTTAACCTCTGCTTAGAAAATCAACTCTCCGAAACCTGGTTGTTGCTCTCGTGTTCGGTCCATGTTATCATCAACATCCTTCTGTAGAACCACATTTTTGTTTGTTTGACTCTTTCCTTCATCTTTGAGGAATTTGTCCTGCATTTGCTGCCATACAGAAAGTCAGATATTACTTGACAGTCCAGTGTGCTTTTCTTTGTTTCCAACGAAATGTTCTTGTCTTTCAATATTCTACTCCGCATTTGGAATGCATCCTTGGCCATGCCAATACGCCTTCAGAACTCTGTGTCGCACTTTCCGTCCTCTGTTAGAACACTTCCCAGAATCTCCAAAATTTAAAAGCAGCATCAACTGCAATCTTCTATCTTCTTGACTCCAGTTCATTCTTTATGCTTTTTTCAATACCTTCAGTACCCAATCTTATCTCACACTGTAACCTTCTGCGCAACTGTAACGGTCCGACATAAATAATGCGCCAATGTCCATTTAGGAAGTCGGTCATTATTGCTCTCCATAACTGCCTGTTTTTTGTTACTCAAAGTAACTTCTAAACACTTATCATCTCTCATTATTCTTGTTCTACCATCCTCTCACACGAAATCTTACTAGATGTTTTTTTTTATTATTTTTGTCCTCATTGTGTCATTGGGGGTTAAATTCTGCATGTTGTCTTCACTTCATATCCCTAAAATCATCCGTCGTTGTTCATATGTTTTGTCAATGGTATTTTCATTCTTCGTCCACGTCACGATCAGGGAAAGTCTCTTTTTTTTATCTCTTCAAGCGTCCAATGAATAAAAGTGTTGGTTGAAGTAATCTAGTGACTTGACACAAAGGGTTGTGAGTTCAATAACTAACCACAGCAGAGGTGAACAAAAACTTAGAGAGTTGAGTTACTAAGGGGAAGTAACTGATATCTTGATGAGGCGTAGAACTTGTAACTAGAATAATCTAGTAGACGAAATAAAGAATTCGGTTTCAAATTCCAAGCTATATCACCTGAAGAAGGCCGGATCGCACAACGACCGAAACGCCGTGGGATGTAGTGTATGAACAGCTTGATGCGAAAAAGGGAAACATTTTTGAACAAAAATATTGATGATTACAAAAAGAATCACTAGAGCGTTTGAAATGGACGGTTCAAGCAGTAAGCTAAAATGAAATTCTGAGAGAAAGTATTGCTCGACTGATTAATTCGTTTTTTTACATACGCACAGACAAACATTTATTAATCAAGTACATAGTTTTCATGTGTGTTGTGGTGTAATGAATATCGGTTCAGAATGAAAATTAGGAAAGCCGAGTTCGAATTCTAGTCGAATAAGTTGCCTTCACTTACGCGCAAATACACATGAGAAAAAGTATCTCTTTTGCAACATGCGGTCATGCATAAGTGAAGAAAAATTACACCATTTCTATTTGTCAAAATCAGCCAAAATCAGGAACCAAAAAAGCTGATATATCGACAACTCTTAGTAATCTCTTCCGATGATGATAAGCAGAGAGACTTCATTGACATCAGAAGGTTCCCAGGATCTAGAAAGGATGTTCAAGTTAAAATCGCCCTGATGAAATCTACGAAAGCATTTTTAACCGTCCAAAGAGCTACACCATGATCCAAATCAGTCAGTCAGCTAAGTTCTGATCTGATACACGCCTGAGCGATCATGTCTCTTTCGAGACATGAATAACTGGTTGCTAACCAAGGCTATAGTACCTAATCTGCCTTTCTGTTTAATCCATTGCAGAAAGGAGAAGCGACGGATTAATACTTCCCAAGCGTATTTGCGCGTAAATAAATGCAACGAATTCAACTGGAATTCGAACTCTGCTCCTCGATTTCTAATTCCGAGTCGATATCCACTGCACCCCGAAATGTCCTAACATAACTATCAATGAATAATGTTACGATAGTTCTTTGCGAATAAAGAAAGTGAGAATGTCTTTGTTCATAAATTAATGCAACTATTACTAATTCATGTTTTTATTTTAACATTAATAACAGTCAGTCAGTTAAGATACACGCTTTGGGCGATCATGTTTGGAAAAAAACATGACTGTCTGGGCAGAAGATTATCCCGCAGTAGGTTGCCATTGCTTTCTGATGTAGACTGATTGCCGACCAAGGCTATAGAACTCAATATGTTCTATTATTTAACCCATAACTGGAGGGAATAGAAGGATTAATACCTTTCTGAAGGGTATTTGTGCGCAAGTGAATGCAAGGAATTCAAATGTAATTCGAACTCAGCTCCCAGAGTTTTCGTTCCAAGTCGATATCTACTACACCACAACGCACATCCTTGCACCATTGTGAATTTCTACTCTTGTTTGAGGAAACTCCAATTTATTGACTATTTACTTACTAATACTATTATACAATCCTGTCAGCTAACCTCAACTGATTTCCAAACTAATGAAACAAATGAGGATTTTTACCTTTCACTATATGTTTACACACATAGATTGGTTTGTTTGGCTTGTTTTACATCATATCAACCTCAATCGGTTATTTAATGCCGACAAGATTTTTAAGATAAAATACATATTCTTTGTAAAAAAAAAAAAAAATCAGTTTGTGAATCGGGCTTTATTGACGTATTTTTTGATAGGAGGATTTTATTGAGAGTCAGATGTATTGCTGGTATATTTTTTTCTTCAAAAATGTATTGCTGGTAATATTTCTCCTTAAAAATGTATTGCTGATAATGTATTCTTTTCCAAAAAAGCATTACTGGAAGATTTACTATAAAAGTTTATTTTTGATCTTTCATAGTGTTTTGCCCCCAGTTTAGGAGTTAAATATTTTGCCCATAACTTAGACCCTAACATAGGCTACCATAGCTGCGGGTCAGGGTGAATCTTGGAACAACAGCAATTAAGAGGTGGTTCCAGTTCCCCGCTCCTCACAACCATTCAATCAGAGGCCTTACTGCCAGATGCATTTTATCGTCATGAAAGGAAACGAATGTAATTCATGGTCATACCCAGGACCTACACATGCAGATGTCTGTTAACCTTGTCTGGCATAAAAGTGAATATTGAAGACAGAAAACTAATAAAATATGACATGTGTCATGTTCTTCTACTACATGGGTAATCCTAAGCTCTGATCCTTTTCAATGGGGGACAAGGTGGTCTTGTCGGAAGAAAACTAAATCCTACCAAAGAGGGGATGAAGTCAGAGTCAACGCTCAACTCACTCGAATAGTTTTCTCGATAAAGTCAGTGTCACGAAGGTAATGTTAAACCATTGCACTGTCCCCGAAAAGAACAATTATAGCAATGCAAATTGTAAACCAGAATTAAATGCGAATTGAGAGATTCTTCTTTGGGAAATAATTGTGCATTTCCTGAAACCCCTTTTCTAATGATTTCTTGTTTGGTTAGGATACGTTCACTTCAATTAAATGCCTAAAGCCATCAGGTTACAATCGTCTGAGAAACAAATAATCCCTGCTGAAATTAATCTAAGCCTTTTACCTCTAACGATAATGAAAGCTACTTCAAAGCCGAGCCCTTTTACCTGCTATTCTCTATGACCTTGTCAACAAATCGGGTAAGTTATTTTATGTCGACAAAGTCAAACGCAGACTTGTCGACGCCCGTGTTCGGCTTCTCAGCCGAAACATAAAGATATAAATAAAGATCTATACTAAAAAAGACGGGTTGATTTTCTGTCCGTCACACACCGGTTGCATGTGACTTTGCATGTGACTTTGCATACGCGTTTATGAAGTATTTGCCTATGTCTGTCTTATGCGCGTTTTACATGCAATTGTGCAACTTAATGAGAAAAAAAAAAGAAAAAAAATTTAAAGCCTAATAAATCAAATAGTTATAGCATTGTTCTGAACTTATATTATTCAATAATAAGTAATCTTAATTTTTAAAGACATTTTTAAAAATTGTGTACTAATATTTTAAAGCTTACATACATACAATTTGAATAAAAGTTTTGCATTTTTAACCAAAGATATAATATATTTTTCTGAAACTTTATTTGGGGAAGATTTAAAAGTTAATCATTCTGATTTGAAACAAATATTTATTTACTTTAAAATATTGCAGAAAAGCATTCTTCACTTGGAGTATTTTATGAGGTGTTGACAACTATGTGTGGAAAATTTAGTAATTATTCGAATGTTATATTTCTCTAAGCGCTATGCTTTTATCCATTATGCTTTTATCTATGCTTTTATCCATTATCAAGGATACATTTTATTGACTTGTTTAAAGACCACAAATGAAAAAATATCATTTCTTGTCTTTAACCAGTTCTCTTAGGAAGCATAATAAAAGTGAAACATGTTAGATTAAGACAGATTTCCTATTTCGTTCTTTATTTATTCTAGATAAATAGATAGATAGATGAGTGTGAGATGTTATCTGGATTTTGATTGCAAATTTTTCGCTATATTACTTTTAGTCTCTAATGGTTGTTATGAAAATTTTGCTCAAAGTCTGCAAAATTCGTTTTGCTCCCCCGGTCATCGCACGCAAACATTCACAGTAATTACGTATTTTCTTTAGAGGAGGATGAATCGAAGAGCCAAAAGGGATACGATGCATGAAAATGTAAATATGGGACACAAATAATAATAAAAAAATAGTGACATATACCCAATTCTTTTATCAGGAGTTAAACAGAGAGAAAATAAATAGAATATAAATGTTATACACGCGGGAGGAAATTTATATCTGTTCCCGAGCTAGAAGTTAACCTGCCTTTAAAATTCACTTCTGGAAATGATTTCCGCGTAGATAATGAAAAATACTCTAGGGATTATCGTTGTTCCACCCCAACGCTAGCAAATTTTTGATCATGTTTAAGCGAATATAGGAACCAAAATCCGGTTTCTTTAATTCATCAGCACCTTGAATTTTTTAAATCCTTTCTGTCGCCAGTAAAAACGCTCTTTACTATGTAGTCCTCTCTGATCCACTGCACCATTCTTTGTTATAAAAGTCAATCACTACTAGTCTCTTTGTTTTCCCAACAAACAGGCTCATCTTTTACGTTATGAAACGTACCAGAGATACTACTGAAATCACATGCAACACAATTCCTATTTCCATGAACCGTTTGAGAACTGAAATGCTTTTCTCTTTCTTTGTGTAATACAATTTTAAATTTCCTGACACGAAGTCAATAGTGATCCTCATGTTCCCTGGTGACTCCAAAGCTGAATGACGTGAAATTTTGGGGGCCCAAAACCCAATTATTTCTGTTTCTCTCACGTCACCCCTGAATTTTTTCCTTTGTTTTCTTTTTTACTGTAAACTTCAACCTGTTCAAGCTTGGGGGCCACTCGAGGAAAACGGTTACGTTAAGGTTGTGTTTTTCAAATATTTTAGAAACGGCACACCTGATAGTAAGTAGTAATACCACAGCACACTTAGTACACTTAGCCCTACCATTACCGCTTCTACACATACATATGTGCATGTCATGACATTATTTTGTGACACATTTAAAAGAATCGCGCGGCACATTAGTGTTTTTCTGCACGGCGGCCGAGAGAGGCAGTTTATACTTATAGAAGATGAAGATATATGGTTAACTCTAGATATGAACACTTTAAGAAAGAAACATCCTCTTGGGAGTTGGTTCCACAGAGAAATGGTTCGCGAGAAGAAACTGTTTGCGTGAAACTTACTTCTTGCCGATGGAATACGAAGAGAATGTGGTTGGTTTGTAACTATATGAATGGCATGGCGGGTCCTAGACGTGAGAGTTAGACCTAGCGGAACTGAGGGATATATTTCACCCGTACACTTCCCAAGGAAGTGGCGATAGAGCAGTGAAACGCTTGTCACATCCCACCTGTGAGAGAGAATTTAGAGCGTAGAAAATAATTCTTTTACAACAACAAGGACTCGGAGATGCTTTTGAACTCAATACTGGAGAATTAGGACTCGGAAGCTTCCTCTCACATATGACAATATTACTTCATTTGGAGCCTGATCCGGCACTTGTAAAGATAGAGGACAGCATAAGGAGTCAGGTAGAGAAAGCCGATCATTTTACCTATATCCTTAGCAATGGATCGTATATAAGAGGCCGGGTATATTGAGGTCGGGTGTGACTTTGAGGCCCAATATTCTCACAAAGCATAGTGCCTCCCCGAGGAGACATCCGTTCATTGTGACTGACGGTACTTTGGGGTCTGATCAGCAGTGATGGAAAGAAAACCTTTTTTCATCACAAATTAATCTTCCGACCACTCAAATTAATTTTCAACCCAGTTAAATTAATAAAAAAACTACGATCATTCTAAATTTATTATAAAAACAAAAAAGAAATTTACAAATCTCGGGAAAGTTACACACCAACTGAGAAATCCTCACCTGCGTGGCACCCTTAGTAGTACCGCACCTCATGGTTGTACCACGCGAGGCAATTGGGCATAGTAATCATCGGAATCGTATCATAAATTGAACTTTCTACATATCTCAAGCAGTGATCCACCTTCGAAACCCCCGTCAGGTTGTTGCTGCACTATCTGTTCGAATGTGGACATGGTGTCTTTTTATCCTTCACGGATGACCACAATAGCTCAAGGGAATTAAGCAGGCAACTACAAGGGGGCAAGCAGTATAACGAGCCCTTCAAGATCGGCAGCACACGGAATTTACTGTGATTATGACCGCAATAATATATTGCATTGTTAATAAATATAAATTAAAAATTCAAATCAACAAAGTTATAAATAAATAAAGTTAATTTAATCATGCGACTGGGTAGAAAATTAATTTGAGTGGACGAAAGATTAATTTGACAGAGAAAAGTTATAGTTTGATTTTTGAGGCATTCAATGTAACCAGCCAGTTTTTTACCCACTGGGAAGTTAGTGTTAGATCGAAAGAGAGGTCTGCTTTCAAACTCTGATCGTCAAGAGTTTTAGATGTGCGCCATATCATCGGCATAGATGTTTACAAATGATCTGGATATATTCTCAGGCAAGGATGTGCGTTTTGATGCGGCGGATATCGGCTCTGAACAAGAAATCGGAGAGCAAAGTTCGAATTCCACTTGAATTCGTTGCATTCACATACGTGCAAATATCCTTGGGAAAGGTATGAATCCGTCGCTTCTCCCTTCAGCTATGGGTTAAATAACAGGACAGATTGTGTTCTATAGCCTTGGTTGACAATCAGTCTACCAAAGAAAGTAATGGCAGGAAAATCTTCTGCCTAGTCAGTTATGTCTCTTTCAAGACGTGATCGCCCAAGCGTGTATCACGTATGGCACTTAACTGACTGACTGATTTTCTCGGGTAGATAATAAAAAGGTTGGTCAGAGAAGTGACCCTTGGGTATGGCTGCATTGAGCCCTAGGGCATCGGAGGACTACTGTAGGTCATTTAATGCAAGATTCAAGAGCCACGGAAGTTATAAGGTTAGAGTATGTAATGTTGAATGAAACTTGCTATATGAATGGAAGTGAAACCTATGAGATTAAGAAGAATAAAGATTAACTCTTGACTGTGAAAGGTTCACATTGTAGCGTTCTTGGAAACACCTACCAGGGAGTTTGTCCTAAAAAAGCTGTTTAAATAGAATTTCTTAGTTCAGCACTGTTTTTCTTTTCTTTTTGTTTTTAAGAAAGTGTCCGAATTTCAATTTTCAAAAGTGTCAAATCCTCTCACCTTTAAAGTTTGACAGTAAGCAGCCTTCTTTTGTCCTGATTCAATCAATTTTGGATGAAGATCTACTCACATTTCGATTTTATTTTATCCCATTTCATTTTGGTTCGGCTCAAGATCAAACTGGTTGACGGTTAAGTGATGTCTGGAGATAAAAAAAAAAAAGAAGGTTGTTTTAAAAGCCAAGCCGAAGTCTTTGGAGGTGAATCATCCTGAAACTCATGAGGCTACTATTTAAGTAGAGTGCTTCACTCGTAAAAAATAGGGAAAAAAATTAAAAAAAATTTTTTTCTAGTTTTTCATTTATGAGATTTCCACAAGACACGACATTTGCCAGAATAGAGTTTGTTGTCAGAAATAGCCTGATGAAACCAGTTATATATATATATCACAGTCTATCACGTCTATGAAAACCTAGGCACAGGATCAAAGTAAATGCATGAATTAGGTCCACTAACAGCAGACATCAAACAATTAAATGATAGCCGACCATAAAAATGACCACTCAAGAGCGACCTCTTAGAAATCCTAACCAAAAGATATACCCAACCGATAAAAAGATAAAACATACATTTATTTCACACTTACACACCAAATTCCTCAAAAGTCTAACGTTCAAAACGAGACATTCACTTAATTACCAATAACCCCAACCAACCCCCACGACAACAACGAACTAAATATAAACAGAGAATGATTCCAAACCTTTATTTCCCCTGAGGAAGTGTTTAAATCCAAACACTGAAACAAACATATGATTGTAGGGAAGAGGACATATATAGAAGAAATTATGTACATGTTCTAAAACATAATTTATAATATATATATATATATACATATATATATATATATATATATATATGTGTGTGTGTGTGTTAGTTAAAGAACGAAAAAACTGGATAAATTAATTAACGAATAAAAAATATTCACACAACATAAGAACAGTTTTATGCTTGACATTTGTAAATAATTTAAAACTAGGTCCAGATAACACCCTAAAATACTGCTTTATTGTAGTTCAAGTAACAAATATGCTGATGCGAAATCAGTGATATGAAATAGATTTTGAGTTTAATACGAATTTCGCCGCCTACGTAACATTATTCGGTGCCTGTAATTATTTTTTCTAACCCTAACACCTAACCTTTTCAGACATTTATAATACTTCCTTATAATACGCATTTTAATGTAGGCCATACACTATACCAGTGACATAATTTCGTAGTCGAAATTCGAAAGGTAGGCAACATACTATCCCGGCACCCATTATTCTTATTGTATGTTATTTTAATCATTTCACTTCAAGTAATAGATAAACGCCGCTAAGACTCAAGGGTCAATGTGAGTGAAAAAAAAAGAAAAGAAAAAGAAAAACGCAAATATCACCCTAGAAGATGAGGATTCAAGGGGACAGACGGTGACGATTGACATTGCATTTGAAACTTAGAAGATCCTAGTTGACTGGTTAGCCTGCTTTGCAAGGTCGAGTAATGTTACTTGTAACCGTTATCATCTCTCGGTTGTGTCTCTGTCTGTGGACAGAGCGCAGTTGAAGAAAAAAATACTTAGATGTGCCCGAGCCTGGGGAACAGCTGCTTTTAGTAGTACCCACTTCATTGAACTAAAAGGGGGTAGATTGGTAGCAATACCGATCACAACGCAGCTAACGTTTCCTGTGGCTGGGCAATTTATGGTGCAGGCTTACGTGCACGCCGTCGGACTCCCCACCAGCTTCAGTTAAATTCGTTAAGTAAGAGGTACCAAAGCGGAAAGTTTATCAAAACAATTATAATGAAAATATTCATAGAAAAGATGTGGCGACAATATTCGATGCAAGGATTATTGATAAGTTTTATAAACGTGCAAGATAGATTCTGGCGAGAAAAATTTCCTAGCAGAAAATTTAGTGATTAATCTAATGCAGTACAATCTCTAGTCCGAGCACGCCACTGCCGGACAACAGAAAATTCCAGGTGATAGAAAATACCCCCAAAACATAAGTAAACATAGCTGTGCCAGCTCATTCGACATATATATTGCTGTATTATGAAAGGTTGAACAAAGCTTAAGATTTTCTCATCGATATGCAATAGAAAGGTAAAAAACATACCCCCTACAAAAAGCCTACCCCCATCAAGACAAAACAAAAAAAAACAAAAAAACAAAAACAAAAACAAAAACAAAAAAACAAAAAACCTGAAACAAAAAGAAAAACCTTATTTACATTTATTATCCAGAATGAGTAATATGCAGCTATATAATCAGAAACGAGCAAGGCGGTATCACTAAAACATTCTGCTGCTGTTGTATGCTGCGGAAAGCTGTACACAATGTGTGTATCTACTGAGCAAAGTGATGATGGCTGATTCCCCAAAATGCCAGACCATTACAATTGCCGGATCACAGAGTTAAAGAAGTTAGGATTTAATCGTTCCATATGAAGTCAGTTAAAAACCTGAGATCGATATAATACTAAAAACAAAATGTCTTATATATAATTGTAATTAGAGATAATCTTCAAAGTTGTCTTTAAATACTATACCAACTTGGTGTCTGAATCGGTTTCACTACCATACGAATCTAAAAGTAAAAATATCCAATTTCCTAAGGCAAACAGGCTTCGTACAATACATTGCGTCTTCTTTCAGATTTCGCCTTATTTGTATGACACTGACCTAAGTTTTGCAAACCTACCCTGACTGTCCGCTTGCCTGATTATGGTTTTCTAAGGTAGCTTAGATGTGATATAATAGGGCAGGTTGATTTTTATTTTTCCCTTTTTTTTTTAGGAAGTTAACATTGAAATCGGTATCAAAGCTGGGGTTTGATGTAACAAGTACTCACAACAACAATTAGATTCATGCATTTTACCAAATTTGTACTGCTGCCATTTATGGTCAGGTGCCCCTGCCGTTCTCCTCAGTGTTCTTGACAAGCTCCAAAGGAGAGTCTGTAATGTGATAGGTACTGATCTGGCGACTCGTCTGCAGCCACTTTCCCATCGTCGAAATGTGGCCTCCCTCTGTCTCTTCTATAAATACTTTCATGGCTTCTGCTCGGATGAGCTTAAGTCACTGATGCCTCCTCAACAGGTGTTTACCCGTGCAACCAGACTGGCAATTGGGTCTCACCCATTCACAGTCAGGTTAGCCAAACGCAGACGACAATTCTACTCCTGCAGCTTCCTCTCTTGCACTTCCCGCCTGTGGAACTCACTCCCGTATTCTTGCTTTCCTGACGGCTACGACCTCCAGAAATTTAAAAGCAAAGTTAATACTCACCTACTAACCACTGGACTCTAGCTCTCTCCCCTCCCCTGTATAATCTTCACGTTCTCTCCGCCCATGTATCTGTCATTACACCTGCTTTCTCAGCTTTCTATTGTTCCTTTCTAACTAGCTTGTACTCCTCACTCTTTTCTAATTAATCCTTCTACATTTATGTAACCCCCTGCACATCAGTGGCGTTTCTGCCTTGCTCGGGGTGAAATGATTAAAAAAAAAAAAAAAAAAAAAAAAATTTAGTTTTAAAAATTGTCTAAAAATTACACGGAAATACTTAATTTCTGCATGGCTTGCTTATAAATTAACTATTTCAAGAATAGATCCAAATAAAGTTGATATATTTTGTATTAGATATAATGAATAGAAAATATATTAAAACCAAAATTCTAATTATGAGTTACCACAAGATGCATTTATTTGGATTAATAAAAACTGTGAAAGAAAATGTAAAAGATTATGAAAAAGGCTACTTAATGAGTAAGATTTGTTAGATCGTTTGGAAGGTTATAATTAAAAAAGCAAGAATTACAAAAATTGATTAAATTAAAAAAAGACAAAATGTTTTAAATTTGCATTATTTATTGACAATTAAACTAAAACTGCCGCACTGTATTGCTTATGCTCACTATTATAATAAAAAACGTTTATATATATAGTCATCCGCAGAGACATGTTTGCTTTATCACAGATCTTCAGCACGGTTAAAAATCTCATTGCTTCCAGCCAGGATTGAAACCCAACCAACATTGACATCAGACGGACATTATGCCTGAAAGCTATCGGCGGACATTGGAGGAAGGCATATTTCAGCGTGTTATATATTTAATCTAAACTTATTTATAAATGGAATTTTGTGTGTGTGTGTGTGTGTGTGTGTGTGTGTGTGTGTGTGTGTGTGTGTGTGTGTCAGTTACCTATAGACTCCGAAACGGCTGGACCGACTTTCTTGAAAATCTACACAGTTGTACTATAAGCGTCTGCGAGTGTTCTTAGCTAGGTTTTGTGTCGAGGTACCCCCGATAAATTTCGAAAATCAATAATCGAAAAAATCGGGTCATAGAAGGGGTTGTCCGATTTTAATCAGATTTGATACACTCATAGGTAAAGACATAAGAAACGATATTCAGAAGTTTCAAGGTTGAAGTTCTTACAATAGCGCAGAAAATCGATAATACATATATATAAAAGGCAAGATGTTTGTGTGTGTTTTTTTTTATCTGTCTGTATGTCCTTTTTACAAATCCACAATTTTTATCTGATTCTCACCAAACTTCACACATATATTCTTTAGGATGAGTCCCAAACCATGGATTAGTTTTAAAGCTTTCATTACACACGAGCAACGCCGGGCTATACTGCTAGTATATATATATATATATATATATATATATATATATATATATAACCTAGAGAGCCAACGAACCTACCAAGGTTTCACCAAATTGGATCTTCAGGGAAAGTTAGCTAAAGAGGCTAAAAGGCCTCTTTATCCTTCCGCGTATGTACTCGGAGGGTTTTTTGAAATGAGAATAACGACAAGTTTACACACACACACACACACACACACACAGAGACACACACACACACACACATATATATATATATATATATATATATATATATATCACTCCTGTCACACTCAGGAGGAATAACCTGTGAAGAAACAGGTAATAATCCTCTTAAATATTTTGCCGTCATTTTTGACGGCAGGAGTACACTCATTACCTCATAATATAGCTAAATTGTTTAGTATAATTTCCCTTTGAAGTTAATGAATGTCTTATTTCATGGCGTAGTGATTTGTCAACAATGTCCCATGTATCTTGTCCATATGCAATTTGTAAAGCTTCAGTAAATTATAAATTTTTAAAGGCTGTGCTATTTTCACTGATCACCGGAATGAAATTACAGCGCTCCGGTTTTAAACCTAAACATAATCTTTAAACTAGTTTCCTAAAAAACGCTAACAATTTTGAAAAAAAAAAGTATTTGTGAGGTCAAACCTCAACTTTTAAAGTGAGTGCAATAACATGGTTCCAAATTCGACTTGCTCTATTGAGACAAAGCCGAATGTATAAGGTGCCCAGCTAGGATCGAACTCATTTAGTCGTAAATGATCTGGCAAGATAAGCTTCCTAACCATTAGACTACATTGAAGTACTCGCTTCTACTTGTAGCTTAGATATGACACACGGTCGAAAGTGTGGCCGCTTACCTGATGGATTTTGATAGTTGCATCTCGCTAATCTGCGCTAGCATATGAATCAGGGTAAAATACAAAATTTGGACTTCAAATTTTTACGACAGAAAAATCCTGCTTGACGCTACATAATCGTCATATAGCAATTTCATCTTTTAGGAGAGTTAAGCTTAATAATTATCCTGAAATAAACATGTATTTTTCTGTCTCCACCATTGGTCGGCATCAGATCCAAGGTCAAAGGTAAGGTTTAAAAATTTCAAAGGCAAGCAAGATGTCCTCTCTGGTGAAACTCAATTATTTTTTCTCATACTTGTCTGTATTTCTGCTAGCCTAAGCGGAACTATGTATCTACTTGGAAAAGGAAAGACAACATGAGAAAAAGAAAGGAATTCTAAAGAAAATATTCATCTTTCTTTGTCGGAAAGCCCAAGAAGAATATAATTAAGAAATGCTCATATTTGTTTTTGTTCCTTTATGAAGGCGAAATTAAAAAGTCTCGATTAAACTGGCTTTATTTATATTACATAATTGAGTGATAGAAAATAAATAAAAGTTTATGTCGTGGCACCGAAAACAATAATGGGAAAAGACGACTTCGTAAAAAAAAAAAAAATTTAGAAGACTTCAAAGAAAAGTTACAATTCCATCTAAATTACGCATTTCTTATTACTGTCTTTCTCTAATTCGGAAGTGAGTTTAAAATTGCAAATTTTTGACCTTTTATATTATGCATTTTACAAAAGTATAACACACCTTGTCCACACACACACACACACACACACACAAACACACAAACACACACACACACATAGATATATATGCATGCTTCATGAAATAATATAGACAAGTTTTGTCGATTTATTCCACGTCGATGGCACGACTCGGAATTTCATGCATTATGCAATCATCAGATGCATATTACGAACTGACTATTTAATAGATTTGGATTTAAGTTCTCTCGACGTTCGTGGGAGTTCAATCTTATAAAGTTAGGTTACTGCTTTTTAATAAGAGTAAAATTTAAATAAAAAAAAACTACATAACGATAAAAGATTGAAATTTAAATTTTAAAAGTAAAATTTTAAAAGTAAAAATATCAAAATGCACAGAGATGAAATCAAAGGGGCGTAATTCATAATTATTAACTAATATTTGCAGGAGAAAGAAAAAAAAAGAAAGAAAATGAGTGAGAAAGAAGTGGTAAACGTATATAGGAAACTGTATCTGTCAGGGTTTAATAATTTAAGTAAGTATTTTTTTTTCTATGGCAGCTTGTGGTTATGAAATCGTTTTTTTTTTTTTAGTTTAGTAGATTAGGGCTATTTATATGGTTTAATATGACAAGTTTTTCTCAAAGGCGTTACTTCTATCTCTTTTTCTATTGTAAGATTTGATTTAGCGGCGATTTTCCAGGTAATAATTGGATTCTTTTTATTGTTTTTTAATTTCCAATAATATATAGATAAAACACTGCTTTTGGTGTATTTACTGTTGTTTAAAGAGTCCTGCCATCAATGTAGAACAATACGTATAGATGTATATTTATTAATATATATAAAATATATCTGTTCATACTTCATTGAAAACGGTTTTATTAACACATGGATAATGATATTATACATGTGTACCCTCATATATATATATCAGTGTGGCTAGACATATCCACTTGCTTCTGGCCGGGATCGAAACTCGACCGAGTTGGTGTTAGTCGGAGTCTCTACTCCCTAAGCCATCGTCTTGTATGTAAGCAGTGTATACAGACGCAGGTCACCGAGAGAAATCAATTAATTTCTGAAGAGTTACGCATTATAGCTGAAGTGGAAACTGTTTTTAAAAGTTTCTTCTCCAGAGAGCTCAATCATAATGAGAGCATAATATATATATATATATATATATATATATATATATATATGAGAGCATAATATATATATATATATATATATATAATATAATAATAATAATATATATATATATATATAATATAATAATAATAATAATATATATATATATATATATATATATATATATAATGAGAGCATAATATATATATATCTATATATATATATATATATATATATATATATATATAATTCACGTAATTATATATATATATCTGTTAATTCAGATAATTTTTAAGGGGGAATAGCTATTTCAATATGTCAGTTCAAGACATGCATTGTCAACCCCATTTAATCAAAGAATAGGGAACGTTTCTTATACCTGAAGCAGGGGATAGTGAAGGAAGGGGTGGGGAATGTTGGTTACTATAGGGTTAAGCCAGAGGAATCTTAGTGTTAATTTCTCTTACGGTAATGGGAAGCATGTGGCTTGACCACTGGGTTAGTACTGGTAGGTAGGAAGGAAAAGATTATTGAGTCACCAATTTTAAAACCTAGTTTATGTAAAGAACAAATTCTATTGCGATTAAATTTAAAAAGTATATAATTATTGAAATTGAAATTTATTCCTGTGACGACACATACTAATAATTTCTTTACGTTAATTCAGAAGTAAATTCTGATATTGAAATTTCAAAATCTTAATTTTTTTCTGTTAAACACAGATTACATCTATCACCTAAGTCATTAGGAGTACGTGCCGAGCCTATCAGCTTTCATTTTATCTGTGGATTTAGGCCATTCTCTTTCAGTTACCAAGGGTGCGATGGATGATTTGTCTAAATTACGCAAAAATTAAATAAAACTGACATCTCACTTTCACACACACACACACACACACACACACACACACACACACACACACACACATATATATATATATATATATATATACGAAAATTATAAAAAATAGCTTGAAATAGTAAAGAGTAAATTTATTCAATAAAATCGCTATTGGCATCATCCACGGCTTCCGAACGATTTCGGAATATCTTGAAATTCTTCTAGACTGTCTCCTTGTTTCAGTTGATGAATGCTGCCAAAATCCTTGTCTTCAGTTTATCTTTTGTGTTAGAAAGAGATTTGTTAGTCTCTCACTAAACTGTGCCCCACACATAATGATCAAGGGGTTGCAGTCTAGGGAGTTAAGTGGCCAGATGTAAGGGGTAATGCAGTCGCAGAAATTATCTGATAGTCATAAATGGGATCTCCTGCATGTGTGGCATGATGCAGCTTCCTGATTTCAAACATAGGGTCTTCAAGCAGCCGCCCTCTTGACCCAGAGCAGTAAAACCTTTTCAAGGTACTTGATGTAGACCTCCGTGTTGAGTCTAATGGCTTGTGACCAGAAGAATGGAGACATAATTTTGCCATCACTAGAGATCATGCAAACATCTTCATAATCAACATTAGACTAATCAAATTCTTTCTTAATCCCCTGCACTGTTCACAGATTGACATCCAAACACTCTGAAATTTTCGTATTGAAGCGTCCAGCACAAATACCATGCAGTACAGTATGTCGTTTGCAAATATCTGTCAAAGGGAACTGCGTCTTGGTGCTTTATTTCACAAATACGGTGCCCAACTGACCCTACTATACTGTGTAGTCGACAAAATAAAAAAGTTTTTTCATTTCGGCCTGAATTTTCGAGAAATCTTGAAAACATATATGTATATTTCAAGAATCAGGAGATGAGTCTGTTCAAAAGCAATATTCGGCTTTGTTTAATCGGGTGGACCTACATAACCGTGTTGTTTAAGGCACGTCAGATCTAATGACGGTTTGTCCTAGGTGACGCTGGTTCGAATCCTTCCAGAGGACGCATATTTTCTAACTAGATTTCCCGAATAGCTTGTAGGACTCTGGGGCGTTTGTACAACGAATTTAACAGAGAGAAATTCGAATTTTAAAAATAAATGTTTATTTCACTCTTTGATTGGATAACCCCCAAATATGGATGCTTGGGACCGTCGCACCCTTCTACTGCATATAATCATGAGTTTATAAGTAAGATAGATATTGAAGATGTTTGAATAACCTAACAAGTTTATGTAAATAGATATACGAATAGTATAGTAAGGTGATAAATACTATAACAACAAAAGATAGGAAGTTGTGGAGAGACATGACCTTCCAAATGATGAAGCGGTAGTTAGAAGGTCTCACGTTTCTTTCTCTGTTTTTCTGTCTTTGTATTTCTCTCTGCTTCTCTCTTTCTTTTTCTCTCTCTCTCTCTATATATCTATATCTATATATATATATAGCAGAGTGATGATCCACGTACACTGTCTTAATATGTATAGGAAAGAATATTAAAACGTTTTGTGTTTGAAAATGTGCTTTTTGACAGTATTTGTTTATTTCTACTATTCTACTATAGTAGAAATAAACAAATACTGTCAAAAAAACACATTTTCAAACTCAAAACGTTTTAATATTCTTTCCTATATATATATATATATATATATATATATATATATATATATATATATATATACCAGCATGCCTTGTGGACATAGAAGAATCCAAAGGCGTATCCTTTACATATAATGGTAGGATAACTCTCTAAGAGAGCTCTAAACATATATGCATATAAATACATACATACATTTATACAAGTTTTGGGTAATTATGAAAGGAAAGATAATTCCGTACCCCCACAAAAAAAAAAAAAAACTATTCTTAAAACGTGCTTGATACAAAAAAGAGCGAGTAATATTTATTTTGCTACGACACTACCTGTGTCTTATCATTTGATGATGTTTTAAAAGTTTCAAAACTAAGCAAACGCCCTCAATCAGGGAGACATTGTTACTTAGTCAGTCGTGGCCAATCAAAATACAGGTAATTTCTAATTTAAAAAACTTAAGAACAGACTTTAAAAACAAATTATTGGGACATTAATGATAATAGTTGACTAAAATAGAGATCGGTAATATTAATCGAAGGTTAGTTTCAATTTACATTAAAAATTAATATATATATATATATATATATATATATATTTTACGAATAGAGACTATGAATATATATATATATATGAATATATATATATATATTACGAATAGAGACTATGAATTTTAAATTCTAAGTTTAAGAAAGCATTCGTCTAAATCTTTATCTCAATCGCCCAGTTATATTTCTAAGTTCGTTCTATTCCTCAATTGCAATAATAGTGTCAATTTACAGAAGCCCTATGTGAATACTGCTGATAGCAATTATTATCCTATTTAGAAAATAATGTCCGATATTAGAATCAACTTTTTTCCTGAAATAATATAGTTAAACAGTGTTTTAATCAGTCAAATTAAGGACATCTATACATTTCTGTGATTAATATAAAAAATTATTTATGCCCTTAGGAAATAATTCAAAAAGATTTTGAACAAGAAATCTTTGAATGCAGTTTCTGCAACTTCTTTGCAACGGAATGTCTTTTCCCTACCATACATTGTCCAGATGCCTAGAAAATGCCTGAACTGGCAGTCAGTGGGCGTGCGATAAGAAGAATATGGTGGATGTGGCAAAGTCTCGTATCCAAAGTCAGTGAGCATCAGCAGAGTCATCCTGGTAAAATATCTGTCGAGCAGAAACAGAATTGGACGTCGTTGATTAGCCAGCGTTGGTAGCATTTCGTCTAATTAAACGTGCATTTTTTCCAGGTAGTCAAATTCAGTAGTAGGATGATTCCAGAAAGCTTTTATTGCTAACGTCAATGGCGGTTTACCATCCAAACACCATAATCTTCTGGAGGTGCAGTTTCGGTTTTGGAAAGTGTTTGGAGTTTTTTTATGACTGTTATACAGAATCCATTTTTCATCACAAAGTAAGATTCAATCCAAAAATTGATTTACCGTGTTTCGCGGCATCGAATTCGTTTCGAAACGTTGAACTCTTTTAATTTTCACCTAGTGGAACCAATTTATCGAGCTTCACCATATCAATTTTTTTGAGATGGAAAATATTGTGGAAAAGCTAATGCACATTATCTGAGACGCTTCTCTGACATTTTGACATGGGTTATTTTTCGACTAGTATTTTCAGATATGCGTTGTGGTACGGTGGATATCGGCTCGGAACAAGAAATCAGGGAGCCGAGTTAGAATTCCTGTTGGATTCTTTGCATTCACTAATGCACAAAGCCTTTGGGGATGGTATTAATCCATCTCTTCCTTCCAGTTATGGGTTAATAACAAGACAGATTGGGTTCTATATTCTTGACTGGCAACCAGTCGACCGCAGAAAGTAATGGCAACCTAATGCGGGATAATCTTCTGCCCAGTGTTGAAGTGCATTGTGCTGCAGTGGATATAGGCTTGGAACGAGAAATCGGTGAGCAGAGTTCGAATTTCAGTTGAAATCCTTGCATTCACTTACGCACAAGTACCTTTGGGAAATGTATTAATCTGTCTCTTCCCTCCATTTATGGGTTAAATAGCAGGACAGATTGGGTTCTATAGCCTTGGCAGAAAGTAATGTCAACCTACTGCGAGATAATGTTCTGCACAGTCAGTCATGTCTATTTCGAGACATGATCGCCCAAGCGTGTATCACGTATGACACTTGACTGACTAACTGATTTTCAGATGACGATAGTTAATTTCAGATGGAAGTTCTCTACTACGTTGATATTCCAGGCTTGTATCCACACTGTGGGACTTTAGAAACTGCCAGCGCCGTACTCTCTGCTGTAAGGGGAATCTTTTGCCCCATCCTCTGTTACTGTAGGTAGCAGCTTGAGAAACATAATGACCAGGCTTGAACACATGCACTAAAAGTAAACGCATCTCTTCTTTTTCATTTTCAAAATGTTAGGTATAAGATATTTTATTTACTGAAAGAGATTGATATGAAATTAAAAAGAGGATATAATATTTTAAAATAACATATTTCTTCGGTATATCACCAACCAAGCTACCCAGGGGTACCCTTACTGTCTATGAATTCCCATATTTTAGTGTGTTGGCTGCTTCAATAATTATGTTTAAGTTTTCTTACGAGAATATTTTACAATACATTAAATAATGGGTGTGAAAAGAGGCACATGCACAAAATAACGGAGGCCGATTGATTTGAAACGCAAGATAACATTTATAAACAAAATTAACAAAAGGAAATATTAACCACCACAGGCAATCGTTCCTAACGCCCATTAACATGGATCAGGCTTCTCTCCATGAAAGCGAAAGACTGCCCCTCCTCGGGTTAACTCTCACACCAGACCTTAAGTGGAATAACTATATAGAATCCATAGCTAAATCCGCTGCTAAGAAAGTCGGTTCTCTGTGTAGGGCTAGGAAGTTTTTCCCGTCCCAAACAATCCTGCAAATATACAAGTCTACCATCCGCCCGTGCATTGAGTATTGCTGCCATATCTGGTCTGGTGCTCCTGCTATCCACTTAGGTGTCCTCGACCGAATCCAACGGAGAATCTGTAATGAGATCGATCCCGATTTGGCAGCTCCGATACAGTCGCTTTCTCACCGACGCAGTGTGTCTTCTCTGTGTCTCTTCTACAAATACTTTCACGGCTTGTGCTCTGATGATCTTAGCTCACTGGTACCCCCTATATACGAATTTCCTCGAGACACAAGATTATCAACTCGGTCCCACCCTTTTACTGTGAAACCGATAAATTGTAAACGCAAATTCTACTCCAACAGCTTCTTTTCTCGTACTTCCCCCTTGTGGTATTCCCTTCCGCTAACTTGCTTTCCCAACAGCTACAATCTCCAAGAATTTAAATATAAAGTCAATAGTCATCTCCGACCTCGCTGAGTTGCATTTTCTCTCTCTCATGCTCTTTTTACTCTCATCAGTATTCTCATCCTTCTCATGCCCTCTTCCTGACACACCCTGTAACCTGTCACTCTTTCTCATAACATTCCTCCTATGTAACCCCTGCACAACAGTGGCAGTAAAATGCCTTGCTTGGGGCGACACGATTATAAAAAATAAAATAAAAACATCAACCGTGCTATTTCACACATAGCTAAAGAGAGAATTGACAGGCATTTATGTGAAGGCGAATGCAACATGCTTGGCCAAGATTTGAACCTGATTTACCTGTTTCATTTTCCGCCTTGGTAACCGTTACGCTACGCTTTACTAAATAGTTGGTGATTGCGATGTATATTGGAGAGTCACGGTAGATTCAAAATGTCATCTTGACTTTCCAGCTGAAAGATTAAAACTCTGACGTCGTGATAGGGTCGGTCGGTCGGTCGAGCCCACATAGTTAAAATAACGGTAATTTTTGAAGAAACTGTCAAATGAGTTGATGAACGTAATATGAATTAATATGAGGCTATGCGAGACAGCGAAAGGAAATACAGTTGAAAACAAATACTCTTGATGTCGTCGTCGGACGCTAAGCATCTATTACTCAGTTTCAGCATAACAGGCTAAAATATTCATGCTTACACTGCGTAGGAAAAAAACTATATTAAGTGACTCTATTATGAGGAAGGACATGAATCCTTGTGGATCTAGGATTCGCATATATAATACCAACGGAATATGGCAATATTGCGAGATATTGGTTTCTTTGGTTATCATGATTAATCACCAATACTATGAATGTTTCCAGGAATAACATTTGATGAAATTCTTGGAGGCGCAACTGTTTTCCGGGAGGCAGAATCGATATATATGTATACCTTAAATTAATTTCAGAAAAGGCTATAGGAATTTTGTTTGCTTTCGACCAATTCTGAAAACAGGATGAGGAGAAACCTTAAATTCAATGCAGAAAAGTTGGGGGAATGTATAAATAAATTTCAACAAAAACAAGGAAATTCTAAAGAAAAGATAGAGAACAAATATAACATTTGTTTTTTGTTTACTCATCGATCGATGTTGCTTGGAGCTTCCTGCATATAGCAACCGTTAGACAAAAATTCAGTTAATTTTTGACTGAGAGTAGCTATATGTAAATAGCATCGAACAGTGAGGAATAAATGTATAATTATAATTATTTTTATCAATATATATATATATATATATATATATATATATATATATATAATTTGGAAATGAGTTATTGAATACTTTTTAATACAACTGTGTACTGGTCTAATTTAATTATGACCAAAAACTAACTAATTTTTTAATATATGTATACACTACCGGCCATAATTATTAGGCCAACGCAGTTTTTAAAACAAAATGATGTATTTCATACTATTTTTAGTATTTATTGCCAAGTGGATAATTCTAAATGAAAATAGAATGGTTCTTTTGTTATTATTACTTTGCAAAATCTTACAAGGCAAGGAAGCAAATATAGCTAAAAGTTGTGAAAACCTTCGTAATGTATTGCTTCAAAACGCCAATTCCGCGATTTCTTCCGTTTTTTCATGATCACGGAATATCTGCGTTCCCAGAGTATGTTACTTTGTTTGTTTAAAGTACTATTTATTGTGGCTTCAGTATGTTGTGGGGAGCAAGTTGCATTTTGCAGGTAAAAGGGCCGCAAGGCACATACTGCAGTGGGGGGGGGGGCGATGTTGCTAAGCACGGCACTGCAACAGTCCTCAAGTAGAATGACTATATCGAATCCATAGCTAAACCCGTTCCTAAGAAGGTCGGTTCTCTGTGTAGGGGCATTAAGTTTCTCCCGTCTGAAACCATCCTGTACATACACTACCGGGCTTAATTATTAGGTCACCCCAGTTAAAAAGAAATGATGTATTTCATACTATTTTTAGTATTTATTGCCAAGTGGATAATTCTAAATGAAAATAGAATGGTTCCTTTATTAAATACTGAACATTAACATGTGCATCAATGAACTGTTCTCGTGTCCAGTTTTTGTGCTCTCTTCCCAATGCTAGTCTCTTTTCTTATTGGTTGGCCGAAGCTTACTGGCTTCCTTTGAAAATTTTGCAAACTAATAATAACAAAAGATCCATATATATATATATATATATATATAGTCTTATGTATAATTTTGAACCACTCTTTCTTATACGACTTGGAATAGCCTATATTATCTACTAGATGTTTAGTGAGAGTAGAGATTATAGCCTGTGCCAAGTCGTATAAGAAACAGTGGTTCAAATTTATACATAAAACTGGTTCTAATAATCATTTAAACATTTTGGAATCAGCCTCTATATCATTACAGAACCTTCACTTTGCCGGCAGAAGTGATTATGTAAAGTCTCTGAATTTGTTAAGGGATATTTCATTTTAATTGTCACTCGCTAATTATTTACACGTGAATTCCGCACCTTCGATATAAGTATATATATTTATATGTATATTTATTTTATCGCGTTTCCCTCTTTTTTGCTCTTCATTTTCGTCGTTACTGTTCTTTTCGTTTAAATAATTTTCCAACGATTTTTTATTCTGATGAGATGTTGGACAAAAGGGCCTTTGAGACTAATAGTAAATTCTTTGTTTTTAATAGTCTCAAAGGCCCTTTTGTCCAACATCTCATCAGAATAAAAAATCGTTGGAAAATTTTATATATATATATATATATATATGCAGGTTTCAGTAAAAATGATAGGTAAGGTATTGTCATTATGTTTTCTTATATAATTTTCCATGTGTTATGATCTTTTTCTTTTCAGAACTCAAATTATATAAGAATTGTTCAAAGGTTTTGTACTTTCGTGCGCTTTCGGCTATACTTTTAGCCATTATCAAAAATGAATTTTATTTTATTTGCAAATAAATTATATTTAAACTTCGTGCATATAGAGTCATGTATATCTTGAGTTCCGAACACAGTAAGCATATTGTTACCGTGTTCATAAATGATGTTATTAAGTGTAGGTTTCCTCTTTTTTTATTAGCAATGCCTGCATTATTTTTTGCATAAGGATGATGCTATTGTGTATATATATTGTCAACAAGTATATATATATATATATATATATATATATATATATATATAATGTATAATATATATATAATATAACCTACATATAATATATATATATATATATATATATATAATGTATAATATATATAATATAACCTACATATATATATATATATATATATATATATATATAATGCAAAGAATTCGTCACTTTAACTGAGCAAGCTTATGCTGACTTCGAAGTTTCGTGAAGAAAACCTCATGAAGTCGGCATGAACTTGCTTCACTAAAAGAGACATTTTTTTGCATTAAACCTGCTAACACTCTATCTCCACCCCGATATCAAGCACTTTACGATAATTACCTGCTTGCCAAAATAACCTTTATCAGTAAAACTACTGAAAAAAAAAACAACTATTGGCGCTAAACCTTATCACAACTCAGCACTATATATATATATATATATATATATATATATTTAGAGAGAGAGAGAGAGAATGAGAGAGAAAGAGAAAGATACGTGCATGTGGTGTAATGGTAAGCATTTTGGACCTAGTTTGAACCACAGTCAAGTTCGTTAAATTCAATTTCGCACAGATGCCCATTGAAAAGGTCAGTCCCTTCTCATACTTAATATCATATATAGCGAAGACTGGTTATTTTTTATTGGTAACTAGTCTAGGAAAAGGAAAAATTCTGAATTCAATGCCCTAAGAAGTTGTATCTAGGGACCTTGTGATGCATTTACTTGCATCAGTTTATTTTCTGTCCATCTGAAATGTACTAGTGGTTCTGTACAAGAATTTATCGCTATAATCAAAATATATGCGCTGTGTGGCCTGGATGTTCCGTTCTAAGATCTAAATTCTAATACGTCGAAGGTATCAGGGAACCCATCACACATATATGATTAAATAAGGAAAAGGTAGGAACATTTCTATAAATTTAATGTTTTGCTATTTATTTACCTCCACCAAAAATTTGGGGAAGTGTATTAATAACTAGTTATATTTCAATTTTTAAATCCTATATTATTTTGTATTCATTGGTTGTGTGGACGTCACGTAAATATCATGGCGTTATTGTTTATGTATGTATCAATTTTTAAATTCTGTATTTGTTTATTGATTATGTGAATGTCGTGTGAATGAGCCTGTGAACATGTTTAATTCTTGAGATTATCTTAAGCCTGCATCAGTTTGAATACCAGTTCCCATACCATCATCGAAGTTATCAATATCTGACCTGGTCATTACCGAGATAGGCAACCGCTGTTGAATACTGGGTGTTCTAATGGGTAAGGACACACACACGCGCGCACACACACACACACACACACACACACATGTATAGTAATACATATAAAACAGCTCAGTTAAACTGACAAATTCTTAGCATTAAACCCATATTTATATATATATATATATATATATATATATTGAGAAGATTAATCAGCACATATTGCCCCTTATCACTGATCCCTTCTGTTCTCTCTCTCTCTCTCTCTCTATATATATATATATATATATATATCCACAGACAGTCCTGCTTCGCTGTATCACACCTCATCAGTACGTTTAGGTATCTGACTGCTTCCAGCCTGGATTGAAACCCGACCGATTTGTCATTAAATAATACACTTTAAAAAAGGAATTATATTTTATCACTAAAATGGGATGCAAACGTATCACAGCGTATAAAATTTAAGGAGCCTTTCGACCGACCCTTCTTCAGAACAAAAATCGTCGGTAATTTAAGGCTAAGCAGCTAATTTTTCAATTTTTTTTTTTTTTAGCGACTGAAGTTAAAGTGTAAACTAATTAAAGGATGAGGGGAATGGGAAAAAATATCCCCCGTCTGTTTCGTGCCTTGAATAACTTGCCCAGCAAGCTTGAAGGGCAAGTTATTTGTCTGACTTTTTTTCTCTGTATTGCATGGAACAGATATATTTAAGTGTGTTATTATGCCCTATGCATGCAGCGAGAATGAAAACGCAAATTGGCCCTTTTCGGGAAAACCATTAGCTAACGGAGGATATTGTTTCCACTCCTCTTTTCCTTTATTTACTTTACGTTTTAGCTTCAGTCGTTAATAAAAAAAAATATGAGCTGCATAGTCTTAAATTACCTACGATTTTTGTTCTCAAAAAGAGTCGGTCGATACTTTTGTATCTCGTTTTATTAATAAAATATTATCCCCTTTTTAAAGTGTATTATAACTTGGTGTGGTAATGGCAACTTGTTTATATATATATTGTATATTTTAGATGCAATCTCTCTTTTATGCAGGTTTCAATAAAAATGAATGTATTAAGAAGTTAATAAGTTTTTATATAATTTTTCATGCATGCTTATGTTTTTTTTTTCTTTTCAGAACATTAATTTTATAAAAGTTGCCCCACTGTTTGATTTTTCGAGTGTGTTCGGCTATGATCTTTGCCAGTATCGAGGCTAATTTTTTGTTTTACGAGTAACTGAACATGTTTAGTCTGTGCGCAGAATCATTTGCCCCAAATCTTGCTGTGTCTATTCGTGACATAGACGATCATCAAACTCCACAGATCTTCTTTTCTTTAGCATATGTGGATTGACATTTCTGTTTGGGAAAGATAGCGGGGTGTTTCTTTCGTTGTCTTTTCTATCGGTTAAGGAATTCAGAATTTTCTTTCGCTTAGACTGGCTTCTACCAAGATTAGAAAGTTTAATCTAGGCTGCGTTACAAGTAAGTCAGTATTTTCTAAATAAATATGGGCTTTCTGGAGGAGGTTTTGTTTTGTATTTTATTTCTTTTGAAATCGAAATTGATGAAGAGAGTTCAAATTCTGACTTAGATTCAGTCAGTTAAGTCCAATAAGTGATACAAGCTTTAGACATGAATTACGTAGCAAAATATTTTTTCACAGTAGGTTGCCATTACTTTCTGGGTAGACTGATTGCCATTCAAAGCTATAGAAGCCAATGTGTTCAGCTATTTAACCCATAGCTGAAAGAAGAAACAACGGAATAATACCATTACCAAGGGTATTTGCGCGAAAGTGAATGCAACAAATTCAATTGGAATTCTCTGATTTCTCGTACCGAGCCAATATCCACTGCACCACAACACACATCCTGAGATTACTTGTCTCATTTTTTGATCATTTATTCCCGAAGTGAAGGCTGGAAGCCAACAAACCTTACGCTTCATCTCATCGCCAATAATTGTGGTCATTTTATATTCAAAGGTGGTAAAATAGCAGACAGTTTTAAATGATTTAATGAATACTCTTTCTCATGATTTTCTCAACGTGCTGTTTCAATATTCATTGTTGGTTTTGACCATTAAATACGCGTTTTCTTTTTGCCACTCTCTTTTTCTATTCATTCCTGCATCTTTCTATCGCCTTTGCTCTTTCTCTGCGATTGGTGACATTCGGCTATTTTAGTTCTGTCTGCGTGACTTTAAACATACCGGATTTCATTAAATTTTCACTTCTCCCACCCCAGTTTCCGCTAACAAAATGAAGCACTCACACATCCTACTATTTCTGCTGAGAGACGGAAGAAATGTTTAGTAAATTTCGTGACGTTCCATGAAAACCAATTTAAAACAGAAAGAAAGACACGAAAAACGAACCATTCGATTTTTATTTTATTTTTTTTTATTTTTAGACCTCAAATAAGCGACAGGGATTCAAAGACTGTATTCATTGTTTCTTTGAGCATTTGGTGATTATATCAGCTGTCATGACAGAAATAGACTCGATGGCTTTGAGATAGCTTGGTGGGTGAAGTAACGGACTTATATTTTTCAAGGTTCACAGTTTCCATTAAGAGAGTTGAAAAGTCATCGGATATTAAATAAAGTTTCAGTGCAGAATCCGTAATGTAATAAAGATGACGTTATATTTTTATGACTTTTTCTCGTACTTCTTTTTTTTTTTAAAGAACACCAGTGCAAAAAATAATCTTTGAAGATGTTTCCGGGCTTCTGCTTTAAATCTTTTTGATGTTTTAGTTATTATCAACATTTTGGCCAAATCATTGGACAGTTTTCTTGATTTGTATAATCCGTATATCTGCCGACCATATCTGGAATGGATCAGCCGAAAACCTACCATTTGGGCATTTGGTGATTACATCAGCTGTTATGACAGAAATGGACCTGATGGCTTTGGGATAGCTTTGTGGTTGAAGCAATGGATATATATTTTTCACGGATTAGAGCAGTGATTCTCAATCACCGTGGCGTTGCGAACTAGTGTACCGCGCGATCACCTTAAGTGTGCTGCGAAACATTCTCTCGAAATTGCAAAAAAATATCTTTTTTTTAATCATTTCACCTCAAGCAAGACAGTTTTACTGCCACTGGTATGCAGAGGGTTACATAGGAGGAAAGTGATTAGAAAGAGGGACAGCTTATAGGGGGTGTCAGGAAAAGGGTAAGAGAAGGATGAGAGTGGAGTGAACGGAGAAAAGAGAATGAGAGAAAGGATGCGAGTCAGTGAGATAGGCATTCCACAGGCGGGAAATGCGAGAAAAGAAACTGATAGAATAAAAGTTGAGGTTACATTTTATTGGTTTCACTGTAAAAAGTGGGACCTAGTTGCTTGTCTAGTAGCTCGAGTAAATTCATATATAGGGGCCACCATTGGAGCAGAAGCCGTGAAAATATTTGTAGAAGAGACAAAAGGAAACCACATTACGCCGGTGAGAGAGTGATTGCAGCTGAGCTGCCGAGTCGGGATTGATCATATTATAGATTTTGTGAAGAACCCCGAGGTAAATAGCAGGGCTACCCGACGAGATGTGCAGCAGCATTCAATATCTGGGCGGATGGTAGATTTATATACGTGCAGGATATTTTTTAAATTTATATTTACCTTTTAAAGGATGTGCGTTGGAGTGCAATATGGCTTGAAATGAGAAATCGGAGAGCCGAGTTCGAATTCCAGTCGAATTCGTTGTATCCACTTACGCGCAAATACATTTAGAAAAAAAAATTACATAGGGGTGGCTATACTATTGAAAATTCTAATCTACTCCCTGTTTTTAGCATCAGAAACACGGGTTCGTATTATACACAAGTCGTATTATACACAAGGAAATAAGATAGGTGATGCATATTCAAGTTGTATTCACTCATACACAAATACCATTGGGAAAGGTATAATCCATCTCTTCTCCCTCCAGCTATTGGCTGCATAGCATGGCAGATTGGGTACTATAACCTTGGTTGGCATCTAGTATACCGCAAAAAGTAATGGCAACTTACTGCGGGAAAATCTTCCGACTAGTCAGTCATGGATCGAAAGAGACATATTCGCCCAAGCATGTATCACGTATTGCAATGGTGTGAATGTAAAAAATAAGCCATTTAAAAAAAAAATGTTTCCGGGTTCTTTTTATATTTTAGTCATTATCAATATTTCAGTCTATTTATTAGACAGCTTTCTGGATTTAATCCATATATTTGCAGACTATATCTGGAATGGATCAGCTGATATGCTGCTATATGGACATAGCTGAATTATTGAAACCAGTACGGTAAAACTTCTATCTAATGACCCTCGATTTAAAGAATATTCTATAAAGAACTACTCGCTGATCACATGAGTCCTATCGAACTAACATTTAATGAAAGGATTTAGATAATTTTTAGACAGTCATTCATCGAGTCCACGTTAATTCATTCGGAACATGTCAATCCTGTTATAATATTTGTTGGGAATTTAAAATATTGTCGATTTTAAGCATTTTTAAACATTTTTCACCATAAATATTAGATCCAACATAGCAAAACTGTGTGTGTGGGAGGGAGAGAGAGAAAGAGAGACAGAAAAAGATAACCTTCTTACTATTTCGGATTGTTTAAGATATAACCAAGATTGATACATATTGTAAACGACTTTTATCTGTTACCTTCGAATGATCAATTTAGATCAGTCCAAGGCATTCGATAGGGTTGATCATCGTTTCAGGAGGCTGCCCTTTCGGCGGCAGGTTTTGAGGTGTACTTCTGGAGCGTCCCCGGTACGCTTGTGTTAATAAATGGGGTATGATCGGAGCCTTTCTTATTGTCCTTTTCCATTCGTCAAGTTTGTCCGCTTTTGCCTCTGCTTTACGTTCTTACGCTGAAACCTTTCCTTCGCAAGTCAAAGGCGAATCCGGTTCTAAACGGAATTTCCTGACCTGGTGCAGTCATCTCGGCCAGATACTCTGTTTGTGCTGAAGACGTTTCGGCTCTTGTGTCGGGAAGAGCCAAAATTGACAATGGCGGCAAAGAAACCAGAGGGTACCATAGGGTACCAGACGGTGACAGGGGCAAACATCAACTGCGATAAATCTATTGATTTGCGTTTGGACACGTGGTAGGGTGTTTCTCTTCTCGGGCCTTTCCTCAGGACGAAGAAACCGGTCAAAATACTCGGTGTCTGATTCGGTTCTGATCTCTTGCTGGAAATTAATTGGTCGGAAATGCGGGAGAAGGCCGAGGGTACAGTTAGTCTGTGGCATCGGAGAAATCTTTCTTAGGGGAAGGCGGAAATGTGTGTTTCGCATATCTACCTTATTCTCCTTTACCGACTCTCAGTGTTTCCACTGCCGTATGCCATACTAATGACATTAGTCAGGGTTTTGCTTTCTTTCTTGTGGGGAGGCAAGCTCCCAAGGTGTGTTGGAAGATCTGTTGCCTCCATCCCTCTGACGGTGGCTTTGCATCGTATTCCTAGATCGAAATTGTTCGTAAGCACATTAGAATGACGAACTTCGGAAGAAAGACGCCAGCAACAACACCACATCCCTAAGAAGTGTGCATTCGTTAGAGAAGGAAGTCAGCAGTTTACCCCGAGGCAAGTGCTCCTTCTATCGGAAATGCCGGTTAGCCCTCGAGTTCTTCTTACGAGCAACTGAGGGCTTCTCCGACGACAAGGCGTTTTCCCGTAAGGCATTATATCGGCTACTAGCAAGGGGTGTGCGTACAAGATTATCTGACTGACGAGCTCGGTCTGACAAAGCTAGAGGTTCAATCAATACAGCCTTGGTTAAAATGCCTCACAAATACTCAGGTATCAGTCCCTTGGCTGTTGATGCGAAAAGCACTCAGATTTAACAAGAAGCTTTTTTTCAGAGGGCTTGGATAGTTTCCTCTATTGCGTCCGCTGCGGTGAGTCGGTGTTGGAGACTTTGTCTCACGCTTACTTCCACTGCAAGGGCGTAGTCCTGTTGTACATGTTGGTTAAAGACTTCATGGTGCGCATGCTGCGCTGAAAGTTCTTTGTCCTTGCGGCCGCTTCTATTTGGAGTAATTGTGGTACTAAGGCTGAGTGTTCTTGTGCTTACCAGGTGTTATGCAAGTTGTAATATGGACGACGCGACAGAACGAGTTCTATGGAGACGAGAAATTTACTCCTTCCCAACTGATCTTGTTCTTTAAACACCAGCTTAAAATCAAGGTCAAGACGGAAAGGCAACAACTCCCTCTATCAGAATTTGGTCTTGCGCACATCTGTCGAGCGAAAAGAGCCAAATTAGAGTGGTATTTTGATGCCGTTTAGGCATCAGGGTATTGAAGACACTGTATCAAAAATTAACACCTCTGCCCATAATAGGTTAGTTTAGGTTTGATTTTTCTTTTTGTTTTTGACGTCAAATTAAATTAAGATTTGATATGTATAGTCATTGATCCCCACCTTTAGTTTTTTGTCCCAGTTTTTTTTTTAGTTTAATTCTTCTCACCTCGTTAGGTGACCGGAAATGTTAACTCCCTGGTAGATGCGGGGCACTTTTATTTTTTTTAGTGTTTTTCGTATTTGTTGTTGTATATTTGTGTGCATGTTTACTTGAATGACAGATTAATTTATTTATGTCCCGCAAAAAATTCATTCAGTCAGCTGATGCTTCTGTCACAGTTAAGGAATGGGGGGTATTACTAACACTATTTTGTTAATTTACTTATAAATAGTATTATGCATTTTACAAATATTCATCAGGGTTTTCATTTTATTCATCAGGGTTTTCATTTTATTCCCCACTTATTCCCAAAGAGAAAAATTGAACATATGGGACTAGAGTCTATGTAGTATTGCGGTGTTTGTAGTAAGAATGTTTAGTAAGATTGTGATGTTTTAATGCAAGAAACAGGTGTTACAGGACCGTTATCCTGCATCTGTTTGCAACAACCAGAAAATAGCTCTTGGAACCTGGAATGTTAGAACCATGAATAACTGTGGACAGCTAGAAAAGCCCTGGACTACTACGTATACAGAGAGCACGGTTCAAGAAAGCAAGTATTTCACGACGAAACCCCGCCTAAAATAGGTTAGGTTTGTTTTGCATTTTGTTTTATGCCAAGTTAAACTTAGTCAGATTATGTATTGTCCTCATTTATTGTCGTCCCCATTTTCTTTAGATTAATTTTTCACCCCTATTAATGATTGTGGGATTATTTCATTCCTACCGTCATTTTAAATTCTATGTAAATACAATTATGCTTTGTGAATATTTATCGGGGTTTTCATTTTTAAAGTTGTTAATTTAATCCCCAACCTCGACAAAAAATTGTACATAACAGACTACTTAGGATGTCATAGAGTGTTTGCAATATTATGGTGTTTGCATTAAGTATGGTAAGTAAGATTGTGATCATTTTGTGCAAGGATTATTGTAAAACTTGCTTAGGTCAGCGATTGTGGCTAGCAAAGTTATTTTAAAAGAGATGAAGACCACTTTTCTCCATCCCTATTTTTGGCCTTGTGCCATATTTTTGTATATTAAACAAAATAAATATCAGTTCTTTCAAGCTCTCTCTTCGTCGGGCTCTATGCCTCCCAGGCGAGACTCTGTCTTCAAAAAAACAAACAAGTGCCCGACCCTATGTTATTCAGGGTTTCTTGCCAAGCTTAAGAGCTTGGATCACACATAAAATTTAGCCTTGTGCCACATACAGCTTCAGTGGGGAGACAGGTGAATATCAGTTCATTAAATCTGTGTCCTTGTTGAACTCTCTGCTTTCGGGTTGAGAGGAACTCAGACGAGGCGCATGCCGAAGAGCAGCGTCTCGTCTTGGGTAAATAGACGAGAGCTCGACTTTGCGTATGCGATGTCAAAGGGGAAATTTTGCCAGAGCGTGCGCGCTCGGAATGCTTCACGGGAAACTCGGCCTCGTCCAACATCCCAGCTTTGAGGGGAGGCTCAAATAAATACCGAGTTTATTAAAGCTTACTGTGTATTAATGATGTCGCAAAGCATTCCACAGCAAACACTCAACTTTAATTCCCATAACATACTTGTGCCAGACCAAAGTAAGCAATACAAATATTAAGGTTTGTTTTGATATATATGTCTATGTCTACAACTGTGTTTTCTACATTTCTGAACTAATAGAGATAGAAATATATTTTTTGCTTCTCAGTCAAGATCACAGTAAAAGACAAGTAAAAAAGCCCATACCCGTTTCTTTAGCGATCAAAATCACTGGTTAATCTTCAGAAGTCAAAAACCAAAAAACGTATGAAACATGGATCGATAGATTATCTCTAGTTACTGGTTTTGAATCTTGGTAGTTTGAATTTGATTGAAACATCAAAGCCTTTTCTGTATAGAAGATAAAAAAAAGCTTACTATTGAAATATTTTCTCTTGGTGATAAATCCTTTTGCGTTTCATTTATTTGTTGTTGTTTCGTAATGCCAATTTGCTTTTTTGAATTCCCTTTGTTGTTTCTTTGACGCAATCTTGTAAGATCAAATTTCACTTGCAAAAGTTGAACGAAACTGTCGAGCGATACATGTATTGCGTATCCCAAAAGAGATACGATGCATTCTGACATAGATTATTCTTTGTTGAAAGCGAAAAGTTTGATGGTATTCATCAATAGCAATCACCAAAAGTCTTAAATACCGCACTCACAAATATATGCAAGTTGCGATAGATAAATCACCATTTTGCTTTATTTATTTATTTTTAAATTGGCGCATGCGTGTTGATTGCTTTTGTTTTTTGTTTTTTTTGTTTTTTTTTTTCGACTGTACAGTATAGAAAGGTTAGTTAGCAACCTCAGGAAAAAAATGAGCATCATGATATAATTCACTCAGCCGGAAATTTGAAAAGAACATGCTTTCCTACTTGGCATTCGCACCGGAAGCTCCAATACGAACATTTCAAAGTGTTTGGGTGTCAATCTAAGTATAGTGCTGAGAATTAGGAAATATTTGAATGAGACTAATGGTGATTACCAAAGTGTTTGGAGTGATCACTTGTAAAGGAAGACGTTATGACTCTATCCATCATCTCATAGAGCCTCAACTCAGACTCAAAACGAAGACGTACATTAAGTGACTTGAGGAGGTAGTGCTGACCTGCTTCCAAATCACCATTTACATCTGGCCAATTAACTCCCCAGTCAACAACTCCCTTGATTAGTATGTGTGGGCCGAACATGAGCGAGAGACCAACATAATCCCTTGTCACACGAAAGATGAACTGAAAGCAAAGATTAGAGTAACATTCACGAACTAAAAAAATAAAAATAGAACGTGCAGAACAAATGCAGGATATGGCGATGTTATCTGGAGGTTGTGGCTGAAGCAAATGGTGATGTTATTAAAGTAATTTGCTCTTTCATATTCACTTCATGTTGTTTTTTTTATATTTAAGTTAGTAAATATATCTCTTAAAGTGCAATGTAAGTGTTATCTTTATCTTTGCGTAATTTAGATGAGAGTTTATCTATCACTCTCTCTCTCTCTCTCTCTCTCTCTATATATATATATATATATATATATATATATATAACCAAAGAGCCATGGGAAGTGACTCTGCTCAGTTCACTGTTAAGTGAAAAACTCATTATATATATATATATATATATATATATATATATAAGCATGCGGTGTAGATATAGAAGAATCCCAAGAAATATCCGGTACATACAGTGGTAGGATAACACTCTAAGAGAGCTCTAAATATATATGTATAAATACATATAGAGCAAATATAAGCAAAATATTTAGGGAGACACGTTATTTCATGATAAATCGTTAGTTTAGGCCTATTTCAGGCGAACTAGCATCTAAAAAAACGGAATAAAAATAAAGATTGCTCCCTTACAAAATAAAATTTAAGAAAAAATACATCATTACATCAGTTCCACGAATGCACACACATATTCATACATAAGTATATATATACGCAACATATAATCAAAGAGCACGCGTAAGAGCGGATGTTAACTTAAATTTAAAGATACATTATGCAAGTCAGTTAGACTACAGACACATAGATTTGAAAAGTAACGTAAAGGGGTTAGGTGAGAGAGAGAGAGAGAGAGAGAGAGAGAGAGAGAGAGAGAGAGATAGCGTTAAAGAGAAAGGGTAAGTATCTTAAAGCGTAGACGAAAAGGGAAAGAAGAAAGAAGAGAGGAATAAATTTAAATTAGAAAGAAAAGATGATAGGATAAAATGAAAATAAAAAAATAAAAAAATATTATATATATATTTTTTTTTTATAAGCGTTTCACCCCGAGCAAGGCATGTCACTGCCACTACTGTGCAGGGGGCTACGTAGAGTGGAGAAAGGCTGGTTAAATATAGGAAATAACAGAGGGTGGGTGATAGGCGGGTGAGGATACCGAGAATGAGGGTTGGGTAGATGAGAGTGTTGTGAGAATAGTTGGGAGTTAGTGTGATAGGAGGTGTCTATTGACCCTACATTTAAACACCTGGAGATTGTAACTGTCGGGAAAGCAGACTTGTGGAAGGGAGTTCCACAGGCGGGAAGCGCGAGAAAAGAAGCTGTTGGAGTAGAATTTACGGTTACATCTTATTTGTTTAACTGTAAAAGGGAAAAGGGTGGGACCTAGTTGCTAATCTAGTATCTCGTGTAAATTCGTGCTTAGGCGGCACCAGTGATCTAAGCTCATCGGAGCAGAAGCCATGAAAGTACTTGTAGAAGAGGAGGGTGAAAGGATAAGAAATTAGAATCTAAAAAAATTAAGAAAATTAAAAATATTTAAGAGATAATAGTTAATCAATACCATCACATCACTATATAATCAAAATTATACTAATTATACATTCAACAAAAGAAATATAATACAATATAAAGTTTAAGAAAATTAATTTAAAAGTAAGCCTAATTATTCTATTTGAATTTAGTTGTTTAAACTTAACTATTTAGTTTAAAAATAAATTTAACATATTAATAGTGGAATGATAAGGAATTGGAATCTAAAAAAAAAAAGAACTAAGAAAATTTAAAAAAATTAAAAGATAATAGTTAATCAATCCGTTTTAATCTCAATTACCACCACACCACTATATCATCACAATTATACTAATTATTTGGTTAACAATCTAAACTTATTTATAAATGAAACTTTGTGTGTGTCTCTGTGTGTGTGTCCGTTACCTATAGACTCCGAAACGGCTGAACCGAATTTCTTGAAAACTTTGTGTCGAGGTACACCCGATAAATATCGAAAATCGATAATCTAAAAAATCGGGTTATAGAAGGAGTGGTCCGATTTTAATCAAATTTGATAAAGACAAAAACATAAGAAACGATGTTCAGAAGTTTCAAGGTTGCAGTTCTTACAATAGTACAGAAAATTTGATACCGATACCTGGAAATCAAAATTTAACTTACATCCGTTCATTTTTCTTTCAGTCTACGGTTTCGCTTTAACTGGAAACAACTATTGCGTTTTACTCTTTCGTGCCAACGTCCAAAGAGTCTGAGCTCCAGGACCATGGATTAATTTTAAAGCTTTCATTACACCAGAGCAACGCCGGGCTATACTGTTTGTACAATTATGATACAATATAACGCTAATAATGCAAAAAAGCATATATATGTACATATACAACTCACACAGACGCGTAAATGCGTACACACACATACAGGCACACGCATATATATGTACAGATATATGTACACAGACACGCATATATATATATATATATATATATATATATATATATATATATATATATATATATAATAATAATAATAACTACTTAGACTCTGTAAGTATCCAGGCCGTAAATTTATACTAAAATAAACCTCCGAAAAAACCATTAACAAACAGAACCTAAATCCGTTACAATCCGGTGTACTAAGACGTCGGATAAATGGGGAGAAAAAAAAAGAAACCTGCGGAACAAGAACAAAACATTCAATACTCCGCAGTAAAGAAAAAACCCCAAACGGAACCGAACACAAGAAAAAGTGCTCAATACAAAGTACGAAAGAAAAGATACAATAGTAGAGCAAAAACACACAAAAATCTAGAGTGAGCCAAAACCTACCGCGGTTTCACACTACGGATCGTCAGGGCAAAGGCAGAAACACTAAAGATAAAAGCAAATAAATAGATATACATTAAGGTAGGGGGGAACCATACCAACACAAGAAGGGGGGGTAAGAACAAAAGAAGCAAAACAAACTATATAGAAATAACCTTTATTAGACATATCAGTTCCTGGAATATTTTGGAAAAGACCTAATAGGATTGATTAGAAAAATTAAGCAAATAATTTCCAACAACAATTAAGAAACACTTTAAAATTATGCAGTAAAAATAATAATATTTATATAAAAGGCGACAAATCGAATAATATATATAGTATGTCCAAATCTCAATATAATAGAGAATTAAAAAATTCCGTAACTAAACATTATAAGAAAATAGTGTTATATAGCAATATACACAAACACGCATATATATAAAAATATAAGTTATATTTTTATTAATGACGATGAACCGTGTAGCAAAGTGAACAGAGAGTGAGAGCGCGCTTCCAGGGGTTGACGGGGGAGTGTCGTCGTATCTGTTGCTCCTCTGGTCTGGTCTGGCTCTCTGTCTGTCTGTCTCGTCTCTCTCTCGTCTGAAATCCGTGCGCCGAGGTCTTTTTATAATCTCCAAACCGGGACTTCCGGATTTTGCCTCGCCCACGCACGCCCACGTAATTCTCAGAGACACCTGTTCTGTCTGCCTCTTGTAGCCATTTCCGCTACTGCCGGAAATAAGGTCAAACAAACATCCGTTCCTTTCAACGACCTGAAAACACCCCCGCTTGCATCAGCCTTTCCTCGGGTGGGGCGGGATTGTTATATTACAATAGCACCCGACATTGTATCTAATTTAAATAAAGAGGCTACCACATTAGTAGCTAAATTTAAACTGCTCAATAGGGTTGAAAAATTAACTCTAAAAAATTCATTTTTAATTATTAAAGACCATAAAGATTAATTCCCCAATCACCCAGAGTTTAGACTGCTTAATCCTACTAAAACCGAACTAGGAAAGATTAGTAAGATTATCATCCAAAAAATTTGTAATAATTTAAGAATGTTTTTAAACATTAACCAGTGGAAGTCCACAGGCGATTGTATTGAGTGGTTTAAAAGTTTAAAAATTTATAAACAATCTGCCTTTATTAAATATGATATAAAAGACTTCTATCCATCCATAACTACCAAATTACTTACAGAGGCTTTAACATTAGCTAATGAATACAACGACATTACTGAAGCAGAATTAGAAATAATTTGGTATTGCCGTAAAACCCTCCTATATTATAATGATGAAATATGGATAAAAAAACTGATGCCCAAGGATTTGATAATCCCATGGGGGCCTATGATGGTGCGTGGGTGGCGGAGCTTGTCGGTTGCTTCCTACTCCATAAAATGAATATGATTATAGACTTCCATAATCACGGGTTGTACCGTGATGATGGCCTAATCATGGTAGATCATTATACACCGAGAATAGGTGATAAAATTAGAAAAGACCTACAATTATTTTTTAAAGCTTACGGTTTCTCTATTGAAATCGAACATAATATCAAGATTGTTAACTATTTAGATATTACGCTTAATTTAAATACCGGATATATTACACCATATATTAAAAATAATTATATCCCTAGGTATGTAAACAAGGATTCTAACCACCCCGCCCATATACTTAATAGTATTCCTAATGGTATAGCGTATAGATTATCTACTAATTCATCTAATTTTGAAATTTTTGATAAATATAAAAAAATTTACCAATCAGCGCTTATTTAAAGTGGATATTCTCAGGCCCTTAAATTCTTAAACCATAATACCGATAAAATTAATAAAACTAGATACAGAAATATAATATGGTTCAACCCCCCATTTAATAAAGAGGTTAAATCTAAAATTGGAAATATGTTCTTTAATCTTATCGATAAACATTTTAATAACGATAGAACTCTTAAAAAAATATTCAATAGAAATACTATTAAACTTAGTTATTCTTGCCTTCCAAATATTGGCAAAATTATTATTAACTGTAATAAAAGAAAACTGAAAACTAGTACTACCAATAAAAACACCAATAATAAATGTAATTGTAAAGTAAAAGCTGAATGTCCTATTACAGGCAATTGCAACCAATCTAACGTAGTCTATAGTGTTAAAGTTTATAAGGATGAGCACGATAAGTATCCTAAAACGTATATAGGTGCAACGCACGATTCGTTTAAAGTTAGATTTTATAAACACAAAACCTCATTTAAAAAGGAAAAATATAGACATAGTACTACGTTAGCGGATTATATTTGGAACATAAAATCTAAAATTAAAAAAGACCCCATTTTGAAATGGGAAATAATAAAAAAATGTACTGATTATAATAAAGGCAGTAAATTCTGTAATTTATGCGGCGAGGAAAAACTAGCTATAGCCTTATTCGAACCCGCCCATAATCTTCTTAATGCTAAGACTGAGATTTTAAACAAATGTAAGTTTCACAAATATAAATTCATTGCCTAGTGTGAGAGCTTAGTAATTGTTACTCTTTTTTTTTGCTTCTTTTTTTTTGCTGATATGTCTAATAAAGTTATTTCTATATAGTTTGTTTTGCTCCTTTTGTTCTTACCCCCCCCCTTCTTGTGTTGGTATGGTTCCCCCCTACCTTAGTGTATATCTATTTATTTGCTTTTATCTTTAGTGTTTCTGCCTTTGCCCTGACGATCCGTAGTGTGAAACCGCGGTAGGTTTTGGCTCACTCTAGATTTTTGTATATATATATATATATATATATATATATATACGAACACACGTATATACACATATACACCCGTAAAAACAAATATGTAAGCAATACCATAGACATATATAAACCCGTATATATAAAAAAACATCGACATATATAACAATGGGTACAAATAAATAATAGATATTCCGTAAGATTGTATGATCTATGTAAAGTCTTCAGATGAATGAATGAGGGGCTAAAAGTTTAACATATATATATATATTAGCAAAAACTAAAATAAAAGGGCTGAAAAAATACAGACATACAAGCAGATAAAGAGACACACACACAAACATCTTGCCTTTTATATATATATATATTAACGATTTTCTGCACTGTTGTAAGAACTGCAACCTTGAAACTTCTGAATATCGTCTCTTATGTCTTTGTCTATGAGTGCATCAAATTTGATTAAAATCGGACCACTCCTTCGATTATCGATTGTTTTCGATTATCGATTTTCGAAATTTATCTGATGTTTTCGATTATCGATTTTCGAAATTTAACTGGGGTACCTCGACACTAAACCTAGCTAAGAACACTCGCATACGCTTATAGTACAACTGTGTAAATTTTCAAGAAAATCGGTTCAGCCGTTTTGGAGTCTATAGATAACAGACACACACACACAGACACACACACAGACAAAGTTTCATTTATAAATAAGTTTATATATATATATATATATATATATATATATATATATATATATATTCCAATTTTGAAAGAGTTATTTCGCTACCCAGGTTTCGACCATGAGTGGTGTCTTCAGGCGATTTTTAATAACTGATTTAATGAACCACCAACAAAAAATGCAACTGCAGGGACAAAAATAAATGTCCACTTCAAGGTCTCTGCAACACAAAAGAAATAATTTATAAGGCCCTGGTACATGCCCCAAATGTCCAAAACAAAATATTTTTGGGCTCAACCAAAGATACCTTTAAGACCAGGTGTTTCAACCACAGATCTACATTTAAAATGCAAAAATTCAAAAACAATACAAAACTGGGTCACCACGTCTGGAAATTGAAATCAAAATATGAAAAAAAAAAAACAAAAAAAAAAAACAGAAATAACGTGGTGCATTGTAAAAACAGATAAGCATTACAACGGTAGACAGATATGTAGACTGTGCCAAGAAAAAAAATAGAAATTATGATATACCCAGATAAAGACAAACTGTTAAATGAAAGAATAGAAATTATGACTAAATGCATTCACAGTAAGAAATGCCACTTAGGTTCATACAACCATGGATGAAAACGATATAATTCGTTTTAATTTAAACAATGCGGGTTCATAAATTCCCTGCCACGGAAACGTTCAAATAAAACACCGTTACAAGAGCGTTCTTAAAAAGAGCAACGGTAAAAGGTAAAATCAGTTATTAAATATCGCCTGAAGACACCACTGATGGGAGAAACCTGGGTAGCGAAATAACTCGTTTAAAAATGGAAAATATTCAAAAGTTCTACAATATAATTGTATCGAACACATTTTAATACAAATATGTACTATTAGGAACAAAATCTAAGTATTAAACTATCAATATATATATATATATGTATATATATATATATGTGTGTGTGTGTGTGTGTGTAAGAAAACTCAACACATGTTTAGCTGTTTATAAACCAGGATTTATTTGGACATTGTAAATTTACTTGCATTTTCTCTTTCATACCATTGAAAAATAAATAAATTTTACTCAAAATATTTAAAAAAGTTTTTAACAATGGAAGTGATGCTTGTATTATTTAACTCGAAAATAAATTGAGAATAGATATATGTTTAAAAAGAATCTTTTGAAAAGGTCTCTGTAAAGATATTTTTATCTTTGAAATTTTTTTTGTGTAAATAATTATTTTGACTGTAGTGTATATTTATCTTCCTTTTTCTTCTTTTCTCTTTTTCTTTAACCCACCTTTTTGCTTTTTATATCTGTGGACTTAAATGTCTTTTCTTATCTTTCTCCTTCTTTGTGTGAATACATATTCTTTACATTTTTATATGATTGTGTGACTGAACATATGCATCCTGTCTGTGTCCGCTTTTTTGCGTCTGTGAAATTCAAAAGATTTGTGTACGAATATATTTTCTCATGAGATTTTTTTGTGTATGTGTGAGTAAATATATATATTCCTTTGTCTGTAATATGTTGTATGTGTGATCATATGCATCTATTTTCAATTTATTTTCGGTTTAACTAATCCCCTTTCTCTGTTAAAAATGTTTTCTGAAAATATTCTGGGTGAATTTACTTATTTTTTAACCGTATGAACAAGTCAATGTAAGTAAATTTGCACTGTCGAAATAAATCCTGATTTATTACCGTCCAAATATGTTTACTGTTCCTCTCAATATTTTGTAATGCTCTGGATATAAAATTAATAATTTATATTAATTGGATAAAACCTTTCGGATTATCCTCACCGTCTGTACAGTTCTGCTATTTTCTCAAATATATATATATATATATATATATATATATATATATATATATATATATATATATATATACTTAAAGGAAAACTCAACACGTCATTTCAAGTGGTTATAAACTATAGTTCATTTCTATGAGCTAATTTGTTCATTTCATCAGACCTTACAATATTCCTTCCATTTGGTACAAAAACTTTTGCCGGAATAAGCATTTTCTTTAACTGAAGAGAAGTATAAAAATAAAAATAAAAATGAAAATAAAATAAAAGTAAAAATAAGAAGAAAGATAAAGGAAAGAGAAAGGGGAAATAGGAAAAGAGCCCGGATTTAGGCATTGGCGTCAGATCTGTCTGGGATTGCCCAAGCCGTCGTGAAGATGTTGACCTGTAAAGGAATTTGTAATTCTTTGGACACTGGTGTTTGTTTGACCTCATAAGACTAACCCATCCATTTATACTAACTTATATCCATATATACGTCTGTGTACATTCCCACATATACTGACAACTGTGACTTTGTTCATGTCTACATATATTTACCGCTTTACACTTTTTCGTATCTACTTACGGTTCCTGACGATCGGGTACTCATACATATCCATTTCACAAAGACGGAATTTCCACGCGTATAAGTAGTGTTATATATATACACATACATATAATTGCTAGTAATTCTCACACATATTCCCAAATTACGCCAATATTTTCATACTTCCATACATCCAGTGGATTTACCTATATATGCCTACACATCGCATACATGTATATGTATTTACAAACACAACTATAATTATATAAGTACACGTGCAACTTTTTTATCTCTATGCATAAAGTCTAAAGTTTCAAAGACAATAAATATAATTTGCTCTGGATAACATCCATTGAGCTCTCTATATAGATATGACACTTAATATTTTATATTAATTTAATCTTGTTGGATTATCCTCACCGTTTACGGAATGGACATATATATATATATATATATATATAGTACCAAGACTGTCCTTTTTGCTTTTTATAATTTTGGTCTCCTCTCCTAGAGAACAGGAGAGGGGTGAAATCACGGTACTAAAGTCTTGGTACAAAATAGGCATATCACATAAAAGACAAGACAACTTAGCAATAAAAATAAAAGTGAAAAGTGACAAAGACAAAATTAGGTTACAAGCAGGTTGACATCTTGAACGTTGGGGAATGAGAAGAAGAAAGGAGGAAAGGAAGAAAAGAGGAAAGAGGGGAAAAAAGTTAGTACGTATTTTTGGGGCCAAATTCCAAAATGAACCTTCCTTATGATTAGTTAAAAGGAACACACACGTAAATTTTATTTCTTCCTACATACATAAACAGCAAAACAAAGGATTTTTTTGTATTTAAATGTAAATCATTTGCAAAACTAACAACCAACATTGCCTGATGAAGAGAATCTATCTCGAAACATAAAAGATTTCCGTGTCGCAATGTACAATTAATTCATAATTGTAGGATTATATTAAGCTCTATAATATTTATTATATTGAGCACTGTTTATAATAAAATAAATGCCGGGGTACTCAAAATAGTAAAATCTTGAGTCCTCTCTACCTGGATTTATATATATATATCCTGGATCCTGAAATTAAATGAAAGAGGAAGGGATGGATCCTGAAATTAGCTGGAAACTGATAGGTTCAGCTCGTATTCCGAGGAATTTTCGTGATAGGTGCTGTCTATGTTTACTGGAAAAAATTTTAATATTAAAATACCCCCACCAACACCGGCTACTGAATCTTAGGAGGGAGTTCATCAGTAAGTGCCGCCACAAGGCAAATATTTTGAATACTTAAATTTAGAATTTAAATCCCCGTTGACTAGATGTTATAATATAAATTAAAAGGATTCAATTTAAGTTTTAATCTTAATTTTACCCTAACGTTAACCTTAAAATGTATTTAACCCCCTACCTTCCTATCCCAAACTACTTTAATTGCCTATCTTTAGAAAATATGGATTCTTTCACTAAACCCCTTTTCCCTTGGTTAACACATACATGTATATGTATATATATATTTTTTTCTCTAATATTTTTTCTCTAATAATTTTTTTTCTCTAATAATTTTTAAACTGATAATTTCCTGTGATTGGCATTTAGCTTGCTTCTACCTAAAAGGTTTAATTAAATAAACTTAAATAAAATTTTTTAAAATCTTACATTGAACCCATTCCTTCCCGCCTAAACACACCTCTTATATATATATATATATATATATATATTTCTTTAATAACTTTAAATTCATTATTTTCTGTAATGGATGAACTTAATTAAAAATTTTAAAGATATTACATTTAAATCTATTCCTCCCCTTCCTAAATATACCGTTTCAACACCCTGTAACCCCGCCACTAACAGCTCTGTCCTGTTGTACTTTTTGACCGTTGGTAACCTAAAACCCTTCCACACCCTACCCCAGGGCCTTCACCATTTGGAACAAAACAATGTCGCTGACGTGACGTAGAATCTCTATTAGAGATCTTATGTCGAAATGTACATCCGACACCTTTGGATTTTGAAAATTTTATCTAATATATATATATATATATATATATATATATATTCAACGAGCAGCCATTCAACGTTAGCGTCTTTATTTAAGAGCTGACAAAAAAGATGCAAATTAGAGCTAAAATGCATTTTCAAAATAGAATCACATATAAAAGCATTAAACAGGGAATTGTTTTTACTCAGATAATATAGGATTCTCGGAGATCCTTCTAAACAACAATAAAATTAACATTCCCCGGAAACGTGAGTGCCATTTCTTTTCTTCATTTTTTGTCTCGGTGGGTTTGATCGTTAATGAAGAAGCCAGGTTTTTTCTCGCTGACACCGCTATACAAAGTATATAGAATTCGGAATTTTATTTAATATAATATACATATTTGGATCTAAAACTATTTACACCGAGCCCTCCACCTGGGTCATTTTTAATATTAATTAAATTAATATTAATAGGATCGGGTTTTTTTGTATTTTACCTACATACTTTTTCTTTTTTGGGGATTTTATATATATATATATGTATGTATGTATGTGTGTGTGTGTGTGTGTGTGTGTGTGTGTGTGTATACCAGCGTTCCGCGGCCCTGCCGTTTGATGCATGTCTGTCTCTCTCTTCCGGCAAAGAACGACTTAGTCGGGGCTCGGTCTATGGACTAAGATTTGACTGAGAAAAACAGACACGGAGTCTTATATACTTTTACAAGACTTTTCTCCTGACCTGACACTTTGCAGAAAAAAATCTGCCTTGTATGTGTCCTGAAATATTTAAACACTGAAATCTTAGCCTCTTTAAGTCAAAACCCAACCGTTATTTATCCTCTCTATCCTCATAATCTTCTCTTCCTACCGACTCCTCTTTTATGGCATAGATCTCATTCATCAGAACCATTTCAAATGTAACCATTTATCTTGGGGTATTCTCGAGCATTATATTAGTAAATCCCAAGGTAAAAAAGAAAAATGATATTTTTTTTGTTTTCAATTGGAGTAGATAGACTAAACTATCGCCCGGTTCACACTCCACCCACGTCTATTGAACAGGTGAAGAGGCTCATCCCTTGTTCCTTGTTTAGGATGTGGTTTCCGGCTTTCTCTTTTCCAATTTTTTCACTCTTTTCTTTTTTTTTTCAATTGGAGTAGATAGACTCAACTATCGTCCGGTTCACACTCCACCCACGTCTATTGTACAGGTGAAGAGGCTCATCCCTTGTTCCTTGTTTAGGATGTGATCTCCGGCTTTCTCTTTTCCAATCTTTTCACTCCTACGTAGCCCCCTGCGCTTCAGTGGCATTACCGCCTTGCTCGGGCTGATATGATTAAAATAAAAAAATATTTACGTGCATAAAGTTTCACATTTAAGTCAAATGATAAACATTGTGCCAAGTGACAGTGTGGCTGGAATCAAAAAATTTAAGTCGCAACGCCATATGAAGCTAACTCATAACGTACTCTATTTTCATCTGACTCGATATGACCAAGAACGATACAGAAGATTGGGCCAAGTTCACTAGTCAGTAAAATATTAATTCATTTCTTTTTTCATATTTTCTAGTGTATCTGTTTCACTGACAAACACTTTTTCAGTTCATTTTTGTAAATTTACAGCTAAAACCTTTTTTCACTATCATGTACATTTATATTGTACTTTTAAGTTGTGACTCATGAGTTTTACAGGCGGAGATTGTTTTCCTTATGTTCTTGTAATTAAGATTATGAAACCAAAGTTGGACAATGACATTTGCAAATGCATTTTCTGAAATCTGAAATGGTAAATATGTGTGTGTGTGTGTGTGTGTGTGTGTGTGTGTGTGTGTGTGTGTGTGTGTGTGTGTGTGTGCACGCGCGTGCGAATATTGTTCTCACCTTTGGTCTTGTGTTTCTGCTATGCATTTAGAGATTCTTGATAAAATCCAGAGAAAAATTTGCTATGTTATTGGTTATAACTTGTCATCTCGGCTTCAGGTACATTCCTACCGCTGAAATGGAGCTCCTCTGTATCTTTTCTAAAATATTTTTACAATATTTTCTTTTTATGACAATCCATCTTTAGTACGTAGACTTTACGAAATTAAGCGCAAAACTTATGTGCATGCATATATGTTCGTGTGTGGTTTATATATATATATATATATATATATATATATAGTTACCTAAATTAATATACATATGAGCGTACACACGTGCATAATATCATTATTCAGGTATTAATAAAACAGTGGTGTATGTAGCATGACAGAACTATTATACATATATATATAAGAAAAAGTGCGAGAAGCCGTGTACGTAATGTTTAAAGTGTACATTTATCGTTGATATTATTATTAATATTGCTTTTTGTATGTATGATGTATTAAGTGTCCATCATGCTATATGTGTCGCTATATGTGTTTCGAATCTAAAGTTGATTCTCTTCAGGCGAATTAACTTGTGACTTCACATACCGAGATCCGTTTCTTTTTCTGATGGCCAAGGTATCGTGTATCAATAGATAAGTCAAGTGGTGAGCAGGTCAAAAAGTTCATATGCGTGCGGGCTTTTTTTTAAAATTTTTTTTTTTTCCGATCACACGTTAAATTTTTCCCGTCATCTTTGATGGGTATAAACATTTTTTTTACTGACTTACGAAATTTGAATCCGTCTTTATACTTCAAAATTGTTTTCAACGATTTTGATACAATTCTACAAACACACACGCGCACGGGCGCACACACACACACACACACATACATATATATATATATATATATATATATATATATATATATATATATATATATATATACGAACTAGTATATCAAGGTTTTTTTTAGAAGTTATGTTGAAATGCTAAGGTCAAGTGCTTTTTTAAAAAGCTCCAGTATGAGGTTGCTGTGACGCGTAAGTTAAAAAAAATGCGAAGAACAATTTGTAAACAGGATTCATGCTTGGTGAATTTTGCCAATAAACCGGAATAATGTATGTACAATTGGAATAACGGGGCGGGCGTTACGGGAGCCTGTAATGTGATACGATGACGTTGTGACGCAGAAGAAGTGAATGAATTTTCCCTGTAACCCCGGAGGGGTTAGCACCTTGTAGAAAACGTAAACTTGTTATGGCATATGGTAAGATAGAAGTTACAAAAAAGACCCTATTTTTGTTGGAATACAACTAAACGTATCGGAGAAATAAACGATCGCAAAAAGCAATATTTTCATTAATCTTTGCCGCACTCTGTGTGTCAACTGAAATATTTGTTTGCATATCAGACCAGTGATTTCATTCTGGTTGAATTTGAGGGAAGTGTCTTGGAGAAATGCATAAAAGTGCGCAAAAGACCACTTGAAATTATGTTTTTCATTGATTTTGGACGAACACTGTACACTGATTCGAAAAATGTTTGTGTAAATCAAAGATTCGCACCCTGATCTACAATTTACCTAATTTAAAGGCGTTTCTAAGCGTTTCGGTGATTTCTGCCGTACGTATATTAAAGACTCATGTCATGATAGACAAGTAACCCAATTTTTTTAAAAAATCGGACAAAGGCTTTCGCAGGAAAATGGAGACAGTAAATTTAAAAATTTAGCTTTCATTCAAACTAAAATTAAAGTTTCAAGAACAAATTGTTATTTTTAAAATTTCAATTTAAAACTTACGTATCGAAAATGGAGTAGAGGTAACTTATATATATATATATATATATATATATATATATATATACATTGTAATTTTGTTATTACAAAGGCTTATAAAAATATAATATCACTACACAAAAATGTTCATGTTTCAGAACAAAACTGTTTCTCTTCAGGTGATATGTTAAAATAAATGGTGAAAATGATTTTTTTTTTAAATAGGTACCTCCATTTAAATTATCGCTACATCAATTTAAATTGAATTTTTAAAAATAAAAGAAGTTTTCTTGAAGATATAATTTTAGCTTTAATTGAAAGCCAAGAGTTTAAATTTACTAATTACAGTAAGCAAAATACCCTGGTATATTTCAAATCGAAATTATATTGATCGGAATCAAAAAATTTTAAGTCTAGAAATAATTTTTTTAAAATTTCAAATTTTCCGCCATATTTCATCGATTGTAAACAGTAGCCAATTCTTGGTTTTAAAAACTCTTACAAAGATAAAATACATTTCGATGACACATTATTTCATTCAAATTACCGAATTTCAACTTACTGAAGTTCCTTTGAATCAAGAATTATTTGCTTACTGCCTAAAAACTTTCAAAAGAACGTTTCTCAATTACGGTAGCCTTGTTATCACAGCTGTCATCACCTTATCAGAGGTGTTAATGGATGATTTACAGTGGCTGGCCAAAAGTATGCAAGACGAATTTGGTATAAAAAGGTTCATATACGGATTTTTTTTTCATTTAAGGGAGGACAACCCTTGAATCCCGTGACCTTTTAATGATAAAGATGGCGTACGGCTACCTACCCGTACAAACAAAATACGGGTAATAAACATGCAGAAAATTAAAATGTTTTAGTTATTTAACAAAAAATGAGCACCCTTATTTATAGTAAGCTTTTAGATTTTTCGATTAGTAAATATATTCGCCACACATTAATTTCAAATATCTTAGAGACCTATGACAAGAAAAAAGTTTTTTTCTATTCAGACTATGATATCATTTTATTTTATGTATATAAAAGCAATTAAAAGTTTATCCATATAAAAATGGCATAGTTCTATTGCATTTTTGTTTTCGCAATTCGGAGCAGATTTTCTAAAAATGAGCAGGTTTTGAAGAAAGAAAAAAAACAGTCGATTAGCATTCTCCAATGACACCTGAATTTAATTAAAATTATCTATATGTTGAGACCTAGTCGCATTTTTCGATATTTCTGGAAATTAATTGGTAGGGGGTAACATATGGAAAAACATGTTTTGCCAATATTTTCTAAAAATAATTATTTTCACACTCATTTCAATCAATTTTGAATAAGTCCTGAAATTTTCATCAAAATCTAACCATTATTTGAATTTTGCAAGAATTTCCAAATTAATGTGTCTTTCACAGTCAAAAAATGCCTTTGCGTAATATTACGTTTTGACGTAATAAACTCTGGCGTCAATTTATGCCTCGCACTGACGAGAGAAAAAAAATATTTTCTACCACTAAATGACCCTGTTAGAACCTGTTAGAAACAATTACAAAAATTTTTTTAAATAATTTTAAAAAATACTTTATCTATCCTCTTCATGATAGCATAAACATTTTGCCGAGAAAACTTTGTTTTTATTTAGTTTGAAGCCTTCTCCTTTAATCTATGTTGTTTTTTTCAGCGATTTTGTTGAATATACCTATGTGTAGAGTAGACAATAATTTTTAACAGGAGGTTTGCTTTTAGTTTGCTTTATTGAACAATAGATTTGTTTATGAGTGAAGGAGCTAGAATGTTGAGGTCAGAATTAGGATTAAATAATTATGGTATACTTATATTGTATTAAGAACAAAAAATAAGTCATTTATCCTATTAAAATAATTTTAATTTTTTTTAATTATATTAAAGAGTATAAGTTTATATATATATATATATATATATATATATATATATATATATATATATAATTTGGATGAGAATCCGAGTGAATAGTAAATAAAATAATACTTCACTCGGTGAAGGATTCATTGATTTAAATGTAATTATCTACGTATCCCCTGCGGTTAAATATCACTGGGATTTATCAGTGTTACTAAACTCATGTTGAAATATCAAGCCACTATCATTTACCCTCAGGAATTGACCTTGAAAAATATATTTAGCTCTCAATATCACTCTTTTACTTTCTTATTTTATATTTCATGATTACTTTTTTTTTCTTTTTTTCTTTTTCTTTACTTTTTATTTCTTTATTTATTTTTTGCTTACGTCGGTTACGGTCGGAGCCGGAGATTCCCGAACCGGCACTTACTGTACGTTTCAGCTCATTGTCTTGCTTCCGAATCTGGCGTCTCGCATTTGAAGTTGTCGTCTTCTTTTTATGGCTGTGAAAATTAAAAGTGGTCAATACTTAAGCTGAAAGTGGCTTAAACTCAAAATGTCTTTGATCGCATCTGCATCTTTTACTACGAAACCGTACATGTGTTTGTTAAGTACAATCAAAGACTTTTACACAGAACGAAAATGGATACACTTACGTATACATGTATTTACACATGAACACACACAGTCATGTACATCTGCCATCGCATGAATGTACACGCACAAGCACGCAAACGTTGTGGTGTAATGGATATCGGCTCGGAGTCGGAAGTGCCGAGTTCTATTTCCAGTTGAGTTCGTTGCATTCACTTACGCGCAAATACTCTTGGGAAAGGGGCTTATAGTGAGAGAATGAAAAGGGTAAAGATGATGTCAAAGAAAAAGATGGATAGAAATCAAATAAACAAAAAATGGCAGTTGACGTTGCATTTAAACTTTTAGAGATCGTAAATCTCATGGAAGCAAGTCATTGGAAGTGAGAGAAAAGTAACGATTAGAGTAATAACTTTAACAAAATATTTCAATAACTTTCATAAATATGAATGTTGCTCATTAATTTAGAGATGGAAAGGGGTACCATTGAAAAGATTTGAAACAGATTTCTTTTTCCATTTCACTTAAATAGACGTTAAATACTTTTATCTTCCCTTCATATTTTCATACTGAAACCAAGTAGCGGTTTGTTTGTTTTTTTTTCCTCTCGCGCGATCAAAACGGAATAGTCCATAATTTATGAGGTATTAGCAGGTGACGTTAAAAACTTGTTTGTTTGTTTGTTTGTTGTTTGTTTGATTGTTTGTTTGTTTGTTTCTTTCTTTCACTGAAACCAAGTAGCGTCTTTAATAGGTCATTTATTTCTTTCATGCGATCAAAACGCAATAGTTTATTATTAATGAGGTATTGGCAGTGCGTAATCGTCTAATGAAGGGAGTAACAAGCATAATTACAGATGAAGATAAAACACAAAAGATAGTAGGTTTTTTTTATACAAACGTTCTGATGGAATCTAATTTCCGTGTTTGCGAAATCACAAATTGACTAATGACATTGTTGTAGAGTAGAACTCGGCGTTCTTCTTGCTATTTCCTCTTCCTGCTATTTTTTTTAATCATTTCACCCCAAGCAGGTGGAGCCCTTCACTAGTGCGCAGAGGGTTACAGCAAGAGAAAAGACTGGGTACAGAGGGTATCGATGAAAAGATAAAAGATGGATGGAATTCAAGGAGCTAGAAGATGCGAACTGACGTTGCATTTACATATTTGGAGGTTGTAGCTATTAGGGAAGCAAATAAATGGAAGAGAGTTCCACAGTTGGAAGTGCGAGAAAAGAAACCATTAGAGTAGAAGAGAAAAGTTAAACTTAACTATCTCATCGGTAAAAAGGGTGGGATCTAGATGCCAAACAACACGCTTAAATTCATATGGTTGGGATACCAGGAAAAAAAGATTGTCTGAGCAGTTGCAGTAAAGACATTTGTCGAAAAGACAGAAGGAAACTCCTTCATCTCGATGAGAAAATGAATAAAGTAGAGAAACCAAGTCAGGATCGATTACATTGCAGATTCTTCTTTGGATTTTATGGAGAACCTCGAGATGAATAGCAGAAGTATTCGACTAGATATTGCAACAGTATTCAGTCATTGGTCGAATGGGTAGATTAATAAATGTGCAAGAGGGATTCTGACGAGAAAAAAACTTTCTCTGACAATAAAACTGATCCTAACTAAAAATATGGCCACTGGCCACCTTAGAGTAGAATTTGAGTTGTTGATTTACCCAAACTTTTTCGTTTCTCTATATGAATAAACCTCTTTTCTTTCTCTACCTAGTCTTCTGTTTCTTCGATACTCTAACTTCCTGGACGCCTCGAAGTATTCTAATGGTTGCCAAGCTTGTCTCGTTAAAACCATTACAATTGAGCAGTGAGTTCGATCCTCACTGGGTGTCTAGTACATTCGGCCAGGTGCCATATCTAAATTACGCTTAAAAAAATAATCTCTTTAACTTCCTAATTCTCGGCTATTTTGAACAAAGACATCGTTACAAAAGACATGTACAAGAAAATGAGATCAGCCTAATGTCGTTCGGTTCAAAATTCAAAAAGAATTACTTAATACTGCGGCTGAAACGATATGAATATTTCATTTTTGCTTAGGCTGTCCGTTATTTGAAAAACGTTTGAAAATGGAAAACTTTGTATCCACGGACAGATGTTGTATTACACGTCCGTAGACAGGATATCTTTCTAGGATACTATAACCTGAACTACCCACTAAGGCAAAATGTGATACAAGGTCTTTTTTATGTAGGCTGCGCATACATATGCATAAAGGACAGACACGAAAAAGTTCCCAGTCAGCCCAGCAACTGTCTCGCTATTACACCGATCCTACCCTCTCTTAGAGCAAAGAGGAAAATTGCAACCGCAGCGTTGGAATCTCCAGAACCTGGAGTCTTCAGTCAGTTAAGTGCCATACGTGATACACGCTTGGGCGATCATGTCTCGAAAGAGACATGACTGACTGGGCAGAAGATTATCCCGCAGTAGGTTGCCATTGCTTTCTGCGGTAGACTGGTTGCCGACCAAGGCTATAGAATCCAATCTGTCCTGCTATTTAACCCATAACTGGAAGGAAGAGATGGATTAATACCTTTCCCAAGCGTATTTGCGCGTAAGTGAAGACAATGTATTCAACTGGAATTCGAACGCGGCTCCACGCTTTCTCGTTCCGAGCCGATATCCACTGTACCACAACCTATCTAAAATATTGGGAGAACAGATATTACGTTTTCATCCCAAACTAAAAGTCCGAGAAATACTATTTAGCTGACTTCAACACTAAGACAGTATGTGACACATAGTCGTTTTTAAGGTGAGGAGGCCGTACCCATGAATATACAAACAGTTCGGGGAAAAAATGCACAGTCACGCTAGCATCGATATTACACCTACTCAACCTGTCTTAGTACAATGTGGAAAGTGCTGCTACAAGGTTGGAATCTGTATCCTGGCGTCTTCTCTCATCTAAAATAAGTTGAAAACAGATTCTACGCTTTGATCTCAGGCAAAAGGCTGTGAAGCGATAAGAAGTTTACTTGACCTACCCGCAAAGGCATGACGTAACACAAAGTCTTTTTAAACATGTGAGCCCATACACATCAATGTGCATATGGGCAAAGGACAGAAATAACCTAATGTCATACTAGCATTAATATTACCCGGACCCCACATCACTTAGGGCACTGAGAAATGGATTTGGTGTAATATATGTATAATTCAGAAGGTACTGCCTCAGAGTTGGAATCACCGGTATCTTCTATCTCAATTAGGGAGAAAACAGGTACTAGCGTTTCATCCCGGTCGAAAGGCTGAGATATGATAATGCTTCACCATAATAAGTAACTATAAACACTTAAATTTACATTCGACGCGTGCGATCGAATTAATATGTATGTTATCTTCATTTATCTTGGATAGACTATATTGAATCCATTGCTAGGTCAGCAGCTAAGAAAATTGATTCACTGTGCCGTGCGATACAAATTTTTCTCCTCAGAATTTATCTTATATATAAGGCCATGCTTATAATATTGCTGAAACAAGTGGTAAGGTACCTCCGCTATTTACCTTGAGCTTGTTAAAATCCAAAGAAAAATCAGCAATATTATTCGTCCTGATCCTGCAGCTCGGCCCCAGCCACATTCTCATTGCCTTTCTCTGTCTTTTCTACAAATATTTTAATGGTATTTGTTCGGATGAGTTCTTCGCTATGGTCTATAAATTCTTCGAATTCTTGCACCGTATTAGATTTGCGACGAGGTCTCGCCTAATTTATAGTTGGGCTGACTAGATGTAACCATAAATTTTAGTTTCTTTTTTCACACGTTCAGCTGTATGCTTTCTAGACAACTTTAATCCGCAAAAATTAAAATGCAATGACAATCATTATCTACTACTACTATCCTCTTGATTACTCTTTCCACTTTCAGCTCTTTATTAATGTTTCTGTTTCCAATTCTTCCACACCTTGTAATTCCTTGAGTTTTAGTGGCTTTATTACCTTGCTTGGAATGATACCGATAAAAATAATCTGAAAACAAGGAACCAATCTTCTGACTTGTGAAAAGAATCCATAACACGGCACTATTCGTAGAAAATATTTTAGCCAAATCATTAATTTTAAATTGAACAGTTTTTGAATAGTTCTTCTAGTATAGAAGTTGTTTCTTCTTCTTTTTTTTTAATGGCGCCTGCTTGCCCATTTTTTTTATGGTTAATATTATATCCAAGATGAAGACACTAGTTCGAATGAATCAATATCAGAAAAATACATTCACGTTTCAGAAAATCAGACAATGTGTCTCTTTTGCCGATACTTTTGGTCCGATAATTAGCAATTATTCGAATCCTGCTAAGTAAGTGACCAGTTTCTATTGCAACAATTTCTAACCTAACCTATATTATAAAAAAAATGATTCTATGTCCGTCAGACACTGCGTACCTGTATACGATGTATATGTGTATGTCTGTGTTGTGCCTGTCTCCGTTTTGCATTTGCTTGTGCCAGTTAAATCATCCACAATCACACGCACTCACAGACAAATAAGACAAATAAATAAAATACTGGACTTAATACATTGCCTCTCACTCGGTCTGCCCAACTTCTAACTTGAGCTAAACAATAAAATCATAAAGTTGGCGACAAAAAGATGAGATAATAATAAGATTTTATTGAAATTTTCGGAAATTATTTTCTACTAAATAAAAAGTTAGTGGAAGTAAACGAGACTGCAAAGAAGAGAAGTGAGGAGAAAGGGAATTATAAGAATGCATTTCAGGATGAGAGAAGATGGCTGTTGACGTTGCATATAATTTTTGAAGATTATATATGACAGGGAAGCAAGAAATCTGAATTACGTTCCACAGGTGAGAATTACGGGAAAATAAACTATTAAAATAGGACATTAGTTGCATCTAGTTAGTTCAACAGTAAACTGGGGAGACGTTGTCGTTAATCTAGTAACACGTTTAAATTTAAGCAATCGACGTAAGCTCATCAGAACAACTGGCATGAAAATATTTGCAGAAAAGACAGGGAGAAACCACGTCACGGTGGTTGAAAAGTGACTGAAGTCGAGGATCTATTACATTAGAGACCTTTCTTTGATGTCAAGAATCCTGAGATATATAGTAGGAGTAGAAGACCAGATATAGAGGCATTAATTGTAATCGGTACCTTGATAGAGTGTTTTAGTTTCAGTGTCTAATAAATTCTAAGAAATATTCGAACAAAATCCCCCATAAGAAAGGTTGTGTGTCAGCGGCGGTCAGGATCTAGTCACTCGACCCTAGGACACCAGATATAAGTGGCAAAAAATTATTCCTGTGATATCACGTGTCAAAAGTTTGGATTTTGTCAAGGATCTCGTGATATATTATAGGAGCAGCAGACCAGATATGGCAACAATATTCAAGGCAGGGATAATGGTAGATTTAAAAATGTGCAAGATGGATTCTGATAAGAAAATTTGTCTAGAACAATAGGTTGAACCAACTTTCCTCGTAATTAGTTGAAAATAATCACTCCTCTATATGTCAGTGGCATAAACGTAAGCACGGGAAGACGCGACGTGTTACACTACTGGATTTTATTATCAGCCATGCTGATAACAAGTAGAAAAGCTTCTCTATGATGGTTAAATGAAAGCCGTTTTGTTTTAGAGGCCTCAAAATTTATAGGCTATTCCTTGTTTCAGTTAACCATTAACTGGTGTTTCTTTTCGAGAGCAGTCGGCCTTTTAAATTTGAAATTTCATCATCTTGCTGTCAACGATGAGAAAGTTACCGAATTTATTATATAGTAAAATGAGTTGTGTCAAGGGTATACAATTCAGCCTGGGATAATGTCAGAAGATCCGTTAAACAAATTACCCCGCCCTAAAATATTATCATGTTTTTTTGTTGTTCTTATAATCATGTAACCCAAACCAAGACAGGACAGCCATTGGTGCGCAGGGGCCTACAGTGACAAAAACACTGGGTACAAATGATGCCTAAGAAAGGATAACAGATGAGATTTAGGGAGTTAGAAGATGGCAATTGATTTTTGCATTTAAACTTTTGGAGAATATAAATATCAAGGAAGGAAGTATACGGAAAGAGTTCCATAGGCGGAAGGTGCGAGAAAAGAAACTGTTAGAGTCGAAGAGGAGGTTACATTTGAGTATTTTGACAGTAAAAGGGTGGGACTTAGATCTCAATCTAGTAGTAAATTCATTTGGTCGGGACACCAGGGAAAGAAGCCCGTCAGAACAGAAGACGTGAAAATACTTGTAGAAGAAACAGAGGGAAATCCCATCGGTAAGAAAATGACTGAAGTCGAGCAGCTAAATCTTTATCGATTACGTTGCAGACCCTTATTTGGATTTTGTCGAGAACCCCGAGATGAATAGCAGGAACACCCGAAGATGGATTCTAACGAGAAAAACTTCTTGGCCCGAAACAGTGACCCTAGCTTCCTAGCGTAGATATAGCTATTGATTCAATGTAGTCGTTCCGCTTGAGGTCCATTGAGAGAGTGAGACCAAGGTCAGTTATAATAATAATAATGGGTAATGACTGTCTGCTCGTTTCTGTGTTTGCCTTTGCGCTAGTGTCGCTAGCTAATGTCTCGTCCAGGTACCTACGTGTGCATATCTATGTTAGTACAACACCCTCGGCGTCAGACTTTAGTTCATACTTCAACTATGCTTAGCGGAGCTTAATTATAGTTTCTGGGAGAAAGCTCATAATTTTCTATGATCTAAGTGAGTACAATCAAACTGTAGGTCATAATGACTTATGACTTCATATCAGTACAACCATCGTCTACTCAATTTCAGTAAAAAAAAAAAAAAAAAAAAAAAAAAAGGTAAATAGCAGCGTTATGGTGCATTGGATATAGGCTCGGAACGAGAAATCGGGGAGCCGAGTTCGAATTCCAGCTGAATTCATTGCATTCACTTACGCAATATACCCTTGGGAAAGGTATTAATCCGTCTCTTCCTTTCAGTTATGGGTTAAATAATGGGACGGATTGGGTTCTATAGCCTTGGTCCGCAACCAGTCTACCACAGAACGCAATGGCAACATACTGCGGGATAATCTTCTGCCCAGTCAGTCATGTCTCTTTCACGTATGGCCCATAACTGACTGACCGTACCATTTGTTTCAGCAATTTTCTAAGATAGATTCTGGGGAGAAAAATTGTCTCGTATGGCACAGTGAATCAATGACCTAGCAATGGATTCAATATAGTCTATTCAAGATAAATGAAGATAACATACAGATGTTTCATTGGGTTCACCAGTGGTATGATTCTCAGTACTTCCCGATCGTGCTGCCTCTTGGTATCGTCTCCCAATGTATATGTTACAAAGAAATCACCTCCTTTGAGAAATAGACGATGATGAGATTCTAACCCGGAATGCAAATTTTTTAAGCAGGTTTTTAACAGTAGAATGGGAAATAAATCAGTCAGTTAAGTGCCATACGTGATACACGCTCGCGTGTCTCTTTCGATTAATGTCTGACTAGGTAGAAAAGATTTTCCCGTAGTAGGTTGCCATGTTTTCTACAGTATACTGGTTGCCAACTAAAACTATAGAACCCAATCTGCTCTGCTATTTAACACATAGCTGAAGGGAGAAGACATTCATCCCTGCGCACCAATGATATTTATATAGGTACCTCCACTAAATCGCTGGATAAATAGCACAGTATGAATAAAAAAAATCCAAACTTAATAAAAACGAACTTTTTCCATCAAAATGTTTATATTATTAAGAGGAAAATATTTTCTTAATTATTTTTTTAAAGTTTTTAATCTCTTCTGACACGTTCGAAATTTTGGTAAAATATTTTGTTTTCATTTTAGTCAGCGGGTGACCAAATCGTTACGAGATTTTACAGTAGGAAACGTAATATTACATAACTTTTTCCGGTGACAAACACATTAATTTCAAAATTCTTGCAAAAATCAAATAATTGTCAAATTTTAATGAAACTTTCAGAACATATTCACAAATGAATGAAATTGATTTTGAAATTATTATTTTAAAAAAAATCTTAGTAAAAATCTTTTTTTTACATCTTTTATCTCCCGCTAGGTAAATTCATGTAATTTTAAGAAATTAAATTTTATTGCGATAAGTAGATTTATTAGTAAAACTCAGGACTCATTGGGGAATGTAAATCATTTATTTTTTGTTTTTAAATTTTGCTTTTATATTCGAAAATCTGCTTCCCATAAAAGTTGCAATATAACTATGACATTATTTGATTGGATAAGATTTTAACTGCTTGAATAAATGATATAAATTAAAGACATTATCGTTCGAATACATTTTTTTCGATTAAGAATGACATTTTAAAAGAATTGTTTTCAGTTTTTAAATATAATAATTTTTAATGTTTCAAAAATACTGAATCACAGATATATATTTTACTTTTGCAAGATTTTTAAAATCGAGAATTAATTTTTGTTTACAAATGTGTCGATCGCTTTAAAATGGTCAAAAAATTAAAAGCTTAAAAAAACATTTAAAAATTTTAGATAGCCATCAATATAATTTCTGTTTGAAATGCAACAACGTATTTTGCTTACAGGAAATAGGAAATTTAATCATTTAGTTTTCAATTAAAACTAAAATAAGTTTCAAGAAAACTTTTTTATTTTTAAAAATTCAATTTAAAATTTAGATATCGAAAATGAATGGAGGTACCTATAATTTATAGCTCGTTTGGGGTGAAATGATTAAGAAAAGCTCAAATATTTTATGATGCGATCGGGCAATTTTATATTTGTGGAACACTGCTTATTCATTCATTAACTGAAAGAATCTTGAAATATTTAGAACAGGAAAACTTCGAAATTTTCACCTGTCAAAACTTGCATTATAATTTTATTAACTATTTAATACTACTTAAAATTAACATTTATGTTTTACAACGTTTTCTAACCGGGGTGTTTCAGAAAGTTGTTTGGGTGTTGTAAGATTTCAAATTAAATAAAATTGAAGTAAAATTAGCAAAGCGCCTATTCCCAAAATGGAAATATCCGTCGAAAAAACAAAAAACAAAACAGTTTTTCTTCGGAAGATTTTCAGAAAAAAATTAATTAAATTAAAAAAAATATTACCTATTGATAATCACATTCTTAACGCTATAAATTATGCCAATTATAATTTGTTGTTGGCACATAGAAAAGAAAATTGAAGCAATTTTAAGACAAAGTACTAATGAAAAGCGGGAATAAAAGACCAACCATAAATTATAAGAAGACTAGTGATTTTTTCAGTGCAGCTTAGATCTGTCTTCTTCTTCTTCTTCTATGTGCCCCGTCCCTTCAGGACGTAGGCGATCATGGCTCTCCACGTCTCCCTATCCCTTGTGGCTCTTAGTATATTTGCTCCTGTTGCTCCTGGCAACCCCCGTTCCGTCATCCACCTGATCAGACCCTGCAAATATCTTATCCGCTGCCTTCCTCTGTCTCTCCTTCCTTCTATCTGTCCAGTCAGTATCTGGTTCTCCAGGCTCTCCTTCCTCATTGCATGTCCCAGGAACTTCAGTTGTCTCTTCCTGATGCTGAGCATCAATTTCCTTTTTGTTGCCATTCTTTCTAACACCTCGTCGTTGCTTGTATGCTCAGTCCACGATACCCGTAGCATCCTTCTGTAGAACCACATTTCGGTCGCTTCCAGTTTTGTCCTCATTTTCGATGATATTGTCCAGCATTCACAGCCGTATTGAAGAACTGACATCACGTAGCAGTCTAGAACTCTTTTCTTCGTTTCTATTGAGATTTTCCTGTGTTAGTATTTTGCTCATCTTCTGGAACGCCTCCTTTGCCACTCCAATTCGCCTTCGGATCTCCGTGTCGCACTTTCCATCTCCTGTTAGAACACTTCCTAGGTACTTAAATTCTTGTACTTGTTTGATTCTGTTATTCTCCACCTGTATTTGGCATTTTGGGTTGTATCTTTTGCTGATGACCATGCACTCAGTTTTCTTAAAGTTTATTTGTAGTCCCTTCTTGTCACTCTCCACTGCTACTTTCTGTATGAGGTCTTGTAGTTTCCTTTCCGTGTCCGCAATCAGCACTGTATCGTCTGCATATCTTATGTGCACAAGGCCGAAAGTAAAGCGCATGCATTGAGGATCAATCTCACTACTCAATTGTTATGATTCTAGTGTGACAAACTTACTAACCATTACGCCGAAAAGCCCAACGGATAAGAATTATGCATGACTACGAAATATTTTGATATATTTCTGAATGTTATTGCTTAGAAATACAAATTTTAGTATTTATGTTTATGGTAAGTAATTAAATGACATATCAAAAAATATATATACTATAAAATGTTTTCGCCTTACAAAGAACTTGATCAGAATATAATGATGTTTTTATTGATACGAGAATATATATATATATATATATATATATATATATATATATATATATATGAGTGGTCAAGGTCAGATTATAACCTTTTCAGCCTCCTACGCAAGTGAAATTATGCCAGCCCATCTGAGACAGAGTCACCATCTAACGGGCAACGTAGCCATCTTGAATATTTTTTACTCGTGATATATTTTAGCGACATTTACGTAGTGTGTGAGGTATGATCCATTTCCCCCATTAAGAAGACAGACTTTATGGTGATCAATAACAAAGACAGTCCAGGAAGCGAGCAACGAATTGGAGATGTCAAAATCAAGTAAGTACAACAAAAGACAGATCATATGACACCGAAATCCGAAGACGCATTGGAAAAGCGGAAGAAAGCATTAAGAATCAGAAAAAAGTTATTGTAAACAAAGAAAAGAGTCTATATTTCTGAGATGAGGTATTGTAACTATTTACACTAATTACATTGTTTGGACCGTTTTCCTCATCTTTATTGTGATTATTAAAAACAGCAGTACTTAACTGCTATGTAATACAGTATTTACATTATTGGGACTATTGTCTTCATCTTTGATGCTATTTGTATGAACTTTTTTATAATTATTTCATGGTTAAACGAACATGCATCTATAGTACCTAGACATTATGAATTTAAGTGCAGGAAACAAAAAAAAAAAAAAAAAACAGGAAAAGACAGCTAAATGTCCTGGACATGCAATAAAGAAAGAGGGCTTGGAGAATCTGATACTCACAGGTCAGATAGAGGGGAAAAGAGATAGAAGAAAGTAGCGCGTAACATACTTGACGGGCATCAGCAACTGGTTGGCGGAGCAGGGTTTGGGTGGGCTAACAGAAGAAAGCCTGCTAAGAGCCACTAGGTATAGGGTTATGTGAAAGACTATGCTCGTCTACGTTATGAAAGGATACGGTACACAGAAGAAGACTAGATTGGCGGAAAGGTCTCATCAATTCACAGCTGAAATAGATGGAACCATAACTTCTGTGCTCATATTTTCTCTTCTCGCACTTCTCGCACTTCTCGCTTGTGGAACTCTCTTTAAGTTTCTTGCTTTTCAGTCACGTTTGATCTAGGAAAATCCAAATCCAATGTCAATTGTTATCTATTTTCTTCTTGATTCGTGTTCTTTTATTGTTCTCCCGCCTTAATAAAATTTGTAGATTACTTATTCTTTCAAACTTAGTCAACCGTTGTGTCTTAGTAGCTTTATTGCCTTTCTTTGGGGTGAAATGATTAAAAAAATTATTCAATTTCATTTATCATTTTGGTTACAGGAAATTCTGTCTAAGTGTATCACAGCGGGAATTGAGCAATTTCGCTAATTAGTCGGTTGCACGGTTACGCAACGGAAGATATGAATTATTTTTAAATATTCCTATAAAATATATTAGCGATGCTCGTAGTTGTGCTCACGAAAAATTTTTAGTCGCTACGCGATCAAGTTTTTTGCATTGTTGGCACTTGGTCCAATTTTATAATTTAGTTCAGGGTTCACCAAACTGCGAATATTTGTTAATGCAGCCCGCTGATGCATTTTTCTACAAATAAATTGAAATATAATTTCTGATATGGAATTCCCAAAGATTGTTGTTAATCTTACTATTTAGAAAACGTTAAAATAAATGTAAGTAAAAATGCCCAAGTTTGGTCAATCTATTTTTTGCGTCTGATAAGTTTCACTTGCATCTTTTGATGCCCGAACACTTTTTGTGCAAGTATCTGCAATGAAGCGTCTAAAAAAAGTGATTCCGAGCATGCTGTAACGTTCATGTTTTAATTTGCATTGCGGTATTCAAACAGGTTTGGAGAGTATCGTACATAAAATATTCTGATTCAGCGAAATATATATATATATATTTTGCCTGAACTCATTATAAAAACTAAATCAGTGAATCTCAAACTTTTTGTCATCCATGAATCCGTTTTCCTCTTAATTGTTTTTAGTGGACCCCGATAGCTATTAGACCAGTTTCTCAACCGTGGTCCACATGTACCCTTCTGTTTGCTCTTGTCAAAAGAAATATACAAATGTTATTATAGAAATATAAAGGAAACAAAGCCTAGGTGTGAAGCAGATAGTGAATGACAGGCAAACGAAATAAGAAATAAAGAAATCCTAATTATAAAAAAGTTCATCGAATCAGATCTGAGGCTTTATTGTTGAGAAAGTATTGTTGATAATCTTAAATTTACGACACTTTTAATTGTCAAGATTTTCCTTCTACATAATTGCAATAAAAATCTGCGTGAATATTTCTGCTTTTATTATTTTAATATGGCATAAATTATTAAACAATAATTTATGCCATATTAAAATAATAACTCGATTCTCAGTAATACCAGCCGTTCAAAAGAATTGCTCTATGAACCACTAAAATATCCCCGTGGACCCACAATTCATTATTTTTTGTGTGCAATCCATTGTTACATGGATAGAAGGGTGCATGTGAACCCTGGTTGAGAACTACTCATCAAAATACATAACAGATAAACGCACAAATTAATAATGATTAATTAAAAACAAACACAAAAACTTCGTACTTGAGCCCACATATTCATACATAAATCGACAAAACTGTATATCAGATGAGTCTAAGCTCTTACCCAACTTAAATAAATTAACGAATGATAAAAGATAAAATTAATCAGTGTATTGTATTGAACAAAATAGTTTTCTGGCTGCGTTAATCGCTTTCTAAGTTATCTGTTCCTCTGTTAAAAAAGAATTTGGTAACCCCTGAGATGTTCATAAAATTTCTATCGTTTCTCCACGAAAACAATTTTCTTTCATTATTTCTTCTTATTCTGAATCTTTTTCGAATTAATCCTAGGTAAATTCTCGGATATTTTCCAAGGCAAATCTATAGAATTTTTGATAACTCCATATCTAAAGAACATTTTGAAATTTCTACCAAGGCTTTCGTTGCTTTATAGTATATCCATAGGTCTCTAAAGCAAATGTGTAGAAAGTTTGTTGTTGTACGTACCAGATGGGAATAAGGTTTTACGTCAATTTGAATGATCAAAACTAAACTTCACGCCAGACACAGGTGAAGCCATAATACGCTTGTGTCTCTTTGAAGGGGTCCCTAGAAATTATTTACTTTTTAAAAAGAGCCAAACACACGCATTTTATTAAATGTGTAGCAATGTATTTATTAAAACTGAAAAAAAAAAAAAAAAGAAAACACGCATAAATACCCTTGGGAAATTTATTAATTCATGTCCTTTACTTCCAGCTATGGATTGAATGGCAAGACAGATTGGGTTCTATAGCCTTGGCTGGCAATCAGTCTACCGCAGAAAGTAATGGCAACCTATTGCGAGGAAATCTTCTGCCTAGTCAGTCATAGATCGAAAGAGACATAATTGCCCAAGCGTGTATCATGTATAGCAATTAACTCGCTGATGTTCTTTATATAAAAAGATGAATATAGAGTCTGAGTCAGAAATCCTAATCCTAATATACTCTACTTCTATCAAGAATGCATGCAATTAACTTTCGATTGGGGCGACACATACCTTCAGTATAGGTGATGCTGTCATAGAAAACTTGAAAACAATTCATTTGACACTTGATATCGGAGGGAGAATTGATTACTTTTGCCACTTATATCTGGCGCCTTCCTTAGGGTCGATTGACTCGATCTCGACCGCCGTTGACACGCAACCTTTCTCCTCGGAGATCTTGGTCGAATATTTGCTAGAATTTATTAGAAAATGAAACTAAAACGTACTATGAAGGTACCGATTACAATTATTGCCTAATATATATCTCCTGATTCTCGATAACATTCAAAGAATGGTTTGTAATGTAATCGATCATGACCTGACGTCTCGACATCAGTCATTTTCCCTTCAACGTGATGTGCTTTTTCTTGACAATTTAACAAATATTTTCATGATAATTGTTTTGATGAGGTTTTCTTTTAGCTTCCTCGATTGTATGAATTTAAGCATGCAAATAGATAGGCAACAGGGTCTCACTATTTAATATTGAACTACCTAAATGCAGCCGTATGTTCTATTTTAATAGTAATTTTTTAAGCATGCAAATAGATAGGCAACAAGGTCTCACTTTTTACTATTGAACTACCTAAATGCAGCCGTATGTTCTATTTTAATAGTAATTTTTTAAGCATGCAAATAGATAGGCAACAAGGTCTCACTTTTTACTATTGAACTACCGAAATGCAGCCGTATGTTCTATTTTAATAGTAATTTTTTAAGCATGCAAATAGATAGGCAACAAGGTCTCACTTTTTACTATTGAACTACCGAAATGCAGCCGTATGTTCTATTTTAATAGTAATTTTTTAAGCATGCAAATAGATAGGCAACAAGGTCTCACTTTTTACTATTGAACTACCGAAATGCAGCCGTATGTTCTATTTTAATAGTAATTTTTTAAGCATGCAAATAGATAGGCAACAAGGTCTCACTTTTTACTATTGAACTACCTAAATGCAGCCGTATGTTCTATTTTAATAGTAATTTTTTAAGCATGCAAATAGATAGGCAACAAGGTCTCACTTTTTACTATTGAACTACCGAAATGCAGCCGTATGTTCTATTTTAATAGTAATTTTTTAAGCATGCAAATAGATAGGCAACAAGGTCTCACTTTTTACTATTGAACTACCTAAATGCAGCCGTATGTTCTATTTTAATAGTAATTTTTTAAGCATGCAAATAGATAGGCAACAAGGTCTCACTTTTTACTATTGAACTACCTAAATGCAGCCGTATGTTCTATTTTAATAGTAATTTTTTAAGCATGCAAATAGATAGGCAACAAGGTCTCACTTTTTACTATTGAACTACCGAAATGCAGCCGTATGTTCTATTTTAATAGTAATTTTTTAAGCATGAAAATAGATAGGCAACAAGGTCTCACTTTTTACTATTGAACTACCTAAATGCAGCCGTATGTTCTATTTTAATAGTAATTTTTTAAGCATGCAAATAGATAGGTAACAAGGTCTCACTTTTTACAATTGAACTACCTAAATGCAGCCGTATGTTCTATTTTAATAGTAATTTTTTAAGTACGTAAATAGATATAAGTAACAAGGTCTTACCTTTACAATTGAACTACCTAAATGCAGCCGTATGTTCTATTTTAATAGTAATTTTTAAGCATGCAAATAGATAGGCAACAAGGTCTCACTTTTTACAATTGAACTACCTAAATGCAGCCGTATGTTCATTTTTAATAGTAATTTTTTAAGTGATGTAAATAGATAGGCAACAAGGTCTCACTTTTTACTATTGAACTACCTGCAATGCAGCCGTATGTTCTATTTTAATAGTAATTTTTTAAGCATGCAAATAGATAGGCAACAAGGTCTCCACTTTTTACAATTGAACTACCTAAATGCAGCCGTATGTTCTATTTTAATAGTAATTTTTACATGCAAATAGATAGGCAACAAGGTCTCACTTTTTACTATTGAACCCTACCTAAATGCAGCTGTATGTTCTATTTTAATAGTAATTTTTAAGCATGCAAATAGATAGGCAAATAAAGGTCTCACTTTTTACTATTGAACTACCGAAATGCAGCCGTATGTTCTATTTTAATAGTAATTTTTTAAGCATGCAAATAGATAGGCAAATCAAGGTCTCACTTTGCAATTGAACTACCTAAAATGCAGCCGTATGTTCTATTTTAATAGTAATTTTTAAGCATGCAAATAGATAGGCAACAAGGTCTCACTTTTTACAATTGAACTACCTAAATGCAGCCGTATGTTCTATTTTAACAGTACTTTAAGCATGCAAATAGATAGGCAACAAGGTCTTTTACAATTGAACTACCTAAATGCAGCCGTATGTTCTATTTTAATAGTAATTTTTTAAGCATGCAAATAGATAGGCAACAAGGTCTCACTTTTTACAATTGAACTACCTAAATGCAGCCGTATGTTCTATTTTAATAGTAATTTTTTAAGCATGCAAATAGATAGGCAACAAGGTCTCACTTTTACAATTAGAACTACCTAAATGCAGCCGTATGTTCTATTTTAATAGTAATTTTTTAAGCATGCAAATAGATAGGCAACAAGGTCTCACTTTTATCATTGAACTACCTAGTAAATGCAGCCGTATGTTCTATTTAATAGTAATTTTTTAAGCATGCAAATAGATAGGCAACAAGGTCTCACTTTTAATATTGAACTACCGAAAATGCAGCCGTATGTTCTATTTTAATAGTAATTTTTTAAGCATGCAAATAGATAGGCAACAAGGTCTCACTTTTACTATTGAACTACCTAAATGCAGCCGTATGTTCTATTTTAATAGTAATTTTTTTTAAGCATGCAAATAGATAGGCAACAAGGTCTCACTTTTACTATTGAACTACCGAAATGCAGCCGTATGTTCTATTTTAATAGTAATTTTTTAAGCATGCAAATAGATAGGCAACAAGGTCTCACTTTTTACAATTGAACTACCTAAATGCAGCCGTATGTTCTATTTTAATAGTAATTTTTTAAGCATGCAAATAGATAGGCAACAAGGTCTCACTTTTTACAATTGAACTACCTAAATGCAGCCGTATGTTCTATTTGGCTAGGTACTTTTTGCTACATGCAAATAGATAGGCAACAAGGTCTCTCACTTTTACAATTGAACTACCTAAATGCAGCCGTATGTTCTATTTTAATAGTAATTTTTTAAGCATGTAAATAGATAGGCAACAAGGTCTCACTTTTTACAATTGAACTACCTAAATGCAGCCGTATGTTCTATTTTAATAGTAATTTTTTAATCATGCAAATAGATAGGCAACAAGGTCTCACTTTTTACAATTGAACTACCTAAATGCAGCCGTATGTTCTATTTTAATAGTAATTTTTTAAGCATGCAAATAGATAGGCAACAAGGTCTCACTTTTTACTATTGAACTACCTAAATGCAGCCGTATGTTCTATTTTAATAGTAATTTTTTAAGCATGCAAATAGATAGGCAACAAGGTCTCACTTTTTACTATTGAACTACCGAAATGCAGCCGTATGTTCTATTTTAATAGTAATTTTTTAAGCATGCAAATAGATAGGCAACAAGGTCTCACTTTTTACTATTGAACTACCTAAATGCAGCCGTATGTTCTATTTTAATAGTAATTTTTTAAGCATGCAAATAGATAGGCAACAAGGTCTCACTTTTTACTATTGAACTACCTAAATGCAGCCGTATGTTCTATTTTAATAGTAATTTTTTAAGCATGCAAATAGATAGGCAACAAGGTCTCACTTTTTACTATTGAACTACCTAAATGCAGCCGTATGTTCTATTTTAATAGTAATTTTTTAAGCATGCAAATAGATAGGCAACAAGGTCTCACTTTTTACAATTGAACTACCTAAATGCAGCCGTATGTTCTATTTTAATAGTAATTTTTTAAGCATGCAAATAGATAGGCAACAAGGTCTCACTTTTTACTATTGAACTACCTAAATGCAGCCGTATGTTCTATTTTAATAGTAATTTTTTAAGCATGCAAATAGATAGGCAACAAGGTCTCACTTTTTACAATTGAACTACCTAAATGCAGCCGTATGTTCTATTTTAATAGTAATTTTTTAAGCATGCAAATAGATAGGCAACAAGGTCTCACTTTTTACTATTGAACTACCTAAATGCAGCCGTATGTTCTATTTTAATAGTAATTTTTTAAGCATGCAAATAGATAGGCAACAAGGTCTCACTTTTTACTATTGAACTACCTAAATGCAGCCGTATGTTCTATTTTAATAGTAATTTTTTTTTCGCACTTCTTGCTTGTGGGAGTCTCTTCCGATCTCTTACATCCCTACTGTCTAGAATCCTAAAACTTTAAATGCAACACGAATTGATACTTCCAGCCTCTCTGAAACGTGTTGTTTTATTGTCCTATAGTATAGTCGTAATTGACTAGTATGATCTAAATGTGTTTGTGATGATAAATGAGAGAAGGCCAAGTTTTATTAACTATATTATTTTTGTTGTTGACGTGTATTATGTTATAATTTGCACCAGTATTTTAGTACGTTGTCTCTTGAATTAATTCTTGGTTTTCTGTATATTCTTTTCTTGAATTTAGCAACTTTTCTCTTGGCTATGGTTGGTAGGGTTGATTCTGCAAGGCTGACTCGATCTTTCCACACTCACGTGTGTGCTATCTAAAGAGCTAGACAAAAGAACGAGAAGAGACAAATTATGCACGTGTTCGTTGTTCTGTTTATATTTTCTTAACACCTACTCGTTTCTGGTTTCATTTTGGCGGGCACATTAGTGATTGGCTGGCTTTCGCATGACATTTCTTGACGACATAAGCTATGTCCGGGTTATAGAAAAGAAGGAAAGGATATATGTGCAGTGAGAAAAGAAAGAGAGAGTTTCTTTGTTACTCTATTAGTAGAGAGGGAATGGTATATTTCAATACGCTTATTACTAATCACCCCAGTCTTTTATTCTCACTAAATACATATTTATAGCAAAATATTCTCTTTCACTCCCAGTAACTCTTTGCACCCTAGTGGCATTACGGACTTGGCGGGGATTTTATTTAACCCGAGTCAGGTTGGAACTGACATCAATAGCAATTAATATGCTCCTCTAACATTCCAATTTCTCTATGAGAGGTTTTGCTACCGGGTGTAGTTTATCATCATTATGGGTAATTTAGTAACGAAATTTAATTTTCTTGGGAGCATTGAAGTAATGTGTTACGTTATTCTACTTCAGAATTCAGTACATGTTAGATGATACCTAACTTTTTTTCATATGCATGTTTGTGTTGACATTATTATTATTATTAGAGGCGGTGGTATGTGTTTTATGTTGAAATGATATTTTGGAGTAAAGTAGGATGTTATATGGATTAATATCATGAAAGTGTTATTTCGTTTTAATTGTTTGGTCGACATCATTTAGCGGCATATCAATCTCTGCGCATTATTTAATGCTGAGATCTAAATATTTTTAACACAATTTTATGGCTTCAACTATAATATATTTTGAAAGTAATTAAATTACCGAGAAAATGTTGGTCAGCTTGCTATAAATATATATTGCTGGTAATTTTGCTATAAATATGTATTGTTGGCAATTTGACGATAAATTTACATCAGTCTTATGTCCAATTATTGTTATAATGTCATTGCACAGCTGAGCACAGGACCATTTTTGTTGTTTGATTTTGTTTAGCGGTACATCAAACTCTATGGATTATTTAATGCCGAAATCTAAATATTTTCAACGCAATTGTATAACTTAAATTGCAGATAAACTTTACTGTTGGTCATTTTTCCATGAAATGTATTGTTGGCCATTTATTCTATTAATAGATATTGCTGGTTATTTTGCTTTAAAAAAAACATATTTCATACTTTCAAAGTCTTTTGCTTTTGCTTGTGAGTTCACAGTTTGACCATAACTGGAACCCTAATTGTCACTACTACCCCGGGTTAGGGTGAATCTGGGAACAACAGCTATTAAGAGGTGGTTCCATGCTTCTCAAGACTTCCACTGAAAAAATCAATTCAGAAAGATTTAAAACTATTTTAAAGGAAATATTTTATATTTTTTAACTGATGGTAAGGGTGACGGCCAATGAATACTGAATATGACCTGAATGGAGACGGTTAGTCTAAACATTAAATTATATTTGTAAATAATATTAATGCAAAAATGAATACTCAGTTATTTTTACTATAGAATTTCATTGATAACGCTGGCATGGTTTATTATTGATCAGAAACTAGTAAAGTTTTCATTGATAAGATAAGATACTATGCATAATTATCTGAATATTATTTTAATATATATTTTTGATTCTTTATAAGTCCATCAAGGCCGGGTCATAACACTATGAAAGTATAAAAATAAACTTTTATAGATATATATACATAAAATCGATTTTATAGAAAATATTCATTTTTGAAAGAAAAACATTGCCAACAATACATTTTTGAAAGAAAAACATTATTGCCATAACACATTTTTAAAGGAAAAATAAATATTGCCAACAATATTTTTTTAATGCAAAATTAGAAGACATTTTCAGTTTTCTAAGATAAAAAAAATTTAAAAAATTCATCAAAATAAGATTAAATCAACCTTCTCACTATAACCAAACATTAACAAAATACCTTAAAAACCTACCTTTTTTGGCATTAAATAACCAACAGGGGTTGATATGCCGTTAAAGAAAACTCAAACTCAAAAACTATGTGGCTTCCAAATGGTTCTTTGAATTTTCATGCTCTCATAACCTTGTAATAAGATTAGACCAGTTGTTTAATCCATTTGTTGATAATGCACTGATTGTGTTCTTACTAAAACTTTTGAAAGAAATGTAATAAATTATATTAGCGGACTGAGAGTCGAAAATCCAAGGTCTTTAAACACTCTTCCCGTTTGCAAGTCTCCTCTTTCAGTGAAACTTTGAAAAACACAAACCCTTTTCATTTTTAAAAAAGCTGCTCACTGGAATATTAAGAGGAACCTTCATTGTTAAATAACCGCTTATATTTTTATTTATACCTGTTAGCCAACTGGTTAGGTCATCATAAAAGTTAATTACAACTGTTCTCATGAATAACCTATGATTGCATGATGCTTGGACTTGTTCTTTTTAGGTTATAAGTAATCTTTATGCTTTCGCTCTGTCTTTTGGTGCATTGGGATCTTTTTATCCTCAACTGCGTCGTCCTTTTCTATTTTGCTATCAATGTCATCAATGTACTTACCAGCTTTAATTGAACTCAGAGCTATATCGACATTTTCGGAATAGTTTTTGTTTTCTTCATCCGTTTCAAAGATGGCGTGACAAGAATTTGTTTTCATAGCACCTCTGTTTTTCCTTTTCAGCTATCTTAGCCTTGGCCAGTGTTCGTTTCTGGTTGCCACTTGAATATTTGCATCTGTTTTTGTGCTTGCCATTATGTAAGGTCTTTTTATATAATCTTTTTTAGAAAAGACAAACAAAGATAATAATCTGGAATAAAAAACTGTATTAACAGAAAAGGAAAGAAGGAAAAAGGAAGCAAGTTTGAAGAATGAAAGAAAAAAAAGAACATAAATATTAAAAAAATTATAAGAACTACTGTTTCAAAATTACATCTGTAGCAGGTTATATAAATAGATATAAATATATAAGGCGGCACTTTTACTTTCAGGGAACGCCTGTATCCCACCGCCAACTTCCTAGCTACAACTTACCTCTAGATGAATTTTGAGTCATCTAACGAAACCAAACCTAACCTAACCTAGTGATTGCACTGTTCATAATACAACATTAATGTTGGACACATGTCGCGGATCATTTACCCGGGCGGAAGGATTTAGCAGCGGCGTGCAGAAGGATTTGCCGACGGTAATGCAGTCGGTTTCCCAAAAGTAAAATCTACCCTATATAAGTCTCCATGGAACACGAAAAATAATCAATATGTTCAGAATCAGCTATTCCACCCAGAAGCCATTTTTATACATTGTTTAAATCCATTACAGTTGATCTAAGCTAGATATATTTTCATTTCCATAGCTAATCTTGTACTGTTCTTATGTTGTCTTTCTCTATGATATCCCATAAACTTTCTAACACTGTCATATCATTATCATGCACTAAATATATATAAATATCCATGGAACACAATAAATAATCGGTATATTCTGAACTAGCTCATCATTGGCCAACCATTGTTTAGTCTTCGGAAATGCACAATATTCACACTGTCACATGACATTTATATGACTAATTATCCCTCTTTTTCTGTTTCGTTTTTTCTATGCACTAATATTTTGTAAAATTATGTTGTTACATCAAAATATATTTGTAAATATGTAGCAAAACACGATATATCCAAAGAGAAATGACACTCACGCAAAGAAAACAGAGATTTTATACAATATTTTTTTTTAATCATATCACCCCAAGCAAGGCTAAAACGCCACTGATGCGCAGGGGGCTACGTGAGAGTGAAAAGATTGGAAAAGAGAAAACCGGAAACCACATCCTAAACAGGAAACAAAGGATGAGCCTCTTCACCTGTTCAATAGACGTGGGTAGAGTGTGAACCGGGCGATAGTTTAGTCTATCTACTCCAATTGAAAAAAAATAAAATAAAATAAAAAAAATGAGTGAAAAGATTGGAAAAGAGAAAAACCGGAAACCACATACAAGGAAAATAAAGTACAAAAAAAAAAAAACGAGAGTACTCATGTTTTTATCGTAAATAAGTTAAACACGGACGAACTCTGTAGTTTGGATAAAAGACATAACCTTTTGTTTGTTGTCAGAAATGACATGAAGTCACTTTTCCGCTACGCAAAATAAATTAATTTGAGGAATAAGTCAAGTCTCCTTCTCGTTTGTATTCTCTCCAAAACCTTGAGTTGCGAGGCCCAATTTGATAAAATTGGTCAAATAGGCTTAGAACCGGCCCTGCATAGTATTTTGAATTCAGAGTTGTTCATCGTTTAAATTCAGAGTTGTCCATCTAAACTATTTACCATCTAAAGATAGAGAACCTAATCTGCCCTCTTATTTATCCCAGAGATTCCTGGATGCCTAGATATTTGCGCAAACGTGAATTACATAAGAATAGATAAATTCACGTATAGCCCGATTCAAATATCTCTTAAGATTTTTTAATAAGAATTTAGGTTTATCATTTGTCTGTTGTTTAGGATTAGGTTTCTGGTTCCTTCTAAAATCTTTTCCTTTTCTTTCTCTTTCGGTGGCTCCATTGCGTCTTGGTGGCATTATCAACTTGCTCGGAGTGCTGCTGCTTACTCTGTAACCATCTTCCTCGAGCGTGACTTGTACAAAGATCATTAAAAAACTTGACTTGAAATCGAACTCAGCTCTTTCGTTTCGACCCGCTATCCATTAAAATCTCTGCACATTTATGTAAATGTTTTATGCGCCATGTTCCTTCAGGACGTAGCTGATCATGGCCATTAGCATTGTCCTATCCCCGGTAGCTCTTAATATGTTTTGTCTTATTTTTCCCAAACCCTGTTTCAGTCCATCAAGTAAGAAATGCACTGTTTTCCACTATCACTCTTCCCTCTATCTACCCTATCAGTATCAGATTCTCCAAGCCCTCCTTTCTCACTACATGTCCCAGAAACTTCAAGTGTCTCTTCCTAATGTTAAGCCTCAGTTTCCCTTTCGTTTGTATTCTCTCCAAAACTACGTCGCTGTTCACATTTTTGGTCCATAGCATCTACAACATTCTTCCTTAGAACCACTTTTCTGTGTCTTCGAGTTTTTCCTTAATCTTTGAGAAGACTGTCTAGCATTCGCTGCCATATAGGAGGACAGATATCACATAACAGTTTATTCAACTAAGTAATTTAAGTCTACTTCGAGCACAAATGTGGCTCTGGACTTCGCCATATTGACTCGGTATAATTAGATATTGTGAACTTGAGGTTTGATTCGCCCACCTCCAAATGGAATGGTTCTATTGTCGCAGACACGGAGGGAAGATAGGGGCATTTTAGAATCGAACTTTATCAAACTGAGGAATTGATTGAAGGGAAACAAATATCTCTTGTAATAATAAAAAGTAATCGATCCTTTCCTCTTTTTATTTCTTTTCAGTTGTACGATTTGTTCCAATAATTGATGTATTGGGTCAGATTTTTCGGTCGATTCATTTAGAACATTTCTCCTGGACGATTATTATATCGAGCAAACGTCAGTAATGTCTTCGTTTTGGGGTGTTTTACGAATAGCAATGGGAATTGATTGTGTTCGTAAATCAATTTATTTATCTATCATTTAGCTAAATAGTCGAACAGTTCCGCATGAATAAACAGATAGATCCCCTTTGAATACGGTTACGACAAGGTCTCAATATCAGCAAAGACTCTCTGTGTGTAAGCATTCTTCTAATAGTCACTCTTATGTGATATGAGTTGTCAATCTCCTGATGGTGTCGATAGAGTCTACTTTTCCCAGATTAGGAGGACAACCCCGAATGAAAAAAAAAAAATGACAAGAAAAGGTGAATAGGATGACTATCTACAAAAGGAACAAAAATAGCAATTCAGTCAATTAAGTGCCATACGCGATACACGCTTGGGCGATCATGTCTCGAAAGAGACATGACTCAAGATTTTCCCGCAGTAGGTTGCCATTACTTTACGCAGTAGAATGGTTGTCAATCAAGGCTATAGAAATCAATCTGTACTACTATTTGACTCATATCCAGAGGGAGAAGTGACGGTATAATACCTTTCTCAAAGGTATTTGTGCGAAAGTGAATGCAACGAATTTAAGAGGAATTCTTACACGGCTCTCCGATTTCTCGTTTTCAGCCGATATCCACTGCACCACAATTAGCAATTCACAGAAAATCAAAAAGAAAAAAATCGGCAGAGAGTTAATATCTCCGACCTCATGAAGGAACATGGTATTTAAAGAAGAATGCGTGTGTGTGTGTGTTTCGGGGGGGGGGGGTCATTTCCAAATATTCAGTAAAGAATGCGCATATCATGATGCAAAATGCCCCCTAAACTTATTAAAGCCTAAGATTTATCATTAAAAATTTTATGTTATTATTAAAATGAACCAGCAAAAGATCTTTTTATGTAAAACCTTTTTTTAAAATATCTTTTAGCACTTTTAGTTAAAAATCTTTTCTTGACGTGAAATCTAATCCCTACGTCTACTCCCACAATTTCTTTACTTGCCCTTCACGCTTGTGGAACACCCTTCGATTTGCTTACTTCCTTGATAACCACAATCTCCAATTGTTAAAATGTTAATTGTCATCTTCTACCTACATGATTCCCATGATTTTCTTATGTGCTTTTCGACATCCACTTTACCATGTTTTGTTTTGTTTGTTTTTGTTATTTTTTCTTTCTTTTCTTTCACAGTCACCCCCTGCGCACCAGTGGTTTTCTTGCCTTGCTTCAGGTGATACAATTATATAAAAAAAGAAAAAAAATCAAATGATTATTAGATTTAATGAACTTTTCACGACTTATATATTTCCTTCTATCACACTCAAAAAGCATAACACATCTTCCCCATATATATATATATATATATATATATATATATATATATATATATGAGAATTATTTAATATACACATGGGTATACACACATATAAAATCAATGTAGTATAAACGAAGCTGTAGAATCACTTCTACATGCACGTACATACCTATATATACATCGCCATGCACACACGTTCGCACGCATATACCCACACACTCTTACGTAAGATCTTCACGTGAAGCTTACTTTTTTCCCGCGTTTATTAACAAATATATAAACTGATTCCCACAAGTGTCTAGCCATTTGGAAGATTTTTTTTTCGGAGTGTTTGGACCGAAACCGTTCGTCTCTTCCAACTCACACAAATTGCATTCAGCAATTAGCCACATAAAAGCTTTCTCTTTATTCTATAAGAACAATTTAGTACATGTATATTGATATTCACTACTATTCAGTACAACATATTATTTCCTTTCAGGGACTCTGCTATCATGAATATTCAGACAATATCTTTAATATCTAAGAAAGAACCCTTTTCACGATATCTTGCATTTGTGAATTATCCAGTTCTGTAACCTTACTTAATACAATATTGTTATATTCGTTATATTGTGCTTTGAGTTATTTTATTTATAATTGTGGTTGTTTGGACAACCAACCTTTTCTTCACTGTTGAAATCACTACCCCGACGGTCAGTCTACTACAAATTGGTACCCAAGTTTTCCAACTCACAACAAAGCTATTAATTATATATATATATATATATATATATATATTATTTACGGAAAGTTCCGAAGATTAACGAAATAGATTTAACAACCGATATATTACTATAACGTGCAGTCGACAAAATATAAAAAATCAACGCGCATCTACAAATTTAAAATAATATAACTGCGACAATCTACCCATCGCACCCTAAGAAGAAAAAATTAACATTTGACAAGATGTGATGGACAATATTATTTTCTTAAATATCATATATCAGATTAAGTTTTCATCGAATGGGATTTGTATTATTAGAAACTAAAGCTTATTCTTCATATTGACATTCTTCTTCGATGTGGTGTGACCCTCCAGAACGTAGAAATCATGGCTCTCCACGATTAAGAGCTACGTAGTAGCTCTTAATAACTTTGATCCGTTTATCACTACTAAACCTTGTTTTCCACTTACTCACGCTCGCTTGGTAGCCTATGTTTTTTTCTGTCTCTCTTGCCTTCAAAATGTCCTGTGAGTGTCAATTTTTTCTAAACCCTCTTTTCTCATTATGTTTCCTATAGATACCAGCTGCTTCTTTAACTGATGTTAAGTACACGTGCCTTTCTTGTTACCATTTTCCCGAAAACATTTTCGTTGTTCACATGATCGGGCCATGGTATTCTCAGCATCTTTCTGTAGAGCAAAATTTCTCTTGCTTTTCTGTAGGGAGATTGTCCAGCATTTACTGCTTTTATAGAAGGATTAGTTGTCATTCATAATTATTAAAAAACGGTTGTGAAATCAATGTATTGCCATGAGACACAAGTCAATTCGATATTATTCGTAGAAAAGCCGAATAAAATAAGTAGCTATCATTAAAGTTCTTTGAAGAATTAATCTCTGTAATCGATTGTATATTCAAGTTGCCTGCTCCAAATGCGGTATTTCTTTTCATCGTTCGATTAGTAAGAAAGTATGAGTAGATTAATAGTAACAAGGAAATCAATTTGGAAATAATTTTGCTTTGCACTTCCCCTTATTATTCGATCTTTCAATATTTTTTAGTCCTCGTCAAAAATACATAAATTACAATTAAGAAGGGAAATACCGCTTATATAGTTTAAACCAGCGAATCTCAAACATTTTTACTCATAGACCCCTTTTTCTCTTAAATTTTTTGGTGGACCCTTCCCATAGCTATTAAACCAGAGGTCCTCAACCGAGGTGCACATATCCCCTTTTGTTTGTATTTGTCACTGACTGGTGAGCGAATAACCAGATCAAAAGGAAATATAAAAGAAATACAGCGCCTAGGTGTGAAGTAGAAATAAGGTAAAAAAGGAATCCTAATTATAAAAAATGATCATCTAACTAGATTTTTTGTAGTGAAGACATTGTTGGTAACCTTAAATTTACGACACTGTAAATTATCAAGTTTTTCTTCTACTTGATTGCGATAAAATATATTTTTCTACTTTTATATATTAATATGACGTAAATTATGGTATAAATTCTATTCGTAGTAATACCAACCGTTCAAAAGTAGAATTGCTCTATAGATTACTTATATATCACCTCAATTCATTATTTTTGTGTCTGTAGACCCCCAGTAATGTTACATGAACCCCCAAAAGGATCCATGTAGACCTCGGTTGAGAACCTATAGTTTAAACGTATTTATTCCCTCCTCACCCGGCTAGTTATTAGCTTCCTGTCCCATTCTTTTATGAACAGTTAAGAGACTATTACGAACATTTCGTTTTTATTGCATCAACGATTATAGGAGGAAAAAAAATCCTACTTTATTGCAGACAGCTAAATGTGTTATTTTTTCTACAATTTGGAGTTTAAAAATATAACATTTTAGTCCATTAATACCAATGTAAGCAAATAAAATGTCTATTTATAGATAATTACCTCCACCTTAATGCTGAGGTATTGTATTTGGTCACGTTTGTCTGTTTGTCTGTCTGTCGGTGGACAAGGTATCTTAAGACCCACTGGATAGATTCGAATGAAACTTTCATGGATGATTGGACTTCTAGCTGGCACAAACTTGTTAGATTTGGGGTTCGATCCGGTACGGGATAAATTTTATGGATTATTTTTCTGTTTTTTTTATTTATTTATATTTTTTCGTACTAAGAATACTGGGTTACCTGCCCGAGATTGCTTTAACTCGTTACATTTTTTTAATTATTTATTTTTTCCAGGAAAATATTATTTATAATATGAATTTAACATTTGTTATTCAAAAGCAAAAGAAGAAAAAGACAATCGTGAAGTTCATTGCAGTTATTCTTATTTTAATAATCATCTCTCGTTAATCGATAAGATGATGTCAGTATTGCTTTGACGGAGTTTAGCAAACTTTAATTGCTCTTACTATATTTATTACTACAATAAACAGTATTTTTAATGGGTGCATGTGTTTAACTAGACCTCGTTCCTTTTTTTCAAACACTTATATTGGGTTAATTGTATCCGAAAAAAAAACCCTCTCAAACGAGCATCTTTGACACTGCTATTACTGGATACACTTTTGACTCTCTCGTTTATTTTAGTCAGTTAAGCATGTCCTTTATACCTTACACGGAAATACCCTTGGGAAAGGTATTAACCCGTCTCCTCTTTCCAGTTATGGGTCAAATAACAGGACAGATTGGGTTCTATAGCCTTGGCTGGCAACCAGTCTACCGCAGAAAGCAATGGCAACCTACTGCGGGATAATCTTCTGCCCAGTCAGTCATGTCTCTTTCGAGACATGATCGTCCAAGCGTGTTTCACGAATGGCACTTAACTGAAGCAAGTCCTAGACGTGATACACGCTTTTCTTTTTGCCTTCCTCAAGAGATTCTAATCAGTCATTATCAGTCTTCCCTAAAAAGAATAGCTATTTTCAAGCTTACGGCCATATCACGTTGAAACACCGGTTTCCGTACGATCATTGAAGTTAAGCAACATCGTACCTGGTTCGTACCTATAATGGTGCCCACTTGGGAATATCAGGTACTGCAAGCTTGAACCTTTGGGTTGTGTAATGGATAATAGCTCGGAATTGTTAAACGGAGTCGAGTTTTAATTCCAGTTGGGTTCGTTATATTTACTTAAACGCAAATTCTCTTGAGAAAGGTATTATCATTTCAAAAAACAACTTGCGCATAAAATATTTAGATTTCTGATTTAAACAATCTATAATATATAGATTAGTATGCTGCTAAAGACAAACGACCTCTAAACTACTTTCGAATTTCATGTCTAACTTTTCTTTGTTAAAATCTAAAGATTTTTAGTTATTTAACAACTGCGCCATGAAAAAAATACAGTTGAGAAGCATTGAACTATATTAATCGACCTCCCGATGAGTATTGAAATGACAGTTGCTGAATTCTCTTCTTCTATGACAAGACATTCTCAGATCTTGAGGGAGTTGTAAATATTCATTCTAGCTTCTGTCAGCCTGTTCTTTAATATTTCTTCCATTTATTTTGCTCCGCTGTACAAACAAGCTACAAGATATTCAGATAAAGAATACATTACTTTAGAAATATTTTAAGAATGATAAATTTATTTTATAAATTTACATGATACCTAGGAAAAATATTCCCAATTCTTAGAACATGCATTTTTTGGCCAGTGAGTCAATTGCCATACGTGATACACGCTTGAGCGATCATATCTCTTTAGATTCTTAGGTAGGATTACCTAATCTGTCTTACTATGCAACCAATAGCTAGAGGGAGAAGAGATGGATCGATACATTTCCCAAGGATATTTGCACGCAAGTGAATGCAACTGGAAATCAAACTCGGCTCTTCGATTTCTCATTCAGAGCCAATGGGGTTTCGTAGAATTTTTTTAGACTAGGAATCATGCTGATTTTCGTTGATGCTCTGAAAGTTTCGACCGTTGTACTCTCTGGTCTCTTCAGATCAGTGAATACTCACCAGTCTTTTTCCACACTGGGTCGCTTATCCGTTTCTTCCACTGAATTTAACTATTAGATTGCCAAAAAGACACAATGACGAGTAGATTAAACCATTGGATTAAACTATTTACTCAGGATGTGGGCGATCATGGCTCTCCACATCTTTTTCTTCCTTGTAGCTCTTAATAAATTTTGTTTTTGGTACTTCTTCTAAATCCAGTTCCGCCATCCAATTACTGAAGCTCTCTAAATATGATATGCGTTGTTTTCTTCTGTCTCCTTAAGCTTCAATATATCCTGTGCGTATTAAATTTTCTAAGCCCTTCTTCCACATTATGTGCATCAGAAACCTCAACCGTCTCTTTCTTGTAATTTTCTCCAAAACTTTGTCGTTACTCACATGTTCGGCTTATCCTCAGTATCCTCCTGTAGAACGACATTTCTGTCGCTTTTAGTCTTCTTTGAGGAAATTGTATAGTACTCTATACCATACAGGAGAACGGATATCACGTAACAATTTACTATTCCCTTCCTAGTGAACATTTTCTACTTCTTAATACTTTACTTAGCTTTTGGAAGGCATCTTTAACTATCCCAGTACTCCTTCGGATTTCAGTGTTACACTTTCCGTTCTCAGTTAAAACACTCCTAAGGCATTTACATTTCTGCACTTGTTTGATTTTTGTATCTCTGATTTGCAATTCTCTCTTTGGGCTCATCCCTTTGCGAACAACAATGCATTCTTTCTTGTCGTTGATACTTAGTCCTTTCTTCTAGCTTTCCTTCACTAACTTCTATGGGAGTTACCTAGTTTTCTTTACCTGTCTGCTCTCAATACTGTATCATCTGCATATCTTATGTTGTTAAGATTGTGGCCGCCAATAAGGAATCCTGGTTGTAAGTATAGTTCTCTTAGAATCGCCTCCCTGTATAGATTGAATGTCCGGTGAGAAGATACATCCTTGCTTACATCCCTTTCTGTTTTTGTATATCTGCTGAGGTAATTTAATTTCCGTAAGTAGGCAGTTTGATTATTCTACGGATTTTTATTTTTATAAAAAATCCCACATAAATATATCAATGTTTCTGAGCAATTCTAATAGATATTTGTACTTCATCAAGCATCTTTGCGTAATTTATAAAGCACAGACAACCGTACTTCTGCATTTGTATTGCTCTTTCTGATAACATTGTGAGTAAACAGATATCGTGTTCCTTTTTTCCAGTGTCTTTGATGAACCAGAACTATTCCGGTCCTATTTCCGGTCTGATTCATCACACGCTCTATTCATCAGAATGTGGGTAAAACTTTTCGTTATATGGTTCATTAGGCTGAATGAGAGCACATTCGTTTGCAACTATCTTTCTAGTGTTATGAAAATACATCTACTTAGGCCTTCCGGTATATTACCACTATTTTAGTTTTATTTATTATTTCCTTAATTTTGTCCATTCCGAAGTCGTCTTTTATAATTCCGCTTTGTATCTTTTCAATTTACTTAATGTAAATTCCACTTCATATTTTAATATTTCCGGTCCGTTGATAATTCTGTGCATTGCTGTTTTTTTTTTTTTTTTTTTTTACCAAGATGACGATATATGAACATTACTGTATGGAATAGAAAATCATATAATAGAGGTTAGGACAATCAAAATATCTATGTAAAATATTGTTTCTCACGATTTAAATGTTTCCTCTTGTTACTAATTGGCTGATAAATGATGAAGCTAACACCAGACATGTCCTGACATAGAGGCAGAAGGGAACGCTTTTAAAAAATAGCGGAATGCGAATTTATTTGTTTCTTTCAGTGCTTCTCTTCCCATCTCCCAGTGAGCAATAAAGCGACTTAATTTTGAAAGCCCAAGGTAGTAATTTCATAAACACAGGAGCAATAAGAAAGAAAATTTGGAAACTCATGCGGCGAGTAAGTAAGATTGCAGAGTATTTACAGTTTGTGTCGTTATGACATTAACTTTCTGGAGAACACTACAGCTATAAAAGCAAGATGTCGAAACCAGATCATCATCAGGCTTGTTTTGAATTCAGTGATGTGTGTTGTGGTGTAGTGGATATCGACTCGGGACGAAAATTCGGAGTGCCGAGTTCGAAATTTAGTTGACTTCGTTGAATTAATTTAAGAGCAAATGCCCTTGGGAAAGGTATTAATCCATCGCTTCTCCTTCAAGCTATGGGTTGAATAGAAGGACAGATTAGGTTTTATAGCTTTGGTTGGCAACCGGTCTACCGCAGAAAATAATGGAAACATACTACGGAAAAATCTTCTGCCGAAATGCCTCTTTCGAGACATGATCACCCAAGCTTGTATAACGTAAGGCAATTAACTGACTGTTTTTCATCACCTAAACTGGTTGCCACACCAAGGCAAGAGAATCTATTGTTATTTAACCCATAGGTGGTTGGTAGGAGGATTCATATCGAAAGTGAATGTAAGGATCTCGGCTTGAATTCGAACTCGGTTCGTCGATTTTTCTTTCCCAGTAGCTAACTGTTAAACCACCTGAAAGAAGTACAAGGACAATTTAAAGACCATTACTCTCCATAACTTCCTATTTCGTGTGGATCTTTTTTCTCCCTTTGCTAAGTTCCCACCCCACACTCTACCATCTATTCAATCAGGCTTACTAGGTAAGCTAGCTTCTATCTCTCTTGACCTCAGTATGCCAACTGAGCATTACATTTGCCTCCTTCCGCATTACCGAGAGGAAATCATAAATTGCACCCCCAAAAGAATTAGGCATAGCACCAGTGTTGAATAAGAATAATAAGGTGCAAAATCAGGTGTTCGGTAATGACGAAATGCATACTCTGGGAATATCTTTTCTTGGTTTTATATTCAATGATTCGTGTCATTAGCGGTTTTATCTTAAATAATTTCAATAAAAATAATTCTTTCTTATATCCAAATAAAAGTATAACCTATTAATTTACGGGCCATTTCAACTCGATTAATTTTAAAATCTAGTCTAATTAGAAACATTGATAAACCCCAAAGAAAAATTTGCGTTGTTATTGGTCCTATCCTGGCATCTCAGCTTAATCACTTTCCCACCGCTGTAATATAGCTTCTCTCTGCGTTTTACTATACATAATTTCATGGTAATTATTTTGATGAATTTTCCCCTATATTCATTAGGGTTTCATTTTTAAATGCTTATATTTATATCCCACCTCGTCAAATTATACATTTGGGAATTAAATAGGACTACATAGAAACTTGAAGTACAGGGTGTCCATAAAGTCCGTGTGCACTTAAAAAAGTATAACTTTGTTTGTATTTGTGATAGAAATAATCTATAAAAAATGAGCTTGAACAATTAAACTCGAAAGATAATACAGTGTTTCAACAAGATGGAGCTCCTTGTCATTTTGCTCTGCGTGTTAGTTTCTAAGTCAGGAATTTCTTAAAAGATGGATCGGAAGGGGTGGATCATTTTATTGGCCTCTACGTTCGACAGATTTGACTCCATTAGATTTTTTTATGGGGACATGTGAAAACAATTGTGTATGCAACCAAACTTAGTTCATTAGAAGATTTGAAAGCTAAAATAACTAATGTGATTTCAGGCATTACTGTAAATTAGTTGGCAAAATTTCAATAAAACATTAAAAAATATAGATATACTTATTTCTAATCCTTTTTACAAATTATTTCTATCGCAAATAAAGTTATAAATTTTTTAAAGGGCACACGAACTTTATGGCCACCCTGTATTATTGTGGCGGTAGTAAGAAGGGCAAATAAGAATGTGTGTTTTTGTGCAAGGAATACTGCTGTATGTTTGGGTCAATGATCGTGGCTAGCTAAGACAGATTGAAGATCAACCTCCCACTACCAACTTTGGCTTTGTGTTATATTTTCGCATTTTTCAAAAGACTTTCCTGTATGATACCCAGACTTTATCTACAACAGTGGTGTAATACCGGATGACCTAAGCAAATCAATTTTCATAGCGCTGCCTAAGAAGCCGGGTGCAATCGAATGCGAACCCCACTGAACAATCAATTTGACGAGCCACATAACGAAACTCATTGTCCGAATCCTGATGAATAGAGCGCGAAGCAGATTCAGACCGGAAATAGGACAAGAACAGTTTTGACAAGGATACTGGAACAAGGAATGCGATATTTGCGCTTAGGATGCTATTAGAAAGAGCGATACAAATGTAAAAAAAAGTTGACCGGTGTTTTGCCTTATGCTAAGGCATTCGACAGAGTACGTCAAAACGAATTGATAGAAATGTTCAGCAACCTCGACATATTTGACAAAGACATCTGAGTAATCAAGAACCTCTACTGGAATCAAACCGCCTGCACACAGACAGGAAACGAATTCAGAAGATATACAAAGGGAGAAAAGCGGGTAATCTGAACAACATAAGATACGCAGATGATACAGTGCGGATAGCTGATACGGAAAGAAAACTACAAGATCTCCTAAAAAAGTTAGATGAAGAAAGTCGAAAGAAAGGACTACAAATAACTGCAAGAAAACCGAATATATAGCCATCAGCAAACAGAAGAGCCTAAAATGCCAATTACAGGTTGGGCATACTAAAATCAAGCAAGAAGAAAAATTCAAGTACTTGGGAAGTGTTCTAACGGAAGAAGGTAAGTGCGACACTGAGATACGAAGGCGAATTGGAATGGCCAAAACGCATTCCAGTAACTCAGCAGAGTATTAAGAGACAGCAAAATTTCGCTAGAAACTAAGATTAGAGTGCTGGATTGCTATGTGATATCTGTTTTTCAATATGGCAGTAAATGCTGGACAATATCATCAAAGATGAAAGAAAAACTTGAAGCAGCTGAAATGTGGTTCTGCAGAAGGATGCTGCGGATATCATGGATCGAGCATGTAGGCAATGATGAGGTTCTGGATAGGATGGAAACGAAAAGGAAATTAATACTGTGCATCAGAAAAAGACAGCTAAATTTTTTGGGACAGGTGATGAGGAAGGGAGGCTTCGAGAATCTGATACTCACAGATCAGATAGAGGGAAAGAGGGACAGGGGAAAGCAGCAGATAACATATTTAAAGCGCCTGAGCAGGTGGATGGCAGAGCGGAGTGTGGGTGGGATAACAGGATAAAGCGTGCTAAGAGCTTTCTTTTTGCTTTTTTTTTAATCGTGTCACCCCAAGCAAGGCATTTTATTGCCACTGTTGATCAGAGGTTTACATAGGAGGTAAGTTATGAGAAAGAGTGACGGGTTACAGGGGGTGTCAGGAAGAGGGTAGGAGAAAGATGAGAATACTGATGAGAGTGGACGAAGAAAGGAGCATGAGAGAGAGAGAGAGAGAGAGAGAGAGAGAGTGAATGCAAGTTACTGAGATAGGAGATGACTATTGACTTTATATTTGAATTCTTGAATATTTTAGCTGTCGGGAAAGTAAGTAAACGGAAGTGAATTCCACAGGCGGAAAGTGCGAAAGTGCGAGAGAAAAAGCTGCTGGAGTAGAATTTGAATTTACTGGTTTCACTGTAAAAGGGTGGGACCTAGTTGCTAATCCTTTTGCTCGAGCAAATTCATGTATGGTGGGTACCAGTGAGCTAAGTTCATCTGAGCAGAAGCCATACCAGGGATAGGGCTCCGTGGAAGGCCATGATCGCCTACACCCCGAAGGGACATGGCACACAGAAGAAGAAGACTAGAATATTTCATCATTTTATAAATAAAGTTGGTAGATGTAAGCCTAACATTTTCTTCTCTTGCACTTTTCACTTGTTGTATTTTCTTCTAACTTCTTGCGTCCCAGTCAACTTTGACCTTAGAAAATTTAATTGCAATGCCAATCATTATCTTTTACCTTGTTAATTCTTTTTCTACTGTTGTTCTCGTCCTTTGATAATGTTTTTCTTTTACTGGTTTTCTTTCACATGCAATAAAGCCTCCAACGTTTTAGTGGCTTTATTGCCTTGCTTTTAGATCATGATAAAAAGAAAAAAATCTTCTCCATTTTATAAGAAAAGATGACTTGTTCGTAATCAATAAAAAAGACGAAAACCGGAAAAGATGGCGTAATGTTTGAGTTGTTTATGAGATTATTGATGTTCTTGCAAAGAAAAAACTTAGAAGGAAAGACTGAGAGAGAGGGGGGAGAGAGAGGGGGGAGAGAGAGTTTATGAGTGCAGAGGTAAGCAGCATTATGAGTTCATTCCCCAAAGTACAAACGAATTGTCAAATTCGCTTAGCGCAAAATATGGAATTTAATTAAGCTGAGATAGAAAAAAAATGGCTAAACAAAATTATCTCTGACAGTTAAAAACAAAAGTATTTGGTTTCTTTTATTGAAAAGAAACGGTCCGTCTCATGATTTTAGCGTCATAGTAATCTTGCTTACACAGGAATATGGGAACGAGAAGAAATATGTTTTTTTTTATTCAAAGTAAGTCTAAATGTTTACCAGGTGCAAATCCTTTATACAGACAATCTTTGAATCCAATCAAATTGCGAACAAAATATAGTCCTTATAAGTTTCTCGTTGGAGTAATAGATTACCACAAGGAGTTTTTTTTTAATCATATCACCCCGAGCAAGGTGGTAACGCCACTGATGTGCAGGGGGCTACATAGGAGTGAAAAGATTGGAAAAGAGAAAACCGGAAACCGCATCCTAAAAAGGAAACAAAGGATGAGCCTCTTCACCTGTTCAATAGACGTGGGTGGAGTGTGAACCGGGCGATAGTTTAGTCTATCTACTCCAATTGAAAAAAATAAAATAGGATAAAAAAAAAGAGTGAAAAGATTGGAAAAGAGAAAAACCGGAAACCATATCCTAAACAGGAAACAAGGGATGAGCATCTTCACCTGTTCAATAGACGTGGGTGGAGTGTGAACCGGGCGATAGTTTAGTCTATCTACTCCAATTGAAAAAAAATAAAATAGGATAAAAAAAAAAAGAGTGAAAAGTATGGAAAAGAGAAAAACCGGAAACCATATCCTAAACAGGAAACAAGGGATGAGCCTCTTCACCTGTTCAATAGACGTGGGTGGAGTGTGAACCGGGCGATAGTTTAGTCTATCTACTCCAATTGAAAAAAAAAAGTGAGAAGATTGGAAAAGAGAAAACCGGAAACCGCATCCTAAACAGGAAAAAAGAGATGAGCCTCTTCACCTGTTCAATAGACGTGGGTGGAGTGTGAACCGGGCGATAGTTTAGTCTACAAATCGAGGAGCTGAGTTCAAATTCCATTTGAGTCCATTAAAGTCCCTTACGAAATAATATCCTTGGAAAAGGTATAACTTCATCCCTTCTTTCTCAAGTTATTTACACATGACTTATGGGTAAAAGCAGGAGGTCCTCTAACCTTAGGTGGCAACCGGTATAATTCAAAACTAGCCTAAAGAGATTTGGTCGCCATCAGGTAAGATAGCCTGGAGTGGCAGAAAACTTTCCAGGCTGTTATTTATTTATGTTTGCTTCGGAAACATCACTGCGAATGCAGTACATTTTGTGTCCCTCCGACGTGATATATTTTTTCCCCAATCGATTCTCTGGCTAAAAGTCTTAATATCCAACTCGGTTCTTATCAGTATAAACTTTAGTAAAAAGTTTTATTCAATTTCGAGTGTACTCCTGCCGTAAAAAATGATGTCAATATATTTAAAAGCAATATTAGCTACTTCCTAACAAGTTTTTACTGCCCTTCTCCCGAGCGTGACAGGAGGTACACACACACACACACACACACACACACACACACACACACACACACACACATAACCGTCTTTATATAATAAAGATGACTCTTATAGCTGGGCGACATAATTATTGAAAAAAATAAAATAAGGCACTGTTAAAGAGCGAATGCGCGTTTCTTCACGATGAAGGATGACAGGTTGAATACACACACACACACACACACACACACACATATATATATATAGATATATATGATTGCGCTTAGCATGAAACAGTCTGTCGTTCTTGAGTGTTGACTTCAATGTTCACTCTTTTATATCTACATACGCTCTATCTCTGATATTAAGCACTTTATCCTATAAATATAGTACACCTTAAAACTATATTAATTCATATATATATATATATATATATATATATATATATATATATATATATATATATATATGGTAATATTTTCATTTATAATTTTATAATAAAATAATTTTACGGCACACAAGAGCTGTTGTGTTTCGGTACTATCTTATTAGCACCTCGTAAGGCAGTAACATATTATTTCTATTAGGAATCATTATATATAGAAGCTTAAAAACAACATAATTTTTACCAAACTCCAGACAATTAAGGTGGAGGTATTTTCGGAGTGTTTGTCTCAGTGAACCAATAGAATGTTAGGTCATGATGTCTAAGCGAAATTTGATTGTAAGAGTAAAGGATGATGGAGATCTAAAATGTTGTATGACCCAGGCATTTTCTATGCCATGGATGAAATAAATTGAATGATACATATATTGCAATTTAGCAAGTCTGAAAAGTTATCACGTGTCATCGTGAAACTGTTAGAAAATTTTCTTTAAGTTATTATTCAACTTAAAGTAGTGAACAAGAGATAAAGACAGAAAAGTTTTAAAAAAATATACACTGCACGTCAAACATATGTAGTTGATTTAGTGGGTGGTCTATCCGTTAAGACGTAACAAATTAATTATCAGAAAATGGGAGAATCAATCAATATATGCTAGGGGATAGATTATAGATGTTTGGTTATATTATATTGAGAAAAATAAACTATATTAGGGTAGATTTGATGACAAATGGAAATTAATTCGTTACGTTTATTGAGTAAGTTTCGTTTTGTGAATTTGATTATTTGTAATTTTTTTTTTTTTGTAAACATAGAAAAAAGGCTCTTGTAAAGATTTACAAGTCCTGTTCTTTTTAATATTCTCTATTTTACGGTAGGGATTTTATTAGCATCTTTTAATTGACAATAATAAGTAGAAAGTAATGTGTTATTGTGGTAAGTTTCATTATTGAAAGATAAAGTGTGAAAATAATGGCGGGTTTTAAAAGTATTCTTGGTAAAACTGACATAATATTTTATTATTGTGAGATTTTCTAATTTCTCTACTCAACGACATAATTATTCCAAAATATATAACAATAGGCACTGTTAATGAGCAAACGCATATCAAGAGCTTTCATAACTGGTAGAAAAGTTAAATAACTGGTAGTAAAGAGAATGAACTCTCACTCCATGAGCGGTGACAGGAGGAATATATATATATATATATATATATATATATATATATATATATATATATTCCTCCTGTTCTATATATATATATATATAGAACGCTGTACACATATATATATACTTATTTATCTTCTTACCTATATATATATATATATATATATATTACGGAATTATACGGAAATTTACGAAATTGATATTTATCCGACATATTTTTAATTTTGTTTGTTTTAACATTATTATTTAAGTGAAAACTCGTATTTGAGTGCATAGTCTGTTTTTATAATATACAATAAATATATACAATAAATACAAAACAGTCTTTATCATAATAGAGTGGATAATTATTTTTTCTTTTATTATGAATTTATGTTATTATACTAGGATATTTTTTCACATTTAATGTTTTTTTTTATTATCCTCTTCATCCATTTCACACTCAGTTCCTAGTAACCCCTTTTCAGTAATATCATAAATCTCGTTCATCATATCTTCTTGCGTTACATTAACTTGACTGATCTTATAGCCTTGTATTGGGTAAACTCTCGTATTTTAAATTTATCATCAATGTGCACCTTCCATTTATTTATAATCTTATAATCATGAGAATTTTAGGACAAAGTGGCAGAAATCTTCGCCTGTCTCATTTCGTCGTTTATAACATACTTCATTAAAGATCTTGTAACGTTATCAGGAATACATGAGGATTTTAAGAAAATCTATGATAATATCGAAAAATCTTTTCATGTGATGCGTTACGCCCTTTCAGACAAAATGATATTTACGTTGAACTTGAAATTAAAAGTAACTCTCTTCTTTATTTTTATAAAAATTTGCAATGACGTTTGAAATCTTGATTTTTCCTATTATAGAAAGGATTGACCCCGTACTGAAAGATAATGACAAAACCGGATTTCGAGATCAGATGTTAAATTAATTTTCTCACCAATGAAAGGAAGCTATTTGCAAAAGAGAAAAGTTAGTAATCTAGTGTGAAATACTAAAAGGGCTATAGAAACAGAAAGAAAGTCGAAGCAATCAGTCAGATGGGAGCATAGAGACGATACACTAAAATGTAACAAAAGAAATTTCAAAACGCTGACCCTGTCATGTCTCGTCGACATACATTCGTTCTTTCTCTCTTTCCAATTTTCCTTTCTTCGTCTCTACTCACACGCCGTCGACGAAACAACAACAAGATACTTGAACTAACTCTTAAATATTAACTCCGATAAGTACAAATTTGCTTTCTTGCTTCACCTTCCTTTTTATATTCTTACCCCTATAAAAAAGGAACGGAGCACAGACTTTATTAGTAAACTGTTAATCTTTACATGCACACAACTTACAACTACGAGCTCTTGATACATTTAACTTCTTACTACTATTGCTCATTTGTTGTGGATCTTCGTCGCCAATTTGTTGTGCAGTTGTGGCGAAACTTCGCCGTAAAGTTGTAGTGACCGATTTTTGCCGGAAGTAAAACACGGAACAAGAAGGTAGGTTCAAAACAGTGTATTAGTATAACAAGAAACAAGATATTCAAAAGAAGTGTTAATAATAATATAGAAATAAGTAAGTCCGAAGGTATTATTACGCTGCTGATTATCTGAATAGTAGCTGTCGTCAACTGCTGTTAACTGTCACGCAAGTAATTACTTATAACAATAGGAAGAGTCCATTCCTCGTAGGAGGGCACCATAACATTATTGAACATTTCAATCCTACGAATTCATGTTATACTGTTTAGTTAATAAAATTTATTTTAACATAAAAACGAAATATTTTATTCTTCCAATCTTCTGATAATTCCGATGATGATTCCAGTAAATTCTAAGTTGTAAGGATTGTCGGCTATGTTTGGGAATTGGTCTTGTACCAGACATGACTGACCACCACTACAAGAGATACGGAGTCAAATTTAAAACAGAATTACACTTTAAAATAACATTCTCGCGGGCTAGTCTCCTTGGTTCTCATGTGTATTCGCATAAAAGTAAACATTAATTCAGACCCATCATGTTCTAAAGCATGATATCCGTCACGTGAAAGGTTTTTCGAATTTATCAGAGATTTCCCTAAATTTATCATGTATCTCTTATATCATTATAGGGTCTTTTATTTCGATTCAGTAATTACCAAAAATATTTGTCACAATTAATACTTCTCTGTGTTTTTATTAATATCTGGTCCTTTATTTATTCGTATATAATACGCTAGAGCTAATCTAGTTGTTATACTATTTATCCGGTTTGTATAGGCAAAATATGAATTCATATAGATTCCGTTTGTTATCAACATTGATAATTTCCAGCCTTAGAAAGCTAATAATTACCTAAAGAAATATTCTAAATGATAAATAAAATGGCTTGGTTGAATTTGTAAGAATATAAATGATATTATTTTGTAGAAAATGAAAAAGTTATGTATAGAAATATGCCTTTTCTCGTACCCTGAAAAGAAAAACTAGTAATTTTTAAAAAAGAAAATATTAAATATTTTCTGGATGTAAATATTTTTATTTCAAAAATATTTTCTGGTTTTATCGGCAAAGGTTTGATAAGCTGTAGAAAACGAATCAATAAATCAATGTATGTCTGTTGAACAATCGCTGTCGTGTTTAAACAAGTGTCTGCAACAGAGATTAGCTAAACACCAAACGTACAGTTTACTTACTGATCATATCATCTTTTTGACTAACGATATAAGATAATCTAATCATACCTCTGTCCAGCATGTTTTGCGTCAGTGGAGATAAAATAGGAGACATTGGGATTGTTATCACTTTCAGTAGAAAGTTTTTTTTTCTTTTCTGTATTATAAAAGATGAGCCAATTCTCTGTCCGTTACGCTTTACATGGACGTATGCAATGCAAGGGTAGATGCAAGGGTCTCCCCCCCACCACCGATTCTATGATACATCCTTCCGCTTGACTACATCTCAAATTTCATAAGGTTTATTAAAATAAACAAATTTTTATAATAATACTGTACCTAATAATGTACACTAATGTATCATATGTAATAAGAGTGAACAATTAAATTAGAAAAATCGAAAATAAGTACAATGTATCTAAATATAAAGAGAAACGTGTAATAATGGATTATTCCATCTTAAATAAATCAACAATGCTTTGCAGCAATTCAAATTGAGATTTTTTTGTTAGGAGTGAATAATTTTTAACGCATTCAACGTTATAGATAAAAAAAAGTAATGAATTTTATATAGTATCTTTCCATAATTATCATAAGTAAAACAAATTCATGGATTTGGACTATAAAAAAAAGAACCCCCAGAATGACGTCAAAATCTGTGAAAATTTTTCAGCATCATTTAACCAGTTTAATTTGTAACGTATAAAAATAAAGGTAGAAAAATGCAATTGTTGATACGATAGCAAGTCACAAAGCATATCCCGGAGCCTCTACTGAGGATTAGGTCATCCCAAGTCTCTGGGGTTTTGAGGCAATACGTACCGCTCCTGTGTAATGCATATGCGTATGTCGATGTCGATGTCATACATGAGTGACTTGTACAATTTGATGTACATAAAAGCACACTTACGTGAACAGTTTGATAGAGCTTGAAATGTAGAACAGTACATTCTACTCCTACCCTGGACAACCCCTATTCTGAGTAAGCAATAAAATCATAATGTTAGAAACAAGAAAGAAAACAAATAAGGTGAAAGAAAAAACTTATCAATATGCCCTTCAAACTGTGCCGTTGCTCACATGGTATAGATGAGAAATTATGAAAACAAGATTTAACTTTTCTTCTCTTATTAACAATGAGAGAGATTATTGAATAACAATTTAATTCGATTCATATATCAGTCTGTCCGTGCCTGACACTTTGTTTATACCTAACATATACCTATATAGATTTGTTCATATCTATTTATTGACACCTAGAATTAGTGTCATGGCTAGAGTGTGTTCAACACTTGAGTTTTCCGCCTCTCCCCCTCACCCCACTAAATGGACTATATTGCACAGTGACTTTCTCTTTACATATTGATATATTTCCTATAGCACATATATATATATATATATATATATATATATATATATATATATAAAAGGTGAGGCACGGGAAACGGATGTTTTTGGAACGCTCCTTACTCACCTTAAGTAGGGGATAGAGGGTGAGAAAGGTAGTATTTAAACCGGCTTAAGATGCCATTCAGTTGGATGTTAAATATCTTTTTCCGGTGACTCACCCTGTATATATATATATATTAAAAATAATTAGGGACGATTACTTCTCTGAAGAAGTGTCGGCCGAAAGGTGCTTAACATATTTTAAACGTTGATACTTTTGTATCTCGTTTTATTTGTAAATGTAATCCCTTTATTTTTTTATTTTGACATGGTGTGTTCGTGGCGATTTGTTTATATATATATATATATATATATATATATATATATATATATATATATATATATTATCCTACGTTTTGGGCATGACTGGGAGTTACATGTATTGTGTTTTAGCAATTATCAGGTACATATATTAAAATATATATATAGTGCTCTGATATATAGCATTAAACGCTGTTCTATTCACACCTGATTAATATTTATATATTGATGTGTATCTACGCGTGTACACATATATATATATATACTTATTTATCTTCTTACCTATATATATATATATATATATATATATATATATATATAAAGGTAGGTGTACGTCAGCTCTATCACTGATATTGAGCGTTTCAAATAAGTACTGCGCATATGTAATATATAAATAATATAATATATATAACAAATTGCATATATATATATATTTATTATTATATACATACACTTTTCACGCACACAGACACACACACACACACACACACACACACACACACATATATATATATATATATATATATATATATAAGAGTAATGGTTAGAAATGGAAGTATATCCCACTGTTAGATATTTACATTTAAATTGCTCAATACAAAACTTGACCATAAATACATGGTACTTATCATATATATATATATATATATATATATATATATATATATATATATATATATATATATATAATATATCGAGGCAGCAAGTAATTTTCTAAACATATGCTGTTAAATATAAGAGACAATGAATGTCTATTATGTTTAATCATGAGCCGTTCTAAACGTCGTATTTTTGCTTTAATTTCAGTTGAAAATAAAAACAAAAATTCAACAACATTTGGATAATTATTTATTGATTTTCTTCTAAGCTTTCGGCTCACATGAGCCATCTTCAGAGAGGTTGTTTAAACTGAAATATTAGAACATCCACCATCAGCGACGATTTTATTTTGTGTTGACATAAAACTCCGCTTGGCAACGGCAATAGTTACCAAAAATAATAAACGCAGTTGTTTAATTATCCAAATGTTGGAGAAGTTTTGTCTTTATTTTCAACTGAAATTAAAGCAAAAATACAACGTTTAAAACGGCTCATGATTAAACATAATAGACATTCATTGTCTCTTAATTGTCTCTTATATTTAACAGCATATGTTTAGAATATATATATATATAAATATATATATATATATAGGATGCGATGGGTAAATTCTCGCCATTTTTGCAGAGAATGTAAACAACGGATTGCACCTGTGAACAACAACGAAGTTTTAGAGTATTTCCTAACAAACTGGACACACATATACGCAACATCATATTAAAGAAATTTAAAAAAAATATTATTATTTTCCAAGATATAGATAAAGCCCTGGCGCTTCACCTCTATTCAGGACTTTAGCCAAACTGATTAGAGAGAGGTGATTTTTAATCAAGTGGAGTTGAGTTTGAGTTTGAGTTTTGTTTAATGGCATCTCAACCTCTGTGGGTTATTTAATGACAAAAAAGGTGGGGGTTTTAAGGTATTTTTTAATGTTCGGTTATAGTAAGAAGGTTGATTTAGGCAGATGTTTATAAAATTCTATTTTTATTTATTTTAGAAAACTGAAAATATCTTCTAGTTTGTATTAAAAATGTATTGCTGGTAATAATTTTCTTTCCTTCAAAAGTGTATATTTTTCTATAAATGTCTATTTTTATGTATATATCTCTATAAAAGTCTGAGGGTTAACTGTTTGTCCATAGCTGGAACCCTAACAGGTGCTACCACTCCAGGTCAGGGTAGATCTGCGAACAACAGCAATTAAGAGGTGGTCACATGCTCCACATAACCTCCCAATCAGAGGCTTTGCTACAGGATGCAGTTTACCGTCATACCCAGGGCATAATCAGGTGGAGTAGGGTGTGTACCGCAAATAAAATTTGCTCACCAAATTTAGCTTGTATCATTTTCATAGGCGGAGGATGTAAATGATGTTCAATGGGTGTGGACGCCCACTATAAACACCCTTGGTGACTTACCTACCTCTATTTTCTGCTGAATATAAAAAAATAATTCAATCGACGATAACAACAATAACAGCGATCACTCTTAGATGCTTAAGATAGACGAGGGCCTAACTAACATTACTCACAGCATTATTGACGTTCTTTACGAATTACATACCGCAGGGAACATGGCATTAGATATCGTGAAGGACTTCGACAACGTGTGGCACAAAGGTTTGTTGCTGCAATATATTACCTTGACCGACCAAGATATCGTTGATTTCAAAGACAGCAAACACAGACGACGAAAAGGGCTTGAAATGCAATAGCTGACAAAGATATGATTGACAACAAAGGCAGAAAACACAGGCGAGGAAAAAAGGCACGGAAAGCAGTAGATATGATTGACCGTCAATTAATCGATAACTCGAAAAAGCAAAAATGCGTAGGAATTTTAGGCTTCTGGCCGAAAACAGACGAGACGGAAAAAGAGAAAATAACACAAAGAGAGAACAGACAACTCTCGACAACTCCTGCATGTGCGCGATATCTCTCTGACTATCCTCTTAGTCCACACGACCCTTCATCGAAGAAAAATAAAAATATAGAGTTATATTTTTATATATACGTGTTCTTCCTTGTTGTCGGTGAAGACCAGCGTCATCGTTTTGTTTTGTTTTTTTCAGTTTATATAACACTATGCAAGCTCACTTGATATAGAAGTATTGAAAGGAATTTCTTGATTATAAAAACCTTCCTAACATGTTGCGTACATGTGTGTACCCTAGCTGGATATTAACAGTCAGTCCTCCGAGGCTTTGGCGATCAACGCAGGCGACCCGAGGTTTCACTTCTTGGAACAATTCTATTTCTGGTTCCCATAAATGTTTTACCTGAGAATATATTCCGATCATTTGTAAACATCCATGCCAATTATATGACAATATACGGGCAAGCCTCCAAAAGTTCTGACCACCTGAAATTAGCAGCTGACCCCTCCTCTGATCTAACACTAACTCACTAACTTCCCAGTGGGGAAAAATAGTCTGTTTATAGTTGCCTCTAAGACGAAACTAGTTATATTCCACCACCGACGATCAGATCTACCTATTCCGATGATACAATATACGTGCGTACCTCTAAAAGTTTTGACCATCTGAGATTAGCAGCTGACCTCTCTTCTGATCTAACACTAACTTCCAAGTGGGGAAAAATACTGTCTGGTTATATTTAATGCCTCTAAGATAAAATTGGTTACATTCCATTACCGCTGATAAGATCCCGAACTACCTCCAGGCACGATGTATGGATGTTTTATTGAAGAGGCTCCGTCCCTTGAAAGGATATGGGTCTCACACTCACACCCGACATATACGATCAGTCAGTCAGTTAAGTGCCATACGTGATACACGCTTGGACGATCATGTCTCGAAAGAGACATGACTGACTGGGCAGAAGATTATCCCGCAGTAGGTTGCCATTGCTTTCTGCAGTAGACTGGTTGCCAACCAAGGCTATAGAACCCAATCTGTCCTGCTATTTAACCCATAACTGGAAGGAAGAGACGGATTAATACCTTTCCCAAGGGTATTTGCGCGTAAGTGAATACAATGGATTCAACTGGAATTCGAACTCGGCTCCCCGGTTTCTCGTTCCGAGCCGATATCCACTGTACCACAACGCACAACGTATATACGATACATCTCTTAAAAGATGCAGGCAAAATGACCGCCTCCCTGAACCGCTTCTATTATAGCGGGTATCTCTTCTCTTATTTCATTTGTAGTGAGGGGTTGTAGGATTCCGTGGCATGTTAACGGAATTTGGCCTTGTGGGAAGATAGCCCACTATAATTCATAAATTCAAGAAAGGCAATTTTTGAGTGTAAAATAACATTTATGCATATACACATTTCAACCAATGCTTTACAAAATAAGTAATGCTTGAAATAAAAGTTCAACGGAGGTAAAAGAGTTCATGGAAGGTATGGTGATCTGAAAGATAAGAAATGTTCATTTTCAAGTTGCCATTTCTAAGGTCAATGAGTCTGTGAGTTGGTTTGTGTGGAATGTCTTAGAAAGGGTCAGTTAGTACTTTGAGAACAGGTGCGGAAGAAGAAGGAAGAAGAAGGCGAGCATAGTAGCAGCTTGACATAGGTCAAGGAAGAAACTAATTACTATCTTCTCTTCCGTCTGTGCCTTTCTGTCTGGGTGCCTTTTGTCACGGCTTTTATATTTTTCCTTCTGGCTCAAACGCTGGTCGTTTCGCATTTCATTCTTGTATTTGATTTCGGGCTTCTCATTGGCTGATAAATAAAAATTGGTAATTTGATATTTTTTTAATTTTTATTTTTCAACCGGAACATATGCGCGAACTCGGATGCGCACGACGATTTTTATTCATTTGACTTTTAGTTGTAAGAGAGCACACATCCGGTTCATCGCTTTTGTTCGGTCGGTATCACCACACTATAAGTACCTGACGCCTCATGTTGAGTACTGTTGTCATATTTGGGCGAGAGCTGCCCAGTCCTCACTTTCCAGACTTGATAGAGTTCAAAAGCTTCTCCGAGTCTTTGTAGGAGGCAAATTATTTTCTGCTCTCTCTCTCTCTCTCTCTCTCTCTCTCTCTCTCTCTCTCTCTCTCTCTCACATGAGGGATCTGTCGAGTCTCTCACTGCTCTATTGCTACTACCATGGAAAGGGCATTTCTTGGTTGCCCTAGGTCAGACCTTCACGACTAGCATCCGTCATGCTATTTACATTGTAGTAAACCGCCTATTGTCCCTCTGTATTCCATCGATGAGAAGTAAGTTCCACTCAAACAGCTTCTTTCAGCGAACCACTGTCCTACGAACAGACATCTAAGAAGATGTTTCCCCGATTAGTACAATCTTAACCTGTTCATGTCAATAGTTATACCTTATCTTCTCCTCCTATCCATAATAACTACTCCTTAAGGCTTAATTTAACCCACTGCCTCGAGTGGCGTGCGGCTTTGTCCTGTAAAAACAAAAAAAAAACAAAAAATTAGGTCGAATTTTTTATACACTGCAATAACATGGGGTTTTAAGAAGAGAAATACGGAAAATTATTTAGTCAAAAGGTACGAAATTACTGAGCCGGGTATTTCCCTTGGGAAAGGTATTAATCCGTCTATTCCTTCCAGCTATGGGATAAATAACAGCACAGATTGGGTTCTATGACTGGCTGGCAACCAGTCTACCGAAAAATCAAAGGCAACCTGCTGCGGGATAATCTTCTGCCCAATCAGTCATGTCTCGGAAGAGACATGATCGCTTAAGCGTGTATCACGTATGGCACTTAAGTTTAAGCCTTAACTGACTATTCTGAATGAGCTCTAGGAAATTGTAAAATTTCCTTAATAATAAATGACCCGCTTTTATTAGGTATCTCAGAGTATTCCTAATACAACTGCTATTACTCAGACTGCTATTTAAAAAAATCTCATCGACTCTCGGAAGACTACTATTACTACAAATAATAAAATATCAACGCTAGCAGTGACTATCTTTACAACTATTACTACTACTAATAAAAAAATAGCACAAGCTAATTTAGTGTCCACTTTCCGCACCCAGCGCCCTCTCATGTCGAAACAAAAGATCAAAATTGTCAGTTTTTTCTGGATTTAGGCCTTTCATCTGACATCTTACGGAATTAAGAGAGAAAAATTCATCCAATTTAATATGATTACTTATCAACAACCTCCAAAATTGACATTTTTCTATTAATGCAAACATTTTCCTGCCTACAAACGACATTATTTCAACCTATTTAGTCATTTCAGTGGTATTTCTCATTTTGCTGTCTCACTGCTATCCCCCCCCCCATCTCTCTCTGTCTCTGTTTCTCGCTCTCTCTTTATCTCTTACTCCAGCACACACACACACACACACACACACACACACACACACACACACACAAGTGGGATTTCAAAACTTTGTTGAGATTTTGCCATAAATGCAATCGCCTTTCTTCCCAGAAGACCAAGTGACAACACGTCTGTTCAAATTTCTTGAGGTTCTTTTGTGCGTCATTTCTGATATCCAGCTTTACAAAACAAAGTGGGGCATTTCGTGTAAGTGTAAATGGTTAGCAAGTGTGTCTAGTTTGTACAATTACGACTAAGTAGTAGGTTGATCCTCACTAGGTGCTCCACATTTTCAGCCTTGTGCCATATCAAAGCTACGCTTAGAAAATTGTTTGGGCAACGCTAAGTGGAGTAATAGCAAGCTCGTCTCACTAGAACAATTACAACTGCGTTGTGAATTCGATCCTGAATGGGTGCCCCATTCTTTCGGCCTAGTTCTTGGGTACACTTAAAAATAACTATTGCAGAAAAAGAGTCAGTTAATTTCATCAGTCAACACTCAAGCAGTTCTTTATTACCGATTTAGGGAAAATCATTTCAAGAAAATTAATTTGTGGTGCAGTGGATATCGGCTCGAAACGAGAAATTGGGGAGCCGAGTTCGAATTCGAGTTGAATTCTTTGCATTCACTTACGCTCAAATACCCTTGAGAAAGGTATTAATCCGTCCCTTCCCTCCAGTTATGAGTTAAATTACAAAGCAGATTGGGTTCTATAGCCTTGGCTAGCAACCAGTCTACCGCAGAACTTAATGGCAACCTACGGTGGGATAATCTTCTGTCCAGTCAGTCATGTCTTTTTTCGAGATGTGATCGCCCAAGGGTGTATGGCACTTAGACTGAATTATTCATATCAGTGTTTCTCAAGTTTTTTTTCCTTATGGCCCGTTTTTTTTATGTAAAAAAAATTCAGACTCTCATCAACAGAAATTTCATGTTAGAGGAAATAGATTTTATTTACAAAAGCAAAATGTAGTAGAAAATGTATATCGTAACTAGTGGCTACACTGCTTCTGTTGTTTGTCTATTAATTTGTTAAGTTGCACTTCCAAGTCAAAGCAATGCAGTTTATGTAATCGTAATTTTACGCCAGTAATTAAAAAGAAAATAATAGCAACCTACTGCAGGAAAATCTTCTGCTTAGTTAGTCATGTCCTTTTCGAGATATGATCGCCTAAGCGCGTATAACGTATGGTACTTAACTGAATGAATCTTATTAGAATCGAAGCAAACCTTGGTTGACAACCAGCCTGCCTCAGATAGAAATGGCAACCTACTGAAGGAAAATCTTCTGCCTAGTCAGTCATGTCTCTTTCGAGATATGATCTCCCAAGCGTGTATCACGTATGGCAATTAACTGACTGACTGAGCTAAAAAGAAAGAGAGAGAATTTGGAACCTTACCTGTTTTCCTTGGACCAACTTCAGGTCTATTTCTCAGGAACACTTCTGGGCCACAGGGCCGACGTTGAAAATCACTGTCTTAGATCTTAAAGAACATAATTCTCCATCTGATCTTATAGATTACCGCTAGAAAATCACAAGCTAAAAAAAAAAAGAAAGAACATAACTTAAAGAATTCTAACAGCGGAAACAAATAAAATCAGTGGTTATGCAATTAGAAGAAAAAATAATGATATAATCAAGATATTGATTTTTGTATAAAAATGTCCATTCTGTAAAAGATCCAATAGCCACTCGTGGTAGATATGTATAAAATAAAAGGCAAGAGATAGAGTTTATGAGGATATATTTGGAAGATAACGGTTTATCCTAGACCTGAACAGGTTCAAATTGTAGTGATCGGGGAAGCATCATCTTGGGAGTCAGTACCACAATTTTGCACAAGCCTAAACAAAATCGTCGCAAGGAAACTTGAAAGAAGACAACGGTAAGAGGACACGAGAAGTCTATTATCCTGCAAAGCAGGTTATATATATATATATATATATATATATATATATATATATATATATTAAGGAGGTGCGTTATAGTGCAGTGGAACGCCAAGTCGGAGAAACAAATTCAAATTCCAGTTGGATTCGTTGCATTCACTTCTGCGCAAATACTCTTGGGGGAATATATTAATATATTAATTTCTTCATCTAGCAATGGATTAAATGCCAGGACATATTGGGTTCTATAACCTTGATTGGCAACCAATCTACTGCAGAAAATTGTGGCAACCTAGTGCGTGAAAATCTTCTGTCCAGTCAGTTAAGTCACTTTCAAGACATGATCGTCCAATCTGACTGATCTGGATAAAAAGATTAAATAGAAGGACTTACTGAGTTCTATAGCCTCGGTTGGCAACCAGTCTATGGCAGAAATTAATTGCAACTAACTGCAAAAATCTTTTACCTAGTTAGTCATGTCTTTTTTGAGACATGATCATCCAAGCGTGTATCTATCTGATAGTTAATCTGGCAATGGCACTGACTGCTCGGTTAATGAATGCTAAATTTCTCCTGTATGGAATTACAATTATACGTTTTTATACCAAGACAAACTGCAAGTAACCACTGAAGCTCGAGCAAAAATGTCTCAATTTCTAGAACTCTCCTCAGCATCATGAGGCATTCGCTTTCTTCCTATTGAAGGAATCTTGTGGCTGTTACTGTCTATCGAGTGGCAGTAAATCTCTTAAATTTCCAATAAAATTCTCAGTAACAATTTTCAGTTTTTATGTGCACTCTCCATTTAGGGCATGAACGATCTTGGCTCGACATCTTCTTGTCTCTTGGTGCTCTAAGCAACGTTTGACTTTTGACTACCTCTTTTTGCTCTGGCTCTATACCAAGTTTTATTAGATAGGTTATCGGGTTTTTAATTTGTTTCACCTTCACTTAGTATGTCCTTTGAGTGTTAGATTTTTCAAGTCTTTTCTTATCATATAATGTCAATTGAATCCTTCTGGTTCTATGTATAAATAAGCCCAAAGTTCACCTTTACTTTATACTTGTTGCTCACATGTTTGTCTATCGTATTCTCAGCATCCTTCTCTAGAAGAACCTCTTTGTTGTTTCACGTCTCTTGTTTATCTGTAAGGAAATTGTTCAGTAGTTAATGCTATATACAGGAAAATAGATATGACATAGCAAGTTAGCATTCTTTTCGTTTCTAACGAAAATTTTCCTATGTTTTAATACTTTGCTTAGTTTTTAGAAGTTTTTTACAAATTATTCTGTTCCTTCACACCGATCGAATCTGATGGTCAACATTGGCGATCGATTAACAAATTTCCTCACTTCTTATCATTTTCTCCAGTATCATAAGAAATTATTATGGCTCGTCACCCCGATTGAATTTGAATGTCATCACTGGCGATCGTGAACAACAATTTTTCTCACTTTCCCCAGTATCAATACGAATTATGCTTTTTCAAAACGATCGAATCTGATTTGTTATCATTGGATAAAATCGGCGAAAACTATGCCAAATCTCCATAGCTGATTTCATCTAATAAATCTTTTTACCAGGAGTATTCTCGATTTTATTGGACATTATTTACATTATACAGACTATTGTTCCCATCTTTATATCCATGTATACGACGTTTCGGCTATTGTACTCTCCTGTCTTCTTCAGCTGCTAGGAATTTTCGACCGAACCCTTTATTTCGATCACTGTGGTAGATCATTCTTATTCCATGTGCAATGCAACTTCTGGTAGTCATGTATTTATCTCCCTTTAATTTGACTCTCTAAATTTTTTGTTCACCATGTGCTGTAGCCTGGTATTAAACTCACAACTCTTTTGGGTCAAGTCACTGGAATTAACCAACGTATATATCCATTTATCCTGCATTCGATTATCAAGTAGTTTAAGTTTTATTTTACATACCGTAAAATAAATTCGAGAATTCTTATCCGTTCTTCTCATTTTCTGATTTTCTGAACCGTTATGCAAGTTTGTTAAGGATTGTTCCAGGTACTCCATAATTATACGCTGTACTCCTACACTTGGGCATTACACTTCTTGTACAAAGTGATCACCTTTTAAAATATTTATCTATTTTCAGTAAATATTTTAAGAACGACACACCCAAAACAAAGTTTTGTTTTTTTATTTGTTCATTATAATAAAATCAGAAATATCTTCTTTCGAATGGATAACCTTATTCTCCAGGAGAACTTTTGTGCTCATACGATTTGTTTTATATCCAAACTTGCACAATTCCTTGTTAATTACCGTTTCCACCCTATCATGTATGTTTAATATTACAGTCCTTATCGACTGTCACTATATATATACATATTATTATTATTATTATTATTATGTCATTTTTCATCATATTTCGATTTCTGCATTGGTCTCACTACCAACCAAGTCTGCGGGGAGACCTAAGGCAGGTAGTGGCGTGTTGTTATGACTCCATTTCATGTTTTTCTATCTTCCCTATCATCCCCAGCATTACATAGATAACGTTTTCCTTAGTGTGTGGGCTGTACTTAATAAGACAATTTTTTGTATATCTCTTAAGCTGGGGTTTCCAGGGATTCTTTCAATGTGTTGTTTTGTTCCATTTTTTATCATTCCAAGTGCACCTACTATCACTGGCACAACTCTTGTTTTCAATTTCCACATTTTTTCTATTTCAATTTCCAGGTCTTTATATTTTGACAGTTTTTCGAATTCCTTGGTTGCTATGTTACAATCCGCTGGACAAGCCATATCAATTAATAGACAAGTTTTCTCCTTCTGGTTTTTAACAATAATGTCTGGCCTGTTTGCTTCAATTTTTCTGTCTGTGTAGATGGTGTAATCCCACAGAATGGTTACATCTTCTATTTCTGTAACCGGTGCTGGATGATGCTCATACCAGTGTTTGTTTACAGCTTTTCCATAATGTTTGCACATTGCCCAATGTAAATATTGCCCAACTCTATCGTGGCGATTTTTATATTCGTATGGGGCAAGCACAGAACAGCGTGAGATTAGGTGGTCTATTGTTTCTTGGTGTTTATCACAAAACCTGCATTTTGGATCCATATTATTATGCATAATATTTGCCTGAAAGTTTCTCGTGAAAAGACTTTGGTCTTGTGCTGCAAGTATAAATCCTTCAGTTTCAGACTTTAATCCAGATGCACGTAACCATCGATGAGTATTAACTTTGTCAACATTGGATTTATTGGCACGTACTGGATAGTGGCCATGCAGAGGTTTGTCTTGCCAGCGCTGTTTCATCTTTTCAAGAGCTTTATCTTTGGCTTTCATTTTCATATTTTTTGCCGCAATAGTTGGTTCTTGGCTACTGTTTTGCTTTTCTACAGAATCTACTAACTGTAATTCTTGTTTGTATTTACTGCCTTCTTTTATTATTGAATATTTTTTCTTTCTTTCTTCATGTTGCCTTACTAATTGTATCATCCAATCCTTTGTTGTTTCTATGTATGTTAGTAAGCCAATAGTTGTTGTCTTGTATGACAATTCCAGCTGAATAAGACCCCTTCCACCTTCTTTACGGGGTATGTATAGACGGTCTACATCAGCCTTTGGGTGATGCATCCTATGCTTAGAAAGAAGCTTTCTTGTTTTAGCATCCATTCGCCTGATGTCGTTTAGAGTCCAGTTTAAGATGTTGAAGCTATATTGGACAACTGGGATTGCAAGGCTATTAATGGCCATAACTCTATTCTGTGAATTTAATTCAGTTTTTAATATCATTCGTAGCCTTCTATAGTACTCTTTACGCACTATTTCTTTCATTTTTTTATGGTGAATGTTTTCGCTCTCATTTACATTTATTATTATTATTATTATTATTATTATCATTATTATTATTATTATTTATGTACTAGCAGGTTAAAACTAAATGGTTAAAACTAAATGGCTTGTCACTTCAGCAAATCTTCTCAAGATGTCAGATCTTTCTCTGATACTTTTGTTGTTTATCTGGGATTTGAAAATATTTTTCACCTTTCTTGATTTTCCAGTTTCCATTGCTTCCTAATGAAACAATCATTATAATAATGACTAGAATCTACATGTGTCACTATTTCTTCAGATCTCGAACGAGGTTCTGCTATTTTTCTCTTATGTTTAATGCGTGATCTGTACAATTTATTTTGCCCTTTCTACACCAACCAGATTTGTTCTTCTTTCCGAGACTGGTTGCAAACCAAGCTTCGATGGCCCAATGTATTTTACTATTTAATCTATAGCTTCATAGAGGCCCTATTTATTTTACTATTTAATCCATAGCTACGTTTGGCAATGTGGTAGATTCGAACTTTTAACCCAGGATCAACTATGCTAAAATAATGGAAAGGATCTCGGCAGGAATTTGAACACGGCATGCCGATTACAATGCTCGCGGTGATAACCGCTACAGGACATGTATATCACATATATAATTTGCACGCGGAAGTATTTGACCCTGAGATAATTTTCCTCATTTTTTCCGATTAATTATTCCAAATTTGACTGAACGACATTTATCTACTCAATTAGTGTAATTAAAACAATTTTATAGCGGAATTGATAAAGGAGAAGAAATATTATTTTATTATTTTTATAATTATCAATGCTATTAATGCTATAAAAACGGATATTTTAGAAATATTCAGACGCTTTATAACCCACGGGACACGTTTTTCTCTGACGTTTCTGTAAATATTTTCATGACAGTTGTTCTAATTAGATTTGATATTTCAACCACATAAATTTAAACCAACTGCTAGATTGGCTATAAGGTCTCATCGTTTTCCTGTGGAATTAGTTGCTTATAACCATACGTTTTATTCTGGTAATTTCTTTTCTCGCATTTCTCGCCTGTAGACTCTCGATTTTTTGCTTCCTTGCTACATACGAACTTCAAACATTAAATACAACATTAATCGACTTCTTCCGTTTTCCTGAAACCTGTTCTTTTATTGTTCGTTCTCCTCAGTAAAGTCTTCTCATTCTCTTCCACTTCCAGTAACTCCTTTCAACTTAGTGGCTTGGAGTGCAAAGATTTAATATATATATATATATATATATATACGTAAATATTTAAAAATATATATTACAAAGCGGTGGAAGAGTATGAATTTAAATGATAAACTCTCACTAAAGATTTATTCCGTTTTTTACAGTACTGTTCACCATATACGAAGCCCGGGGATGGCGGGGTCACTCGAGGTAAAGGTCTAAAGAGGCAAAGCTTATGCGGATGTGTATAGAAGATAACGGTTAACCCTAGACTTGAACGGGTTAAGATTGCAGTTACCCGGAAAGGAGGCACTTGGGAGTTGGCTCCACAAGACAGCGGTGATGATCAGCCTTTACAAGGCCCGGGGGTCACTCGAGGTAGAGTGTTACAGAGTAAGAGGCACAGCTAATGCGAATATCTATGGAAGATAACGGTTGACCCTAAACTTTAACAGGTTAAGATTGTAGTTATCAGGGAAGCAGCTTTTTTTGAGCCTGTTCTACAAGGCAGCAATGATGATCACTCTTTACAAGGTTCGGAGGTCACTCGAGGTAGAGGGATATAGAGTAATAGGCAAAGCTTATGCGGATATGTGTGGAAGATAACCTTAGACTTGAACAGGTTAAAATTGTAGTGATCGAGGAAGTAACCTCTTTGAAGCCGATTCCACAAGAGCAAAACTTACATCTATTTACGGGGATACGAAGTTCGCTACAATGTGCGTGGCATGGCGGGTCTTAATCGTGAAAGTTAGGGGTGGTGGAACTAAGGAGTCTAGTTTATTTAAACACTCACCATGGAAACAGCGATAAAGCTGAGAAAGACATGCAACGTATCGTCTATCGGAAAGGGGTAGTAAAGTGGAAAAAATTCATCGCCTACAAGGACGGGGGAAGTTTATTTGACTTTGCCTAGACTGGAAAGTGAAGACTGTGCAGCTCCCGCCCATATATGGGAGCTGTACTCCATTTTCAGCCTAACCTAGCTCTTGTAAAGCTAAAGGATAGTGGCAGGCGTAAGGTAATTCCTGAAGCCATAGAGAGACTCTACCATCGAAAAATATAACAAAAACAAAAAGAAACTGACTGAAATAACAAAAAGACCCAATCACTTATCGATCTCCCCTCTTCAGAGCCAACCGGGAACAAAATATTTGCTACAGTGGAATCAGCACTATAAATCACAGAAATTACATTTGGACCAAGCAGCAACGAGAGTAAGCAGACAGAAGGGAAAACAGAAAAAAAGATTGAACGATCATACCACAGGGACTCAGATATTGGCACGCATCCGGACATATGGAGGGAGCTGGTCAAATGCTCTACAGGGCACCGACCTTACAATTACACCTAATTCTGGGAGTGATGTTGATCACGATGCGATTAGAAGCTGTCAAGCCCAGGTCAGTTATTTATCATTACCCGTCTACAAAATTAGAGATCCTGTGGTGAACTAATATGCTATAGCGCAAAGTTTGAAGCTACTTGTTTAAGTCATCGTAGTTTTAATAGTACTCAACACTAACTGTGAATTGTAGCAACGGGTGTCTTTTCAGAACCTTGTAAATTTAACTTATTTGCCGTGAGTGCTGAATTTGACACATCCAAATTCTCTCGAGATTCGTTTTTGCTTTTCTAAAGCCAATTGTTTTCTGCGTCGTTTCGTCTGAATAAAAGGACAATACACAGGGCAGTTCCGTTTTCGTGGTTCGATATTTTGCAGCCGCATCTTATTGTGGATACCTTTGTTGTTAAGATGGCGTTGTGCCAAGCCAACAGACCGGACTTTTCAATCTGATATCGACATAGGAAAACACACTAGCCAAAACCTATATTTTTCACACATTTCGAAAAGCTGAATGAATATTCATCACGAATTCATTCAGGGCTTTTAGAAATATGCATTAATTAGCGTTTCTTCTACGTACGAATAGAAAGTAAAAGTAAACGGCGATTGTCTATATATGTGCGAGTGTGACTTTGAAGTTCTAAGTACAGAAGAGAAATATGTTTAACGTCACGTGTATCTCATTATGCGATCATGTGAGCGAAAGGATTCCGTATATAAATTCTGTTAAAGCAATGATATCTAAAAAGATTATATATCAAACAGTGATATTTTGTTAGTCCCACATTCATTAGTACATGAACAATAAAATAGTTCTTTCCGAATGTACAATACATTTTGCTTGTAAAATAATTTTCAGGACACACACGTGTGTATGTGTGTGTGTGTGTGGTCCTCTTTGGTGAAACATTACCTGACGGAGGATAATTTTTTAACCCATTTCCTTTATCCTTACATTTGAACTTCAGTCACTAATAAAAAAATTTTCTTATTAGCTCGTCAGTGTTTTTTTCTACCGACGAGTTTTGCTCTGAAGAAGGGTCGGTCAAACGACGCCTAACATATTTTAAGCGTTGATACTTCTGTATCTCGCTTTATTAGTATAATATGTTCCCACTTTTCATGAGATGTATTATATATAAAAATGTATACCAAGTATCCTCAAATAAATATTAAAAATAAAGAAAAAATAAAAAAGCATGGACCACACCTCCACACGTCACAACACTCTTTTGACTACGTCACATAATTCTTTGCCTACATCACAGCACTCATTGCCTACGTCACAACACTCTATTCGTGTATCTGCCCTCTTTATGGCTCAAGAAAGTAGAAAACTTGGACTATATTTCTTTCGAAATGAAGCTTGGACAATTTCTGACGGAATTTTCTCCTTGACTGAGAAGAAGCTTTTATAATTTGGAAAAGTAGATCAGTAAAATTAATCAACACAAAATGTCTGTTGTGTCAATAATACATATTTTGTATATACATATATATATGATTTTTTTACACTGAGAGAAAAAGCAAGCTACAGGGGATGTCGAAGATGGATGGGAATCAAGGAGACAGAAGATAGCAATTGATGTCACATTTAAACTTTTAGAGATTGTAGCTATCAGGGAAGCGAGCAAATGGAAATGAGTTTCACAAACGGGAAGTGCGAAAAAAGAATCTGTTAGAGTAAAAGAGACGATATTTTACTATGTCGAGGGTGTAAGTGTGGGGCCTTGATGCCAATCTAGTAGCACAAGTAAATACACATGATCAGGGTAGCAGGGAAAAAAGCTCGTCAGAGCCGTTTCCATGAAAATAGTTGTAGAAAAGACAGAGGTAAGCCATATCATGTCGGTGAGAAAGTGACTGGAGGCGAGCTGCTAAGTCAGGATCGATTATATTGTAGATGTCACATTGGATTTTGTCGAGAATATCAAGACGAATAGCAACAGCACCCGACCAAATATGGCAACAGTATTCAATGCACGGACGAATGGTAGATTTATAAATGTGGAAAATACATTCTAGGGAGAAAAACTTCCTGTCCCGACACTGTGACTTAACATTCCTAGCAGTCAATGCAGCTATGGTTTCGATGAAGTCATTCCATTTGAGAGTGTAAGGCCAAGAAGGCAAAGTATGTTGCTCTCTCAGAGACTAGCGTCATCCATTCTGATCGTAGATAAAAAAAAGTTTCTCTATGGTGGTTAAAGGAGAGTAACTTCGTTTTGGAGTCATTAAAATTTACAATCCTTTTCCTACCACCTTCAACCACAGATTGTAAATTCTTTTTGAAAGCAGTAGCTAGTTTATTTTTCAGCCTTGGAAGATTTAAAATACAAATGAAAATAAAATATTTTAAAAAATCTTCCGTTTTCATTTATTAATATAGCTTTATATTTATATTTTAATCGACTTTAATTTAATTATATATTTTATTTTGCTTAAAAAATATAATTTCTTACTATTAACTAATTCTATTCTCAATAGTCAATTAAAAATGACTCGCTGTCAATCATTTATTATTGTAAATAAATAACGATCAAAGTATCCAGTGTACTTTTTAATAATTTTAGAAATGTACTATACTGTACTAGGATGTGCATTGTGGTGCAGTGAAAATGCGCTCGAAACGAGAAATCGAAAAGCTGAGTTCTAATTTCAGTTAAACACGTTGCATTCACTTACGCACAAATACACTAGCTAAAGGTATTAATCCATCTCTTCTCCCTCCAGCTATCGATTAAATAGCAGGACAAATTGGATTCTATAGTTTTGGTTGATAATCAGTCTGCCCTAGAAAGTAATGGTAACCTTCTGCGTGAAAATCTTCTGCTTCGTCATTCATGTCTCTTTCGAGACATGATCGCCCAAGCGTGTATCACGTAGAGTACTTAACTGACTGATCATACTGTGAAGGTTTTAAAGGTTTTGGTAAACCGATTTTCGAACAAATGACAAGTCCAACATTTGTTAATCACCACTGAAGAATTTGGATAATTTTAAACAGAGTCGAAACAAAATTTTGAATCATTTTTTCGCTAATTGAATAATACACCATTCTATCACCACCCGACTAAAAACACCAAAATAAAAAAACTTATTTAAATGCAAAAAAAAAAAAAAAAAAAATGAGGTAACTGTTTTTATTGATTTCTATTCGGAATGTATACCACAACACCACGCGTTGACTAATGTGACAGAGCGCATAATTTTGGAATTGTAATCACTCGAATGGCTTCTACGGACGAATGCTTAAGTTTCCAGTAAAACTTGACGGGTGTTCTCTGTGAATTGGACAGTCGCACAATCGACAAGTTCACTCAAAGGCGTCTCTCTGCCGACTGAATAACCTTATGGGAATGTAAAGTGCCTGTTAACGCATGCGCATTAAGGCCTCTTCTGAATGCTTGCTACACACGTTATATCAATGGCGCGCCAACCGGTCTTCGATATATTTATAATGGATGAATATTTTGCGAGAAGACTTCATATATTAGGTTATTCGGAAAGTTCATGCCTATGTTTAGTTGTTCATGTTCCAATACGTTAGTGCACGTCAAATTTATCGACAGATATAATATGCTTTCATTTCTAATTAGGGCACAATTCAAAATAGCTCTAGAGAAAGAAAGTTTGAAATTACTTGATTCGTGCCAATTTGCATCTCTATGAAAATGAAAGATTATAAGATGCATAGTTAATGAAGAACACTCAGATAAACGACGACTTCAGTGAGATCTTAATAAAGAGAATAATGTTGCGTCGATAGATTTGTTAATATGGACGAAATTATTTACATAATTTTAATTGTTCGGACTCATCTTTTTTCTTCTGAATTTTTACAATGTCGCCGTCAGTCGGTCGGTCGCCAGGTAAGCGAACACATTAATTTTAATGCTAAAAAGAAAAGTAAATTATGTTGAGCCATGATCGTCACCATGCTGAAGAGGCACGGCACATATAAGAAAATGATTTTTCTTGAGAACATCAGTGTATGAATTTTCGGAACTTATAAACCTAATGTCTCCGTAACTATTTTTTATCCGAGTTCATATTGCAGTCTTAGAGGAAATTATGCCGGAGCCTGCATATTTTCTTTTAAATACATTTCCCCGATGTTTAGGGTTTTAGAAAAAAAAATACTATTTAATAAATAAATAAATGGAGCGTCTACTCAAATATTAGTATATAATAAAAATTTTATAAAGGGCTCTATAGAAGTTTTGACAATTATATTCTTTTGTGACCAGAAAGATCATAATATATCATGCAAATTTTTTAATGAGAAACTTCAAATGGAATCAAAATATATATACTTTCACTGCTGAAATGTGACATATGGTTTGTTTTTTTTCGTTGTGGTGCAGTGGATATCGGCTTGGAACGATAAATCGGGGAGCTGAATTCAAATTCCAGTTGAATTCGTTGCATTCACTTACGCGCAAATACCCTTGGGAAAGGTATTAATCCGTCTGTTCCTTCCAGTTATGGGTTAAATAACAGGACAGATTGGGTTATATAGCCTTGGCTGGCAACCAATCTACCGCAGAAAGCAATGGCAACCTACTGCGGAATAAACTTCTGCCCAGTCAGTCATGTCTCTTTCGAGACATGATCGCCCAAGCTTGTTTCACGTATGACACTTAACTAACTTACTGACTAGAGAAAGCCTTCGGTAATTTTGTAGGGAGGTTCAAAATGATCGTTTACTGAGAATTGCACTTCCGGTGCGCCACTAGCATAAAAACAAGTCCCGGAAATCACACAGTTTTAGTGGAAATGCTTTTGGTGGTGTGGACATCAAATATTAGAAAAACCCAGATGGATATTCCAGTCATGTGATTAAAATAATTAGTCGTCATTATGCTCGAGTAATAGGCTAGAAAAGTATCTGATAGCATTGTCAAACAATAAGTTTCCCCCTGGCTGGCCTGTGAAGAATTTGTCTTTTGTTAGTTAGCATTGACCTTAATGCAGACGAAATAACAGAGGGATTAACTATCTCTCACGAAACACATAAATCTGTCAATGTAAACTAACCTTCCAAAAGTCGGACAGAGGTGTAGAAAACTCACTGAGGTTTCCACAAAATATGCATCTCTACCCGGCATCAATTCCAACAGTAGAAACTCTGGTGAGATGTTGAGACATTCCGTTTGAATAACTGTACGTAGATTCTTGATATTTGTAGAGGCAAGAACTTGTGTGAGTATAGGGATCTAAAACAACGTTTCTATAAATGCTCAATTAGGCTTATACCCGGCGCACTTGAACAGGCAGAACTGAAGAAGATGATTGTGGTTTTATTTGGTCTGCTTTGACAACGCCGGTCCCAAGAGGAGAGACGTACTGCATGGGTAACTGCCGATCTCTCATAAAACACTTCCACGAACTGAGCCCTGGATAGAAAAACATGACTGCAAAACACGGGAAACAACAAAACGTTGTCATCAGAGGAGAGCGTCTTCACATGGATTCGTTGCAATCGAGACTGTCACTCCCGTGTTAACCTGTGCAGCTATAACAAAAGCATAACTAATTTGTACCAAATCCATGGTCTCTCGAGACCGACAGATGCCACATACGAAAATGTACCAAAGCCTCGTTGTCAGATCTCACACAAAAGATACTTCAGCGTCAGAATCTATAATAACCAAAATGCGAATGAATTAGAATATATAACCAGAGTTCTTGATCTCAGAAATGAAATCTAAGAGCAATGTAATTTATCCGAGAACGGGGGTCGATTTTCCAGCTTATCTAGGATATAAGAATTAATGAAAGAATAAAGCTGGTAAAATATATGAACACTATCAGTGGGAGAATGAATAATGGCGCAACATGGACGTAACGTTTCAGCAATCATAGAATAATGAGGATCGTGCTACAGTGTTAAAAGTCATGTCAGTTGATGAAAGACTTGATACGACTGATGTGATTATTCAATGATAACAAATAATGATATCACGAAGGTAAATAAAAAAGAAAAGCAATTTCCATACAACACATTTATTTTCACGGACAAAGGACAATGCATATGCCTCTTTTCGACACAGCCCTTAACGCTGCACACCGATTCAATTCTGGTATCTTTCAACGAATTTTTGCATCTCAGCGCCGCTTTTTCGTTTGGATACCCAACCTGCACAAAACTTACAGTAGCCGAAGTTATTTCCGCCATTTATTCTAATCAGATTTGTCAGTCTTCTCTGGTCAAGGTATTCACCTTCTGGATGTGTTCGTCCGGGCTGTGCACGTTGTTGATAAGCGACAAAATCGGCTTTCCTCCGTTATACATGTTCTTCACGAGTTGATTTATAGAGTGTGCTCCATACTGCGCCAAGCACCCGGCAATGGGTTTCCTTAGGTTTGAATCTCTCTGCCCAGAAGGTACAATCGCTGAGTAGAGCGCCTATGCGTTTCACCTCGTTACTCCCTGGAACTCGACTGAAAGATAGAATGCTGCAATCTTCCTCACACTTTTTATTCTATATATATATATATATATATATATATATATATATATAGTGTATCGAGGCAGCAGATAATTTTCTAAACATATATTACTGTTAAATATAAGAGACAATGAATGTCTATTATGTTTAATCATGAACATGATCATGATTATGATTATGCTCATGATTAAACATAATAGGCATTCATTGTCTCTTATATTTAACAATATATATATATATATATATATATATATACTTCCTGTCACGCTGAGAGGTTGGATTATTTTGTTTAGTATTTTTATTATGTCTTAATGTAAAATACTCAATAGTAAATACATCACTATATATGTAGCTGTCATTTTAAAAGGCATATCGATATAATATTTTGCCGCCATTTTACACGGCATGTGCTTATTCGTAATAATGATAATAATAATCAGTAAGTCATACGGACAAACAAGTAAGTCAAGATCTTGTGTTAATCTAAAGAGGCCGCCTATTTAAAGCCATCAAACCAGACATCATTGAGGATAAGAAAAAGAACAAGATTATGCCTCTTCATTGACGTGGATCTTCCTGGTAACAATAATATCAAAATTAAAGACATTGAAAAGTATATTAAATTCCCTGGCCTCTTGCTTAAATTGGCCCAATTGTTTCAGGGTATATACCACGGATATAAATCATACATTGAGAAAATCGGAATAAAATTAAACACTAATCACTTCAGAAGTCTATGTTTGACACTACGAATATTCTGCGGAAGGTGCTAGCTATCTAAGGTCACTATACTTGATAGTGAACAATCATAATTCAAAATTTCCAGTTGAATACGAAAAACCGTGGGAAATAAAAAAATGATAATAATAATAATATGGAAAATAGATATTAAAAATAAAAATTAATAAATGACATTAAATTTAATAAATTATTGAGTTACCTCTGTCGTTATTTTCATTGTTATTAAATTGTACAATTTTTTAAAAGAAAGTTTTATATTATTTAATTTTTTATTTTTCATAAAACATCTTCAAACGTAAGCCTACAAAGCTAAACTAACAAAAATTCCATAAAATATTGGATAATTGCTGAAAAATGTTTTAAATTATGGATTTTAACAAAGTTAAAAATAGAAAAAAACGATTTGTATGAATAAAATTTATACCAAATTCGTCTTCCATTCTTGGCATTTTTTGGGCCGGCTGTTGTAGTACAGTGAATATCGGCTCGGAACGAGAAATCGTTCAAATTCCAGTTGAATTCATTGCATTCACTTACGCGCAAATACCCTTGTGAAAGGTACTAATCCGTCTCTTCCTTCCAGTTATGGGTTAAATAACAGGACAGATTGGGTTCTATAGCCTTGGCTGGCAACCAGTCTACCGCAGAAAGCAATGGCAACCTACTTCGGGATAATCTTCTGCCCAAGCGTTTACCACGTATGGCACTTAACTGACTGACTGACTGTAAATCATATCATTAACGCCTCCTTGACAAGTGTTGACAGATACGATAACAAGGATACCGTAATTGAGAAACCCTTTTTTAAAAATATTTCAGGAAGAAAGGAAATAATTTTTGCTTGAAGTCAACTTAAGGTAAGTTTAAAGTCGGTAAATTGAATAAAATAATGTGTCAGTGAGGTGTGTTTTATGTTTTGTAAGAAATTTTAAATCTTCTAAAACGGCATCTGTTTACAATCGATGAAAAATGGTGGAAAATTTAAAATTTTAACATCTTTTTTAAAAATCTACAAAACTTTTTATTCCGATCAATATAATTTCGGTTTGAAATACACCAGTGTATTTTGCTTACTGGAATTAGTAAATTTAATCCCTTGTCTTTCAATTAAAGCTAATTTTAAAGCTTGAAGATAACTTATTTATTATTAAAATTTCAATTTAAATTTAGGTATTGAAAAATGAGTGGACGTACCTATAAATGATGACAATTTTATGGGACTTTGCAATACACACAGACAAGGCAATCAAAACTAGTTGTTATATTCGTTCAACATGTGTGTGTAGCAACGTAAACAATATAGTTTTACTTATTCTGTTGAGAATAATTTAATAATAAAATGGCTCAGTCTTATCCTGTTAGAAGATAACTTTATGAAAGGTAGTTGAGATGAGTCGGTGATACCTTGTAGATATAGTAAAAGAAGAAGTAAACATCGGACTTAAAAAATACATGTTTTTATTAGCCGAACGGCAATACAGGAAGTGCCCAGGAAAGGGACGTTTTCTCTGTTGCAAGCCCGCACTAATTGTATATCCGGAGTAAATGTATCAGTATTCATATGTATACATATGTAACACTAATCACCCAGACATCGTGGTTAAAAAACAACAAAAATAGAATGTGTTTTCTTATTGACATAATAATCCCTGAAGATTATAATCTATTTCTAAAGATCTTCCAAAACTATCAAAATACAAGGATCTACAAAGAGAAATCTCTAAAATGTGGCACGTGAAAACATCAATAATTCCAATAGTAGTTGGAACCTTCGAATTCATTGGAAAAGGTCCCGGCATTGAAATGATCTCTGGTGCAAAATACAAAAAATTGTACTTACAAGTACAAAAGAGAAATACAAAAGACTGTACCAACAACTACAGCTCACAGATTACGAAGAGTTTTATCTATGTAAAATGTATGTGATCTTAGATTTTTATATACAAAAAATGATCAGTGGAAGATTGCATGATGTCATTTCTAACCTTAGGTGTCTGGTTAGGACCCGGAAGAAAATGTGCACACAACAAAACACTAAGGAAATAAAAATAATAATATACACTTGTACCTGTTTATATATATGACATTTCTGAAACAAAAAACACGTAATTTAACGTTCAGGTTAGTTAATTCTTGTCTCAAAATAGATAGTTATGGTGAAATGTAAAAAATATGGTACTATTTTAAATACATTAATGTTATACTCCAATTTCTCCAAAACTTCAGAAATTTTTGCATCGACACTAAATTATAAAATTACTCAAAAATTTTTAGATAGGTGCTTTCTAACTGACGTGTCACACTTTGAAGATTGTGATGTTTCTATGACGATCTTCACGAAACTATTTAAATAGAAAAAACACTGAACGGATTCCTGTCAGTCTATGCCTTAAAGAAATATATATATATATATATATATATATATATATATATATATACTCACAAGTATAGCTCACTCATTTACGAAGATCTTTAACTATGTAAAATGTGTGTAATCTTATGTTTTTTGTTTGTATGATTGCTGTTTTACAACAATGATCAGTGGAAAATCTTCTGAAGACATTTTTAACAATAGATCTCTGGTTGGAACCTGAAAAGTAATGTGTATACACAACAGAAATCAAAGGAAATAATAACAATAATAACTAGAAGGAGGAGTCAAAGACTACAAATCTCCGCCAAGGCAACACCGACATCATATCAACGATTAGCAAGAGATGATTATTAAAATGACAAAGAATAACGGCAATGAACTTGACCGCTTTCAAGAGTAGAAATAAAAAATGAACTAGAGCGCTCTCAAAATTAAATGCACACTTAAAAGGAAACAGGGGAGATAATTCAGCATTCAAAATGATCCAGTGGTGGTAATTCAGTATTTTTGAATTTGAAAATCAAAAAATATATTTTATTAATAAAAACGGAAAAATAACCCAGAAAGTTTATACCCAAAATCTAGCCAGTTCGTCCTAGTCATGAGGCCATTATTCCCTGAAATTTTTATCCAAATCCATACAGCGACTTTTGAGATACTTTGATCACCAACAGACAAACAAACAAACAGACGAACGTGACAGAATACAATACCTCCGCTTTGAGACAGAAGTATTAATAATAATCATAACGAAGTATGACCCAATCATTATCTTTGGATTTTTCAACGTCTAAACAGAACTCATCCTTGAGGCCACAAATCCAGGTATTGCCAGTGGTGTGAAAAAAAATACAAGAAAATGCCTTGTCTTGTTGATGACCATAAAATCAAGGTGAAAGAAACTGACAAACTGACAAACTAAAGAAATACACCTACCATCCAATTAATATGACCAGAATGTTGACCAGTACAGTATCAATTACCGTTGGTGCTTTTGGTCCAGACCATCGAACCTAAAATCTTAGATTGAAAAACATTGGAGTATATCTTTGTATCACATATTTCCAGAAATCTGTTTTACTTGGCACGGCAAATACTCGGCGAAAATGATAAACTGTGCAAATGTTGATAATCAAGTGAGAGCAGCAAGAATTGTGGAGAAGGAAAATGTAGAAAAGGAAAAGTAATAAAGAAAAAGAAGCAAAACAAAATACAAATAGAGACGGGCAGTTGATCGATTTATAATGGTTTCCCTGAAAAATGACTCTTTTTCCCCTTGAAAAATGACTCTTTTTTCCCCTGAAAAATGACTTTCTTTTTCTAGACAAAAACAGAAAAAAAAAGAAAAAACGAGAAAACTAAAAAAAATTTCCATTCACAATACAATAAATACACCACAACAATAAATAAATAAATAAAAAAACAAAAGAAAATTATCAAGAACCATGTCGAAGGAAATAAAGCGAATAAGATTAGCCAGATGTTAGATATTTAGAAACGTTTTACAAATCAAAGGATTTCAAAGCATACTCGATTACCTAAATGGAAATTACAAACCGGGGATACTAAAATCAAACAATTACAGAAATTTAAATATCTGGGAATTGTTCTAACAGCGAGACGGAAAGAGCGACGCTGAGATTTAAAAAAAGAATTGGGATAACTAAAGATGCATTCGAAACGCACTAGAGAGAAAAATTTAGAAAGAAAGAAAAGAGTAATAAGTTGTTAGATATTTTTAATCCTGTATGATAGCAAATGCTGGTCAATCTCCTTAAAGATGAAAAAGACACTTGAAGCAACAGAAATGTGGTTCTACCAAAAGATGCAGAGGACACCATGGACTGAACATGTGTTCAGCCATGAAGTTTTGGAGAAAATGGAAACAAAAAAAAAGTTGTCCCAGAAATTTCATCTGCCTCTTTCTGATTTCAATTATAACATCAGAAAGAGGGAGTTGAGGTTTCTCAGGCAAGTAATGAGAATGGAAGGCTTGGAACATCTGATACTCACAGAACAGATTCAGGGAGAGTGAGAGAGGGGAAAGCAACGTGTAAGAGGAACTCGAGTAATTGGATGGTACGACATAAATAAACGAAAGACAAACTTATTAAGAACTAAAAGGGACACGGAAATGTACAAAACCATGATTGCTTACATCCTGAAGAATAAGACAATGAAGATATTCTGTACTTTTTTCTCAGTATTACGAACGCTGAAGATAAGCAACACCGAGCCTGCTCAGTACCTAGATGGTTGAATAAACCAGGTACTGTAACCATGGGTGTGCGGGTGGTGTAATAGATAATGATACGGAATGTTAATTGAAGTGCCGAGTTCCAATTTCCGTTGTGTTCGTTATATTCATTTACACGTAAATACATTTGGAAAAGGTATGAATCCACCCTAGCTATGGGTTAATTAGTGAAACTTGTATAACTAAATCATTATTATTAGCGCCTCTGAAAAACGTTCTTAGAATGCAAAAGTATTTTCTGGCTTTAAATAAACTGCAAATGGGTTGATAAGACAATGAATGAACGAATCAATTAATTCTTTATGAACACAGCATTTTTTCCCACAGAAACTACTCTATCGCTATTTAAATGGCAAATGATCCGAAGTGCTCCATTATTCAGCTATTGTCTAATCTATCGCTATTTCCATGTTAAATGTTCAGATGAGCTCCATTCTCTAGCCTCTCTCTATTCTATCGAAAATTTTCATGGAAAACTTTCAGATGAGCTCAATTTTTTAGTTTCGCCAGTTCAGGCATTTGCATCTGGGACACGCCATGAATTTAGGTCAATTATGTCCTCTGTATTCCAAAAGTCAAAATGTTTCACTCGGACATATTTCTCCTTTAGAACCGCTGGTTTTGTTATTTCCCTGAACACTAAAATTCTAACCTGAATTTTAACACTAGAATTTTAACCTCTTTTTCTTTCCATTTTATCTCAATGATCTTCCCTTTCAACCTCCTGGTGTTTCATTCATATCACGCACTCATTCTAACCATTTTACCATTAACACTCTACCTTTAGTGGATTGAGAGCCATGTATTTCGTGCAATTTAGTATAAGAATTAAGCGATTTGGGCAAAAGTTACAGGGAAGTTGGAACGGATTTTTTCTGGTGTAGATGTTTTCGTAAAACATATGTTTTATTTATTTCGACGAAGTTTTTTCATGATTAAATAAATAGAATAATGTATCGATTTTCAAAACGATTTTGTTTTCGCGTGAAAAATCACTTTCTGTTTATGACCTGCGAGATGTGCAAATAAGATCTTAAAATTAATGCGAACAAGAAAAGTCAGTTCTTTATTTGTTATGGAGATGTTTCGTCTAAAGTCAAAAAGGTTAGTGAATGGACAGACAAAAGACATAGACAAAACTTTAAACGTTTATCCCAGAAATAGAAACTTTATAATACTGAGGGTCAATAATTTTTTTTATATTATTTTATAGTTAAAAAAAGCTGGGCAAATAAGGTTTCTTTTATATTAATTTTTCGCTCAAAAAGTTTGCTTCACTAAGGGTTCTTTTATATTATTTTGTTGTTAAAAAAAGATTGAGTCAATGAGGTTGCATTATTATATTATTTAAAAAAATGGTTCAATACGGTTTCTGCTATATTATTTCGTCATTTAAAAAGGCAGGCTCAGTAATTTTACTTTCATATTATTTTATTGTTCAAAAAGACTTAGACAATAAGGTTTCTTATATATTAATTTGTTGTTTAAAAAGTCTGGTTCAATGAGGTTTATTTTAGACGTGTGAAAGCTTGCCGTCAAAAATGTATTATTTGTTGGTTATGATCATTAATGGTCAGCCCAGTGACTGTCTACGGTGAATATTATTAACTTCGATCATATATGCTTGTAACGCAGTTGAATATCTAGTTGGACAGATGATACATCTACAATGTCAGATAAGCAATATACGATCTATTTGATTTCCATTACCCTAACACATTCAATATTTACGTCGAGTTGTCGTGAGCAGCCTAACCAGAGTTCACATTGACTCACAAGATGTCCGAGCACAACCAGCACACACAAACACGCACTTATACACACACTCACACAAACACACAAACATACATCTACACAGTCACACATCCCAATATATATATATATATATATATATATATATATGATGTTGCATGAATAATTCAAAAGTATGACAAATTCTTTTGCTAAATCTTAATTCTTCATTGTGTTGAATGCATCAACAGGAATATATATATATATATATATATATATATATATATATATATATATATATATATATATATATATATAATTTTTAAACGAGTTATTTCGCTATATTGGTTTCTACCATGAGTGATGCCTTCAGGCGATTTTCAATATAATCAATATATATAAAGAGAGAGAGAGAGACAGACAGAGAAAGAGAGAGAGAATGATAGAGAAAGATTTTGTTTATTTCTTTTCTTACCTTTATTTTAAATTCTTTTTAAAAGATTCTCTTTTACTACACACAAAAAATAATATTTTAGCTTTATTTACTGATTTGCAGCGCCGTTCCACGCTTAGCAATTTTTAAATGTGGATGGGTACTTATTAATAGCGTTCCCGAGATTCATTATTCTTTTCAGATATTTTTTTAGAAAGAACGCGTCAAGATAAATTAAAGCAAATTGCAGACATCGACAAATTGAATGAAAACAATCTGATGGAAATCTTAAGGAAAAAAATATGAATAAAATTTAAAGATGAATTTAGCAGAAAGATTATAGCAACTAAAAGCCGTTTTAAGATTTTGACCACCTTTTCTTATAAGAAACTAAGATAATTTTTATGACATTGAATTTGATTAAAAAATGCTATAATCATTATTAAAAATATTTTAAAAATATTTAATTCGATTTAATATGTCTAATTTCAAAGTAGTATATATATATATATATATATATATATATATATATGGTATAGGAAATATATCAATGATGTACTCGACCATATGTCGCGCCCCATATCCTATAACCGTAATATATACGACTTCTTCCCAGATCGAGGCGGACGGAGATTTCCCAATGAAAATTAGCCTTCGCTCAAACAGATTAAACCGACACGGCCATACGGGGCCTTATGTAAACGGTCCTGAGATCAAAAGTGTTTATGAAGAGGCCATATGACGAATAGAATTCTGCATCAGAAGCTGGGCCTAATTTTATGGACAATAAAAAAAAAAGAAACTGGCAGAACAAATCTACACATGCACACTGACTGGCTTAAAAAAAAAAGAAGAAGAAATAAGAAGAAGAAAAAAAGACTAAAAGGAAAAGAGGCATAAACGAAAGTGGTTCATGCTTCGTTTTTATCTCATAAAAATGCCGTAAAAATTTTTTTTCCTATATGACAGTGGGGGGGGGGGGAAGCGGAGTATTTCGTCTTCAGAAGCTGTTTGATGCCACTGTGAGTAAGCATATAAACGAACTGCAATTCGTTTTGTTTTATGAGCTCTTTGTAATTGAGCGACTCTTCTTCAAACCGAATATGAAAATAGAGCAAAAAAAACAAAAAAAAAAACACGATACATAGCATCATCGTCATTTGTGTCTGACAAATAACGCATTTATTATGGTATTTAACCGGCAGCAGAGTTATTCTAGGCCTGGGAAAAGAAAACAGGATCTCGTTTGAACTGGTTCACATATGCCTGTGTATTAAACCAGGCTCTCCTTAAAAAAGTCTATAAAGTTATCGTTTCTCGAATGGCTAACTACTTTGGAGAGCTATACAAGTATATGAGAAACTCAAAGATTGTTAATAACATGCTGGTCATTTTCATTCAGGTTATGTTTCATAGGGTAAAGTAACTGACTGTGAATGTAGATAACTTGAAAAAAGAAAATACCTAAGTTTAAAGGTGTGTTGATTAAATAATTTTTTATTCGATAAAAAATAAGAAAAAAATTCTGTTATTAGACCGAAAGATTTTCAGATTATCAAATTATATTTTTGGATCAATTTTAGAATCTTAGAATATTTTATTTTTTTTATTTTTTTGCGTCAGCAGGTAACCATAAATTCATACGGGAAATTATAGTGTCTTTTTTGCGATGAAAAATAGATTGATTTGTAAATTTCTGCAAAAATCAGAGATTTATCGGATTTTTATTAAACTTTCAGATTTTATTCAGAAATAAATACAATTATTTCAAGAAGGTTTATTTTTTTTAAGAATATCTTGGTAAAAAATACCTTTTCAAGGCATTGAATGTGACCAGCCAGTTCTCCCTACCCTCACCTAATCTGTTAGAACTAGATCAGTGAAGCGATCAGCTGACAACCACTGGTCACCTAGAGTTTTGGAGATGCATCCATATACCAATGTATCAATAACATAAATCTTTACGTATTACAACAGTATAGTCTTAGGTAGATTATTTATGTAAAGTAGAAAGAGGGGTCTACTGAGAAGCAAACCTTGGGGGCGCCTGCATTGATTGCTAGGGTTCCGAGGACTGATAGTTAACAACTACCTTTAGGGACCTACCCCTTTGGAAGGTTAGTAGTACTCTATTCTATACTGTGGTAACAGCCTCTGAAATATCTAATGCGATCGTACTTGTAATTGTTTAATGCCTTAATGGTTTTGTGAGTATTGGAAGTTATAGCTTCAAATGTTTTCAAATGGATGAGCGATCACCCATTTTCTTGAAAAACGGACATACACTTAACACTTTCCACAGACTTAGGAAGGATTTTTCTTTCAAGCAGCGGTTAAATATTTTACTGTTGATATTGCTAAGGTCTATGCTGATAGTTTACTCGCTGGCACTTTTCATTTGTGGAACTCTATTCAGGCCTCCTGTCAGCTACGATCTTTAAAGATGTAAATGTAATGTCGATCATCATCTTCTGTTAATATTGGACCTTGTTCAGTTTGTTTCACTTAATGCAACTCTTTCCAATCTGGTGGCTTTTATTATCTTACCTGGAATGAAATGATTATGAAAATTTCATTATGCGCCTAAAATAAAAATATATAATAAAGTTACGAGTTCAAGTAAATTAAATTGTATTAGTGTTTACAAAGATAAAAGTTATTAGGGTGATCTATATTATATGAATGTAAGCCTGCCCTTAGAAATTACGGTTAAATATATACGTGAAATAAAGCTCCCCTATGATCTCGAAATATTAATGAATAATAAATAGATAATACCAAACACCTTCATTGCTTTCCTTTATTTTACTAAACGCATTGTAATAACCCTCAAAACTTACCCATATATATATAGTCATACGAAGACAGTCCTCGGTATCACAATTCATCAGTACAGTTAGACATCCAATTATCCAATTATTCTATCCAGGATTGAAACCCGATCGAATTGACATCAGCGGGCGATTCTTCCCTTGAGCTCTGGGTACTCAGTAGATTAAGGGGGACTTAAACGTGTTATATACAATGTAACACAGCAGTAGCCGAGAGTGTTCAACTTCATTACTGAATAAACGATGCCTAAATGCGTGAGTAGCTACTGTTTTAAAAGTCTACCATTTCTCCATAGTGCTCAATCGGCAAGGAATATATATATATATATATATATATATATATATATATATATATATATATATATAGGTCCTTACGTATTATCGGGAGGACCTTTGATAACAAGGTGTTATAAGCCCGCTTATAACACCAAGGAACTGGAAAAATCAGGCTTTCATCACCTCAACGTCAACCACAAGTACAACTTTGTGGATTCGAACACCGGGGCTCATACGCAGACAGTGGAACGCCTATGGGGATCGACAAAGTGGCGAAACAAGAAGCACTGTGGCACTGCACGTCACCATTTGGAGTCGTATTTGGCCGAATTCATGTGGCGGAAGCATGTTGCCTGTACTGATGTCTTTGAGTCACTTTTGGAAGCAATTGCGACGTTCTGGCCTCCGGAATTACAAATGTAATGTTATTTTATTGTTTTAACCGTTTCAATAAATAATTTACTTTAATTTTTGAGTCGTTTTTTTAAAGGTCCTCCCGATAATACGTAAGTACCTATATATATATATATATATATATATATATATATATATATATATATTCCTCACTTGAATATATTCAAAAGTTCTACAATATAATTGCATTGATCACTTTTTAATTATTTACAAATGTGTACTGGTCTAATTTATTATGGCCAAAAACAATCAATCAATCAATCAATCAATCAATCTATATATATATATATATATATATATATATATATATATATATATATATATATATATAAGTCAACAGTATTAAATGTTAGCTTGTAAAAATTGTGGGATAGATCATTTTTACTTTTAATTCTCCCAAAGTTTTATTTTTAATCATTTTATCTTTTTTGTATTATTATTATTATATCATTTTTCATCATATTTCGATTTCTGCTTTGGTCTCACTACCAACCAAGTCTGCGGGGAGACCTAAGGCAGGTAGTGGCGTGTCGTTATGGCTCCATTTCATGTTTTTCTATCTTCCCTATCATCCTCAGCATTACATAGATAAAGTTTTCCTTAGTGTGTGGGCTGTACTTAATAAGACAATTTTTTGTATGTCTCTTAAGCTGGGGTTTCCAGGGATTCTTTCAATGTGTTGTTTTGTTCCATTTTTTATCATTCCAAGTGCACCTACTATCAATGGCACAACTCTTGTTTTCAATTTCCACATTTTTTCTATTTCAATTTCCAGGTCTTTATATTTTGACAGTTTTTCAAATTCCTTGATTGCTATGTTACAATCCGCTGGACAAGCCATATCAATTAATAGACAAGTTTTCTCCTTCTGGTTTTTAACAATAATGTCTGGCCTGTTTGCTTCAATTTTTCTGTCTGTGTAGATGGTGTAATCCCATAGAATGGTTACATCTTCTATTTCTGTAACCGGTGCTGGATGATGTTCATACCAGTGTTTGTTTACAGCTTTTCCATAATGTTTGCACATTGTCCAATGTAAATATTGCCCAACTCTATCGTGGCGATTTTTATATTCGTTTGGGGCAAGCACAGGACAGCCTGAGATTAGGTGGTCTATTGTTTCTTGGTGTTTATCACAAAACCTGCATTTTGGATCCATATTATTATGCATAATATTTGCCTGAAAGTTTCTCGTGAAAGTTTCTCGTGAAAAGACTTTGGTCTTGTGCTGCAAGACTTTGGTCTTGTGCTGCAAGTATAAATCCTTCAGTTTCAGACTTTAATCCAGATGCACGTAACGTTATTATTATTATTATTATTATTATTATTATTATTATTATTATTATTATTAACAATAATAATGATAATATTTTTCGTTAAAAAATAATGCGTTTAGAAAATGTAATAGCGTAAAGCAATCTAGGAGAGGCAATTCAGTATTTGGTATGTCAAACGAGCGAAAAAATATTAACCAAAAACCGGAAAAATAACCTAGAAACTTTATCTCGTACCGCTTCAAACCCGAAATCTAATTAGTTCGTGCCAGTCATGAAGCCAATCATCCCTGAAAGTTACATCCGAATTCATCCAGCGGGCCTTTATTAGCATAAAGATTATTATCATAAAGACTTATGTGTCATATAGATCATCCACAGATAGTCCTGTTTCGCAGTGCATCAGTGCGGTTATATATATATATTCCGCACTTGAATATCGCTTGTTTCTAGGCAGGATTGAAATCCGATCGGATTGACATCAGTGGGCGATTTTACCTCTAAGCTATGTCCGTTCGGAATAATGAGGGTAGATTTTAGCGTGTTATATACACAATATAAGAATCAGTAGCCGAGAGCGTTCAAATTCATAACTGAATATATATATATATATATATATATATATATATATATATATATATATTTCCTATTACGCTCATGAAGAGAGGGCGAGAAAAGAAAGAAACCGAAAATACGAGGCAGCGTAGTCTCAGTTCATTCTTTTTACTACCAGTTATTAAAATTTACTACTAGTTATGAAAGCTCTTGCTGCGTGTTTGCTCTTTGACAGTGCCTTATTATTTTAATTTTTGCAATAATACATTTCTCAACCAAACAGACAAACAAAAAACGATAATAGTAAAATGAACATTATCTGGTTCAATCCACCATTTAACTTAGAACTAAAAGCCAAAATAGAACAAGTATTTTTTTAAACTGATAGATAAAAACTTCCCAAAAAGCTCGGAACTAAATAACATTTTCAATAAGAATACAATCAAGCTAAATTATAGCTGTACTAGAAATTGAGAAAGTTTCATAAAGAAACAAAGCAAGGACTTTGTAATACAAAAGAAGTCATTTACAAAGCAAAAGTACATGACTTAAATGGTCAAAACAAAATATATTTGAGATCAACCAAAGACACCTTTAAGACCAGGTGGTTCAATCACAAGTCTACATTTAAAATAAAAAACTTAAAAAGTTGCACAAAATTTATTAGCCTCGTGTGGAAATTGAAATTAAAATATGGAAATGACCCAGACATAACGTGGAGTATAGTGAAAACGGCAAAGCCTTAGAACGGTGGCAAAATATGTAGACTGTGCAAGGAAGAAACGTTAGCGATTATGCTATTCCCAAACAACAATGAATTATTGAAAGAAAGAACAAAAATTATGTCTAAGTGTAACCATAACAAAAACTACCTACGTGAGCGTTCAAAAAAAAAAAAACAAAAAACAAACTCCGTTACGTGAGCGTTCTTTAAAAAATAAAACGATAAACTGTAAAATCAGTTATTGCAAATCGCGTGAAGGCACCACTCATGGTAGAAACTTAGGTCGCCTAATAATTCGTTTACAAATGTAGAATATATATATATATATATATATATAGATATATATAAATCCAACGACTACAGCTAGGCATGTGAAAAAAATACATGTCAGATATGAACGTGAAATTCAACTAAAAATTAGCTATCATCTTAGAAAATAAACAGCGTTAATAGTAAATAATAATCTGTTGCTAATTGCTAAGACAATGTCAGAGTTGCCTTGGTAGAAGTTTGACTGCTCTTCCTATTATTATTATTTTTAATAATAATAGTCCTATTGTAATTGTGAATTCGCATGTCCAATACACCTTTGTTATGATCTTCAAAGTTCTGCTGGAACTGCCATGTCAATAAGAAAGTACATCATGTTTTTGACATCTTTGATCCCCGATGTCTCGGCGATTAACTTTTATTTTTTTCTGTCTGTGTGTATTGTAAAGTCCCATGAAATTGTTACAGGTCCTGTTTCTGTAACCGGGTCTGGGTGATGTTAATACCAGTTTCTTGTCATTTCCTTCATGTTAAGTTGCATATTTTCTAATGAAGGTATTGACCCACACTGTCAGCCAGAGTTTTATATCCAATGAATGCTAATAGCATGCAAGCTGATACATAGGATCAATTAATTGTGAATATTCATCAGAGAATCTGCATTTAGGGATAACAAAATATTTCTGTATGCTAGTAACCATTTCTCATGTGCAGAATAAAACCTTCGGCTCCAACTTTTAATCATGTACTATGTAACAGGGTTTGTCTATATGGCCTTATTTGACACGCTCAAAATACTGTCCATGAATAAGTTTATTTTGCTATTGTCTTTGCATTTGGTCTTTTGCATTTTCTTCTAAATTCGTTTCCAGATTCTTTGCCGCTGCTCTAAGTCCAGAGTCTCTTCTTCATACAGTAGCATTTCCATTTTGAATTTGTTGGCTTCCTTTATTACTGAATAAATTTTATTTTTCCATGTTTTTTGACACAAATCAAAGTCCACACTTCTGTAGTTTCTAGGTATCTTTGAAAACCGATTGTTGTAGTTTTGTAAGCCAGTTCTAGTTGAACTAATCCTCCCCTTCTTTCAGAACTGGACAACATCAACATCCGCTTTAGAATGATTCCTGCAGTGCTAACGTGAGAAACTTTTTCTTTTTGACATTCATTCGCTTAATGTCAGCTATGGTTCAGTTAAGAAGGTTAAAACTGTATTGCATCACCGGGACAACCAAAGTGTTCATGGTATTTATTCTGTTTTATGAATTCAACTTGAAATTCAACATCATCTGTATTATTTTTTAATGCTTTCTTCATCCTTTGAGTACTCTGTAATCAATCTCCTTTGCTCCTAGGTATTTATAGGTTTCTTCTTTATTACAGTTCCCTAATCTTTGGGACAAAATTTAGATCTACTGTGTGTCTTTCTGGAATTCGCGTGCATTTCCGACCAGGGTGGTTGAAGGATGTATTAGGAATTCTCTCTTTCTTGAATGTTACTTGTATTGTAATTATTATATTAATTTGATCCGAAGCCCATACCTATGTCTTCATTGAAACATCTTATAGAATTGAAGATACCCTTCCACTCATTTAGTTTTTGGCAAATAATTTGATATCATCGATGAAGGATAGGTGATTAAGCACTTTCTTATTTACTTTTATCCATAGTTACTAATGTAAGGAAAGGGGGATTAGGAACAAATAAGAGAGAGGAGATGACAGGAAGTCTCCTTGAAAGATCCTCGTCGGATATTCAAACACTTGGAAGTGTCAGAACCTTTTTGATTTAGGTATAATGTGGCTTTTCCACAGTTCCAAGTTATATTTAAGGACATTTATTATTAAATTTGGTCTGTGTTAGATTTAAACTAACTAATCTCATCTAATTCTAAATTATTTTCTAAGCCGAATTGTTATGCCTGCGGTCAGGAAATTTGGTTCACTGTGTCGTGCTAGACCATTTTTCTCGCTAAAATATATTGTACATACTTATCAGTCTACCATTCGACCTTGCTTTGAATATTGTTGCGCTATATTTAGAGATTTTTGATAAAATCTAAAGAGAAATCTGCAATGTCATTAGCCTTGAGCTTGTATCTCGGCTTCAGTCACTTTCTAACTGCTTCCCTTATCTATAAACACTTTCATGGTAATTGTTTTGATGAGATTTAATCCATGGTACCTAGACTCTATAAAATAAAGCGTAGTATTAAATTGGCGATAAGGCCTCATTATTTTCCGGTTGAAATGGCTAAAAGTAACCATAACTTGCTTTCAATCGAAATTTGTTATTCAGGAAGTTAAATGGAATGCCAATCGTTATCTCCTGTTTCCTTAATTCTTGTTCTTTTAGTGTCTTTTTTTTCTCACATTCTCTGAGATCCCGCCTAGCTTCTTAGTCACTTTATCGCCTTGCATGGGGTGAAATAATTAAAAAGAAAACAGATAAATTTCCTTATCCGCCTTCTACTCAGTAAAGAAATTTTCAGTATTGATACGGAAATTTATCACAAATGTTTTCATGTTTCGATACTGTATTAGCGAGGAGTAATGACCATTCACTTTACAAAACGAATTTTTAAAGTAGATGAAATAATAGCTATCCAGATAACGAATTTTTCTTGGTGATTATTTATCTGTTTGGGGTTTAAAAGCTTTCAGATAACTTCTCCGATCGGCTTAGCTATAGAATTTTTATTTTCCAAACAATGATTCAAATGTTACACGGCGGCGTATGCAGCCTACAGTTCTCTGTCAAAAGTATTGCGTCAAGACTTTGTAGCTCTTAGACTTCGTAAGAGCAAAAATATTGTTTTCCAGAAATTCATTGAACACTTATAACATTTCAGCAAAGGGAATTCCGTAGGAATCCTATGCGAAGCACAGTTAGGCATCAAGCATTATAAGTTCTAAAATGGCGGCATCTGACAAAACCATTTTAACATTTAACACTCACTTATTTCCCCAGTTTTTAACATCCGTTTATATGACTTTGAAAAGGGGAAATATATCAACAGATGTAAACAAAAAAATGTCAGCAAAATTAATCTTAAGTGTTAAAATTGATTGTGATACTAATGTTCGCTGAAATGACTAAATTCTTGCATTTAGCAGCATTCCCTTGATAGTCAATGATACAGTGATACCTCATATCTGTTGTGTGAATCACATAGATAGCCCCGGCTATATCGAAAGCCTTGAGTTACTCTCCACAGACCGGTTAACAACTTGGAAACGCCTGTCTTAAGGTCCAGGTCAACTTGAACATGTGGATACATCCCTTTGTTCTTCAACTTATTAAGCTGGATGACGATCCTATTCAACGTAGTCAAAGGAATATTAAATTTTTTTATAATTCCTCGCTGAGAGAAACAGTTCTGCCTCTTAAAATGATTGACAATTCTACAGAAACACTTGCTGTAGACATCGCTATGTAAAGTAAGACAATTCAGACAAGAAACACTAGTGAGTAGTTAAATATTATGGGATGTTAGTGCCTCCTTAGATGGAAAGATAAGAATGGGAGAAAACTCAGAACCGTAGGGAAGGACTACAATATTTCTTGGATATTTCAAATTGGTAGATATTGGAAATTTACGAATGTCATCTTTTTCTTATTTTTAGGTATTGGTAAAATACCCGTTTAAGATGAATCAGTCAGTTAAATACCATACGTGATACAGGTTTGGGCGATCATTTCTGTTTCTTTGGTGGATATAACTGACTGGGCAGAAGATTTTCCCGCAGTAGGTTGCCATTACTTTCTGCGGTAAAAGGGTTGTCAACCAAGGCTACAGAACCCAAATCTATCCTTCTATTTAACCCATAGCCAATGAGAGAAGAGATGGATTCATACCTTTACCAAAGGTATTTTTGCGTAAGTGAATAAAACGAATTCAAATGGAATTCGGGCTCGACTCCGCTCTCCGATTTCTCGTTCCGAGCCGATGTCCACTCGATGGATAGGTATGCCAAAAACGTAACTTGGGATACATCGAATTGATATTCGACTGTGTTGGTAACGAGGGCGTACTTTTCAATTTTATAAAATACTAAGTGAATGTTATTCATTTTCTTCTTCATCGACATGGAAAATTTTTCCTTTTCGTGCCATGAAAAAAACAAAAACTTTGTGTCAAAAGACGTTTTTTTTTTCCGTTGACACCGTTATTATTTTAACAACTATCAATCCTCGGCAATGATTTTGTATTAAAAACCGATGATTAGTATTGTAATAGATCCTAAATATATGATGAAAGTGAATTTATACAATTTTTTGTTTTTGAGAATTTACAATAAAAATAGTAAACCCTATTTATTTATTAGAGTATTGGCTCTTTTGCCTTATATTGGCTGAACATTAGTAAAATGAAAAAAAATACAGAGTGAATATTTAGCTTTATTTCAAATTTATATATTTTATGTATTCCTATTTAGGCTTATCACCAAATAGTTTTTACACAGTCAACCAGGACTTGTACCGACATCAGCAAATTTGCTAAAATTTACTCGATTTAATTCGCTCAACTGTTTATTATAGTGAACACCCTGAATGACCAATATTTTCTTGGATACTACCAATCCCATCACTGAATTATAAAATATATTCTTCCTTGTTGCTGCTGGAGGAAAAGTATCGTAATGGAGGATTTTCTCTGTTAATTAGCTCGTTGATCCAACGCAATGTTGTTATATTCTTTTTCTTTTATGTGCCGTATACATTCAGGAAGTTGAACATGATGGCATCCTACAATGTTCTATACTTTGTAGATTTTAATAAGTTTTGTCTTTCTGCTATATTTCTAATCCCTAATCCAACAGCGGCAAAAATGACAACCGCTACTTCTACTCTATCGGTTTTTATTCTCGTACTTCTTGTCTGTGGAACACGCTTCCGTATACTTACTTCCCTGAAAGCTACAGTCTTCAAAAGTTTAAATGTAACGTCAACTGCAATCTTCCATCTCATTGATTCTCACCCTTCGCTTATCCCTTCTTCGAGATACCCTGTACCTTGTTTTATCATTCGCTAGTGGCGGTCCCGCCTTGCTTGGGCTGAAGCGATTATAATAAAAAAAAATTACCGATTATCTCCATAATGTCTATTACCCAAAACAATTTATCCAGTCTCAATACTAACGTTATTACAAAAATATCCAAATATATTATGGATATGATCAGAGCCCAAAATATCCATTACAGTAATAATTCTGAAATAGCTATATACAAAAATACTGTCCCTTGCAACACACACACACACACACACACACACACACACACACACACACACACACACATATAAACTTATTTATAAATGGAAATGTGTCTGTGTGTGTGTATCTGTTACCTATAGACTCCGAAACGGCTGAACCGATTTTCTTGAAAATTTTCACAGTTGTACTATAAGCGTCTGCGAGTGTTTTAGCTAGGTTTTGTGTTTTGTGTCGAGGTACCCCCGATAAATATCGAAAATCAATAATCGAAAAAATCGGGTTATAGAAGGATTTTAATCAAATTTGATACACTCATAGACAAAGACATAAGAAACGATATTGAGAAGTTTCAAGTTCTTACAATAGTGCAGAAAATCGATAATAAACGGCAAGATATTTGTGTGTGTGTCTGTTTATCTACCTGTATCTCTGTATTTTTTTCAGCCCTTCGGGTTTGGCTCTAAGTAGGTATAATTGTAGTTCTTAGTCTCAGCCATGATACCATTTACCCAGAGGACTTATTTAGCCTTCAAAATTCAGTTTACGACGAAAAAAACTTATTTGATATCGATACCAGGAAATCAAAATTTGACTTACATCCATTCATTTTTCTTTCAGTCTACGGTTTCACTTTAACTGGAAACAACTATTGCTTTTTAGTATTTCGTGCCAACGTCCAAAGAGTCTGAGCTCCAGGACCATGGATTAGATTTTTTCATTACACCCGAGCAACGCCGAGCTATACTATAATATAATGTGGAGAATATATAATGTGGAGAATTTTTGTCAGCTGAGCAGTGTTATGCCAACTTCGAAGTTTTGTGAAGGAACTAAAGTGATGTCTTCACTCTTCAGGGTTTTTATTTTTTCTATAGAAAAAAGAAAACCCTATTAATTGTCTCTCTATATATATCGATATACAGCACTTCATGAGAAAAAAAACTACGTGCTTAAAATGCCTTTCTACCAATAAACTACTGAAGAAAACCACAATTTTAGCACTACTATATATATATATATATATATATAGTCATCCACCACGCAGACAGTCTTGTTTTGCTGCATCACAGCTTATCAGTACGTTTAGATATCCGATTGCTTCTTGCCGGGTGGGGGGGGGTGTAATGATTAGAGAAAGTTATAGATCCATTTCTTCAACCTCTAGGTATGGGATAAAAAGTATAGTAGAGTGGTTTCCAGTCAATAGAGAAGGTTGTTTAATTCATTCATTAAATTGTTTTCTACGTTTTAACTTACAGGTTATTTAAAGCCAGTAGATATTTTTTAGATTGTAAGATTTTTTTTTAGATAATAATGGTCTTAATGAGACAAGTTTAAACTAATTAACCCATGGCTGGGGGAGAAGAGATGAATTCCTACCTTTTCTAGGGGGATTTGCGCATAAATGAATGTAAAGAAACCAACTTTAATTAGAACTCGGCTCTTCGATTTACAATTCCGAGTCATTATCCATTACACCTCCTGCACATCCAAGTTTAAACTACCTGGTATTCACCCATCTAGCTACTGACCACGCTCGACATAGCTTAGAATCAATGATTGTACGGGAACGAGTATTTCAACGTGATTTAGACTAGTATAGGCGAAGTACAAATGTGAATTCAGAATCGTATTTTTCCACTAAAGAAGCACATACTGAACTGTAACTAAGGTCAGTACATAATCACTACAGTATAAACCGCAGGGTTTGATATGTGGGGTTTGAATAACTACAGATGTTTCTGAGCAAAAGAACATGCTCGGTAAGAAGCAGCCATGCTGAAATTGAGAAAAGTTGCAGTGTGCTCACGAAAGATCTCTGACAATGGTGATGTAACATGAAACGTAAAATAATTTTCTATAATATACTCTGCTATGTCTCAAATATTCTTTATTCATTTTGACTCAAGTGAGATAAAACCAGTTGGAAGTAAGGAGTCATGAGTTCCCTTTTAAGGACTAAATATTCATTTAGTTAGAAAACTGAACATGGTAACATATTGATATTAATTGAATAAAGCACGAAAACGCATTGTTATACATGACAAATTAATAATATTAACAAAGCAGTAAGCTCACAGACATCACGAAACGAGGCATTGTAAGTTTAAACATGTCAGTCAACAAGACCATAGAAAAATGCCTAATTGGCGAGAATAGCCCAGTTTGTTTGAGCTGATTAAGCTGGAGTTACACTCCGTACTCACTCCGTCTATTGACGTCATGTGTGCAACGGTCGCTGAAGTGTTAGTATATGCGATAGCAGGCTTAGAGACCTTGCGAATTAGATGTTGCTTTGTATAAGCAGTAATAGTGTTAAAATTATAAGGATTATTTTTTATGTTCTGCCAAATATAAAAATTGGCATTCATCGCATAAATACATGTGTTTCTGCGTATCTGCTACCAGGTCTCATTTTAGGTTTAAGAAAATTGCCTCGTTTTTTTTTTGTTTATTTTTGTACTGCTTGTTTACGAGACTACAAGGTAATATCTACTCCCTTCTTCCTTGCATATATCGCATATATAGTCGCACGCTAAAAGAATTTGACTCTGGGATAATTTTACTTATTATGCCTGAACGACATTTATTTACACAATTAGTGTAATTAAAACAATTTTATACTGGAATTGATAAAACATAAAACAGAGGAAATATTATTTCATTTCTATGATCATCAATACTATTGTTCTTTAATGTGCCGTGCCCATTGAGGAAGTAGATTATCATGGTCCGCCATATCTTCATATCTCTTGCTGTCTTCATATTTCTTCTAAACCCTGCTCTGCCATCCATTTCATTAAGTCCATGATGTATGCCTCGCGCTACTTGCCCTGTCTCTCTTTCTCACTATCCGCCCCGTGAATATCAGATTCTCCAAGCCCTCCTTCCTCATTATGTGTCACAGAAACTTCAGCAGTTTCTTCCGGATGTTAAATATAAGTTTTCTTTCGTTTACATCCTCTCCAAAACCTTGTTGTTGCTCACATGTTCGGTTCATAGTATCCTCATAATCCTTCTGTAGAACTAAATTTCTGTTACTTTAAGTCTCTCCTTCAACTTTGAAGAGGTTGTCTAGCATTCGCTGCCATATAGGAGGACATATATTACATAACAGTGATAAATCTTTTCTTTGTTTCCAACGAAAACTTCCTGTCACACAATACTCTGCTTAGCTTTGGAAATGCGTTTTTGGCCATGCCTATGCGTCTTCGGACCTCAGTGTCCCACTTTCCATCCTCTGGCACACTTCGAAGTTATTTAAATTTCTGCACCTGTTTCATTTAATATCCCCCACAGGTAGTTGGCATTTTGAGTTCCTCTTTTTGCTGATAACCATGCATTTAGTTTTCTTGTAGTCTATATGTAGTCCTTTCTTTTCACTTTTCCTTGCTGCCTCCTGTAGGAGGTCCTGTGTTTTCCTCTCCGTGTCTCCAATCAGCACTGTATCATCTGCGCATCTCATATTGTTCAGATTGTGGCCGCCAATGAAAAATCCTGGCAGATATTCTAGCTTTCTCTGAACAGTTTCAAATGTTGAATAAATCCGGTGAAAAGACACATCCTTGTCTTGCACCTCTTTTTATTTTCGTACTGTCAAGTACTGAACAGTCAGAGGCGGAGGGGGAGCGGTAGAGGAAGAAGAGATAGCTCACTGAGCTTAGAAGTGAGAGACGGAAGCACATGAAAGACTGGTCCAGGGATTCAAGAGATATCACTCTAGCTAGGGGGAGGTGTTCACTGACATATACACCAAGCCCATGCATATGGACATTGGAGTCCTTCCTGAAGAGGGGAAGGTAGCCAGGAACATAAATCTCAGAGGAGGGGATAGAAGGGTCAAGGTTAGTTTCACACAGGGCTAAGATATCAGGTGAGTTAGTTTGGAGGAATGATTCTACGCTATAAAAGTTAGTTCGGATGCCTCGTATGTTTGTGAAAGAGACACAGACAGGTTTGGGCGTTTTCCGAGTAGCTGGTTTTGTTTTGCTATTTTGATTGATTTTCTTCATAGTGTTTTAGGTGAGGAGGGCGGTCTAGAGTAGAATCGGTCGGTCACTGTTTGCAGCATGTGAGGAATGGAGATTGGCGCAGCCTGCAATATAATGTGGCCTAGGGGTTGCCCACCGCGGTTCATGAAGGGACGCCCGTCCATGCGCGATATGGCACTACAGGAACCCCGATATTAGGTTGTAGCCGTCGGGGAAGCAATCATACGGAAGGGAATTCCACAGGCTGGAAGTGCGAGAAAAGAATCTGTTGGAGTAGAAATTGCGGTTACACTTCGTCGGTTTCACTGTAAAGGGGTGGGACCTAGTTGCCAATCTAGTATCTCGTGCAAATTCACACCTTGGGGGCACCAGTGATTTAAGTTCACCCGAGCAGAAGCCATGAAAGTACTTATAGAAGAGGCACAAGGAAGCCACGTCACGCCGGTGAGAGAGTGACTGCAGGCGGTCAGCTAAGTCGGTATCGATTACATTACAGATTCTCCGCTGTATTTTGTCAAGAAGCCCGAGGAGAATAGCAGGGGCACCCGACCAAATTTGGCAGCAGTATTCAATACACGGGCAGACGGTAGATTTATATATGTGCAGGATAGATTCAGGCGCACAGAGAGCCGACTTTCATAGCTGCGGATTTAGCAATGGATTTGACGTAGTCATTCCACTTGAGGTCGGCTGAGAGTGTCAGGCCGAGCAGGCGTAGTGTTTTACTCTCTGGGAGGCAAGCCTGTTTCATGCTAATGGGGGCGGGGAGGTGCGGTTGTCTGCATTTTCTGTCCTTATGCAGGCGGTTTGCTGCCATTATTGGTTCTTGGTAACTATAATGTTTTTACCGAATATATCAAGGTTGCAGAGCATCTCTAACAAGTCTTTGTGTCGTACTTTATCGAACACCTTGCGTCCTTTTGCATTTGTTTTGCTCTTTCTGATAAGATTCTGGACATGAATATCGCGTTCCTTGTTCCAGTGTCTTTGAAGAAATCACATCGCTTTTGTCCTATCTGGACCGACTGGTTTAAGTTGATAAAATTAAATGCCTGTTTCTAAATATTCAAACGGACGACGAAATCAAAACGTGAGAATATTTCTGTTGTGGCAAAAGCCAGTTACTCACCTTAATATCATGAATGGACTGATACATTCATGATAAGCCAATGCCATACGTGAAACACGCTTGAGTGATCATGCCTCGAAAGAGACATAACTGAGTGGGCAGAAGATTTTCCTGCAGTAGGCTGCCATTACGTTCTGCGGTAGACTGGTTGCCAACCAAGGCTATAGAACCTAATCTGTCCTGTTATTATTTAACCCATAAGAGATGAATAATACCTATCCCAAGGGTACTTGCGCGTCAGTGAATGCATTGAATTCAACTGGAATTCGAACTCGGCTCCACGATTTCTCGTTCCGAGTCGATATCCACTGCACCACAACGTACATCATGATAAGTAGTCCTGGGTAATTGTCTAGGTGGGAGAAGGAACATAGAACTGTGACAGTGGCTTGTCGAACTGAGCATTGAATATTACCATCACGTCTAACTGTCGAGTTAAGTGCTGATGCTTGCCAGACCCCACATCATAAAAGTTTCTTTAGGACACCTTATATACTGACAGAAAAATATATGTGTTTCTTGCAGTTATTACATCTTTTTCAGAAATGTTAAGTTGATTTAATGATGGTGTGAATTTACATGAATAAAATAAAAGAACTTTCCGAACATTTTTCATCAAGCATATTGCGCGTGAGTGACATCAACATTTAAGATATATTTCGATTTATTTCATGAGCGACCGCCTTTCCTTTTTTTTTTTTCTCTCGGCTGAAATGAAATATTTGAAAAATTAATCTTATGGCGCAGTAATTTTCTATTATTTTTTATATTTAGAATCTATAATATTTTTCTGTGTTTTTTCTTTCCGTCAGAAAATATTCCGTATTTTTTATTTGCGCCATTTCATAAGAGAAATATTTTCTCTGCTAGCTTCATGGTGGTCTCATATTTGCTAAGATTACGCTGAATAACAGATGAAGTAGACAAAGGAATTTCTTAAATGTGAAATAATTTAAAAATGAAACGTGAAGTATTTCTCTCAATATACACCGTTATGTTCATGATATTCTTTTCCTAAGCATGACTCAAGTGGGACGAAAAAAATTGAAAGTAACGAATCATGAATGCCCCTTTCAAGGATTAAATACAAATTGAGCAAACTAAACATGGTAACATATTAAAACTGAACAAAGATCAAAAACGAATTGTAAGAGTCAAAAATTAAATCAAGTTAAGTATCGTCTTTCTGATTTTCAAAATCCGAAAAGCTCCAGAATCCGAAATTTTTCAGGTGCTGACATGACTTGCCACAAATGGAAAATTTTACAAAACCTTGGAAAGAGTTGTAGGCGATGTGACGCAGTTGTAATTCACCCCATCGGCTCTTGATGGGGGTTACCCAGTCCAGCTTCGTAGCCTGTGTTGGCACTAATTTTTTAGTGATCGTCACCGCAGCACTTTTGTTTCTGGGTTACTTACAAGGCGTTTCGTGTTCAGTAAAAATATTATTCAAAAGTTCAAAAAGTCCAGCATTTATATATTTTTTGTAAGTACTTTCAAATTTTTGTGAAAAATCGAAGTAATTCTTCATATTAAACAACCCTTTTGTCTAGTGGCTACTAATACTAATCTTTAGTTTTGCAGACATAATCTTTTACCTTTTGCTAATTGAGACCAGTTTAATTTTTTCGTTCGCCCATGTGTTTAATTTTTCTCTATTGTTTAATCTTTCCCTTTCAGATAGATTATTTTGCAATAGTTTCTAGCTTAAATGGATGAATGTCGCATTCAAATTTTACAATTGAATTTTTCAAATGAATTTTGCCTCGGCCAGTATTTCCACCCACCCCCTATAAAGGATCATTTTTTCATTCAAAATTAGTCGCTGACGAGTTGTAAAACGAAGGAAAAGGTATATTAATTTTGTTTTTCAAATGCATCGAAAATTCAAAGCAATTCTTCATATTAAATAAACCTGTTGTCTATTGGAAACTAATACTAATCTGGGGAATTTGCACCATCTTCGTCCATAAGAGTGATCATTCGGACTTATATTAAGTATATACTTAATATATACATTCTTTCACTTTTCTCCGTAAAAAAATTACAAGTAGTGTGTGTGTGTGTGTGTGTGTGTGTGTGTGTGTGTGTGTGTGTGTGTGTGTTTCTTGTCCGTCTCACGAGATGTTAGCAAACCGGAAGAACAAAAAACTAAGCCTCCAAAGAGCGGATGAACTTTTGAGGAGTCAACGGCTAGCTAACTACAAGTAGCGTCTCGATAAAACGTCCTGGAGAAGGCAACGGGAAACCACTCCACTATCCTCACCCCAGCATATATTCATGAACTTGCAATATTATAAACCCTAACGACACTGACTCCTTGCTTGGTAAGGAGCGACATGCACTACAGGTGTCACTGAACAGTCGTCCTGAAACAGCATTAACGGCATAAAAGGGTCAAATTTCCTCAGAATTTATCCCTCGCTCGGAATGGAAAGACATGAGCGACAGGTGTCACCGGACCGTTATCCTGCGAGTGTTTGCAACAAACAAAAAATAACTCTTGGGGCGTGGAAAGTCAGAACCATGAACAACTGTGGAGAGTTGGCAAACGTGAAGCAGGAGATGACCAGATTAAATATAAACATTTTAAGTATATGTGAAACAAGATGACCAAACAACGAAGACTTCATCAGTGACGACCACAGAATTATATCAGAGAAGGTGAAAATAATGAAAAACGAGTCGACGTTATATTGTATAAAGACACAAAGAAATGTGTTATGGGATAATGCCAGGTATCTGAAAGAATTCTAGTAGTTAAACTGAAAGATAGACCTCTCAATATATTGGTAATAGTGGTATATGCATTGACAACACAGAGTCCAGGAGAAGAAATCAAATCCTTCTACTCCATGCTTGATTATGCCAAGGCACAGTGCAAATCACAAGAAATCAGAACTATCATGGGAGATCTGAACTCCAAAGTTGGCCAAAGGAGAGAAGGCAATGACCGTGATAAATGCATCCAATGGCGCACAGCGAATGTCAAGATAATAACCAACACCTGGTTTCAAGAGTACTCAAGAAGACTATGGAGATAGAGAAGTCTAGGAGAAGAAACTAAAAATCAAATTGATTATATTACTATCAACAAGATATTCAGAAACGCAGTCTTTCACGGCAAAGCTTACCCAGCTTACAAATATTGGACTGCGAAAGTGACCATCTACCTATTGTATGCAAACTAAAGATAAAACTAAAGAGATTAAAGAAACCTAACACAGTACAACTGCAGTAAAATAGACTTTTGAATGACCCGAACCAGTAGAAAATGTATACGGAGAGCGTGAAAACAATATACGAAGAATAAACTGGAAACGAAAGCTCAAAATAGACGATTATCTCTAATGACATCAGCAAACGACATCATTCCAAAGGAAAAAGCACGTCGGAAGAAAGACGAGTGGATCACTGAAGAGATTCCTAGCACGATGCAAAAGAAACAGAAAACGATGCCAAGATATGGAACGGAATACAAGAAACTACACAAGGAAATGAGGAACAAATGCAGAGAGACTAAAAACTGGTGGCTCAACGACAAATGCGCCGAAGTACAGCGACTGAGTACGACAAATAATAGTGATATGCTTAAAAAAAGAAGTAACGGTACAAAAGAAAAAACTGTTTAGCAACAGGATCTATAAAAGCAAAGGACGGAACACTCATACTAGAAAAAGAAAAAATACTTCAGAGATGGGACAATTATATTTGTGATCTGTTCCAGGACAAGACAAAGGAACAAAGAATACTCAAAAATACGAATGGACCAGATACTAAAAACCGAAGTGGAATCGGCAATGGCCAAATTGAACAGAAACAAAGCAGCAAAACCGGACGGGATTGTAATAGAGATGTTGATGTCCTTAGAAAGCTTTGGCGTAGGCAGGCTAACAGATATAATAAATGAAATCTACAGCAGCGGCAATATATCGGAGGACCTCAGCAGATCAATTTTCATAGCACTACATAAAAAGCCAGGTGTAAATGAATGTGAACTCCATCAAACAATCAGCTTAATAAGCCACATAACAAAACTCATCATGTCGAATTCTGATGAACAGACCGCGCAACGGAATCGGTCCGGAGATAGGACAAGAACAGTGAGGCTTCCTTAAAGATACCGAAACGAAGAATGCAATATTCACGCTCAGAATGATATCTGAAAGCAGAAGCACCTTTATTTTGTTTGACAAAGTAAGCCACAAACACTTAATAGAGATACTCGACAACCTCGACATTTTCGGAGAAGACATTAGGGTAATCAAGAATTTATATTGGTTTCAAACCGCGTATGTACGGATAGGAAGTGAATTCAGCAGGTATACAAAAATAGAAAGAGGCGTAAGACAAGGATGTCTTTTCTCACCGGATCTATTGAACTTATACAGCGAAACATTTCTGAGATAATTAAAATCCTTCCTCGGATTCGTCATTGGCGGCCACAATGCCAACAGTGTAAGATACGCGGATGACAGCGACCTCCTCCAGAAGACAGCAAAAAAAAAAAAATGCGAGAAGAAAGGACTGAACATAAACTTCAAGAAAACTAAATGTATGGTGATCAGCAAAAAGAAATTCCCAAAATGCCAACTACAGGTCGGAGAAACTAAAATAAAATAAGTAAAGAAATTTAAATACAAAGGAAGTGTTCTGGAAGAGGATGGAAAGTGTGACATGGAGATCTAAAGACGCATTTCAAAAACTAACCAGAGTACTAATAGACAGGAAAATCTCACTAGAAACAAAGAAGAGTGCTGGATTGATATGTGATATCTGTCCTTCTGTATAGAAGTGAATGTTGGACGAGCTCATCAAGGATGAAGGAGAATTGAGGCAGCAGAAATATAGTTTTACAAAAGGATGCTGAGGATACCAAGGACTAAGCACATTATCAACGATGCATTGTTAGAAAGGATGCAAAGGAGAAGAATACGCATACTTAACATCAGTAAGAGACAGCTCAGGTTTCCAGGACACGTAATGAGGAAGAAGCGCCTGGAGAATCTAATACTCACAAGACGAATAGAAGGAAATAGAGAGCGGGGAAAGCAGCACGAGACATATTTGATAGAAGGCGGAGCGGTGTTTGGGTGAGATGCTAAGAGGGAATATATTGAGATATAAGTCCATGATCGCCTACGTCCTGAAAGGACACGGCATATGAAGAAAAACAAGAAGAGGTAGTGATCATGTTTTTCATTTTTTTTTTTACACATCAGTCAATTAAGTGCCATAGGTGATACATGCTTGGGTGAATATGTCTCGATAGAGACATTACTAACTGGGCAGAAGGATTTCCTGCAGTAGGTTGCTATTATATTTTGTGGTAGACTGGTTGCCAACCATGGCTATAGAACGCTATCTGACCCGCTATTTAACCGATACCTGGAGGGAGAAGCGACGGATTAATACCTTGAAATGTCATTCAAAAAGTGATGGGTAATGTTTATGTGTCATTTTTAACAAGGTTTTCTAAAACACAAACATTTCTTAAATAATTCATTCATAAGTCCTTATAGTTTAATTAAAATCCGACAATTATTTGATTTTTTATAAGAATTTCAAAATTAATGTTTTCACTACAAAAAAAGACGTAAAATGTATCTACTAATAAAAAAGAAAACATAATTTTTAGCCAAATTTTCGAACGTACTAAAAAGAACCAAAAATATAATTTAATAATAACAAAGTACTTTGCTCTTTATTAAAAACAAAAATATTTTAACGATGAAACCCTTTTCTATGAAGTGTGGGGTTTTTTTTCGCATTAATGTATGTTTATCTTTTAGCTAATCAGTTGTTTATAATTAATCGTGTTTGTTGTCAATTCTCGAGAAATAAAATTAAAATATCTAGTTTCATATGGTTGGCTGTTATTAAAATTATCCAAATAGTTTTTTAAATAAATAAAAATTGATGGGGAAATGTTTTAATAGCGAGGTCAAGCGAAAAATCGAGCTTTTAACACCGTTTTTATTTATTTTTTTTTTATTATTTTTATTTTTTTTTTATGGTACATTAGTTAAAATTTGCCGGTTAATGTGTACTGAAGAATTTTGTTTTTACTATTAAGTACCTCCACTAATTTTCGATACCTAAAGTTTAAAATTATTTTTATTAATGAAAAAGATTTTTGAGCTTTTATTTTGGCTTTAATCGAAAACTAAAGGATGAAATTTACTATTCCCAGTAAGCAAAATACTCTGAATTTATACTTATTGGAATCGTTTTTATTTTCCAAAATAGCTGATTAGCGCCATTTTTAATCGTCTTTCGTCGCAATGTAATTCTTTTTTAATTTCTTAAAAACCTTTTAAAAACTTTATTTTTTTCTAAAATATTATTTTTCCTAAAACCTTATTTGAGGAATATTAATTGATGTAAATTATAATCAACCTAATTTGAAAAAGTTTAAAATATCACAGAAATGCATTTTTCAAACTAAACAGTAACTACTTTTTTCTTCTTTTAGCGACATTGCCGTTTTTTACGTAATTGATGAGGCGTCGACAGCTCTTGACATAATGATTGATATTGTTCTACGGAGAATTTTTCTATAAAACATGATTTGATTAAATGACGTGAGTGCCTTTTTTATAAGATCTTTCAGTACTCAGTAATCTTTAACATCCTTGAAAATATTTTCCGTAATCTTATTTTAAACGTTGATTTGAAATTTTCTGATAATGTTCTGTATGGTCGACCATACTTTCAAAGATTTTCATGTTACATAATATATATACATAAAGAACAATAAAAATATTTTTAAAAACTTGATAAAAAATGATATGTATTAAGCTTCTGCATTTTTGATTAGTAAATATAGTTTTCACTTAATCTCCTAACCAGATGAAATGAATGCAAATGTTTAAAAGATTTCAAACTTTATAAATTATTATAATAAAAAAATTAAAACAATTCCTGTAAGAATTCATTATTCATCAATTTTTTTTTCTTAAAAAATGGTGTCCTTAATAAATTTATTTATAAAAGGAATTAAAAGTTTCTCTAATTAAATAATGTCATAGTTTTATTGCATTTTTTATTTTATGATTCAGAGCAGATTTTCGAGCAATAGTTAAAAAAAAAATGGATTTACATTTTACAAGGACTTTTGCTTCTAACTAATAAAAACTTTCGGGTGAAAATTTAATTTCTCGAAATATTATCGAACTTTTATGAAATTAAGTAAACGGATGGTAGCATATAAAAAAATTATAAGATTTTCTAACAATAATGTTTCACAAATAATCTAATTCATTTGTGAATAAGTCATGAAAATTTCATTAAAATCTGCCAATTTTTGCAAGAATTTCAAAATCAATGTTTTCACCTAAAACATGGCTAAAACTAATCGTCGACCGCTGATGCACAAAAATAAATAAATAAATAATCAAGATTTTTAACCAAAGATTCGAATGGAGGACATCATGGATTTTTTCCGCTGACGTAAGAAACAAGATAATCAAAAGTTAGAATGTTCGATAAAAGGATAAACAATTTAATAAAATGATAAAAAACAAACCTTTGGTTTTTCTTCTTAATAATAAGACAGATATTTTGACAATAAAACATTGTTTTTATTCAGTTTGGGGCCTTTTTTTATCATGCTATGCTGTTTGTTTTGTTTTCAGTGAAATATAGAAGTACCTATAGGGATGCGTCGGCAACGTAAAAAAAAGTTGGATCAGCGAGGCGAGAACTGGTGAAAATCCTAAATTGTTTATGAGGATAGTGTAACATGAATAAAAGTGTATTATATGTTTGAAGAGCTACTTTCCAGGTGACTTTACTTTCTGAACAAAAACAATATCATTGAACTTCAGCGAAATTCGAAGCCACTGAATAAAGAGGCATTCCCATAGAAGCAAGTCGAGGAAGAAAAAATATGCCGAGGAAAACTCAAGATTTCCCGTCACTTTCCAGCAGAAACGAAGACATTGATCGCAGAAGTAACCCATTCAGTGCTGTTTACACCAATGAGCGTTTTACTTTGCTTTACTTGATCGTTATAAGTTTGTTTTTTGCGTCGTTTTTTTTAACACTTTGAAAATGGATACTGTTCACCACACCTGCAGACGACAGGATCAAAGAGACCGGAATGAAAGGGAGACATAAAAATTTTAAGTAATAGCAAGGCAAAAAAGTGGTCTGTTGGGAAAGGAAGAGAAAACGTGGTGAAGGAAAAACGGATTAAGTAAAGACGCCCTTTCTCCCCCACCATCTTCCCGTTACTGTAGTTTTATCCGCAGGCGCCCCCTTATCAGTCACGTGATCTTTGGTAATTATGATGACAATTCGTCTCGCCGTAAAAGGAAAACTCAACTGACAAAAATGCGGTAAAAACAATTCTTCTTCTTCTTCTTCTTCTTCTTCTTCTTCTATAAGATTTCAATGACAAGTGTGTCAGAGCTAATTACGTCAAGGCAAAGACGATAAAATCCCTTTGTAGTGAGCAAGAGGAAACGACAAACCGGATGTGTGTATGCAGAAGGTATCTTTAGAAAAAAAATATTAAAGAAATCGCAAGAGAATAGTGATAGATATTCAGTGGGAACTGCGCAAACGATTTAAGTTTAGCTGTACAAATTGAAATAAAATAAGAAAAAAAAAAGAAATTTTAGCTGAGTTGTTTGGCATATTAACATCGATGGGGTTACTTAATACGGAAATTTAAATATTTTGAACACAATTTTATGGCTTCAACTAAATATATTTCAATTTTATGTACCTTCAAATACAAATAAAATGCCAAAGTGCGATATATAAATTGTCGTCTAAGTGACACAAAAAATAAACATAATACTGACATCCCATTTTAACATATATTTACCAAAATATCTTGAAATACTAAAGAGAAATGTTATTCAATAAAATCGTCGTTGTCATCAACCACGGCTTCCAGACCATTTCAGAATCTCTTGCAACTCTTCTGGGCAACCTTCTTGATTAAGTTGAAAAATACCATAATCTTTTCGTTCAGTTCTTTAGTGTTACAAGGAGTTTTGTTGGTCTTTCATTCAACTGTAACTCACACATAGTCGTAAAGGGGTTGCAGTGTGGAGAATTAGGTGGCCAGATGTAAGGGGATAATGTGGTTGCAGAATTTGTCTGACAGCTATAACTGGATTCTCCTGCTTGTGGGGCATGGTGAAGATTCTTATTGCCAGCTATCGAGTCTTCCAGCAGAGCAGCACTATTTGATTAAGGCACTTGATGCAGGCCTCCGTGTTGAGTCTAAAGCTCTGTGGGAAGATAAATGGACGTTTCTAGTCGCCATCACAAGTAATCACTCCAAACGCCTTTCGTAATCACCATTAGACTCATCCAAATCTTTTCGAATCCTCTGAATTCTCTTTCGGTTAACACCTAAACACACTAAAAGTTTTGTATTCGAGCTTCTGGCCTGACTGCTAATCAGTACAGCATGCCGTATGCAAATTTATGACGGAGTGCATTGCTCTTTTTCTCCCAGAATGTGCCTAAATGATTCTACTATACTATCTAGTCGACAAAACCATAAACAAACAACGCGGATATGCGAAATTAAAATGCAAAATGTCGACAATTTACCTATCGCAACATGTATTGTCGGTTATTTTAGTATAAATGTGTATTGTTGCTTATTTTTTTTACATATAAAAATTAATTGTTGGTATTTTTTATTATAAGATTTATTTTATATTTTCACAGTGTTTTTTTATTATTTAGGGGTTCATTATTTTTTCAGCGCTGTCGACATCACCGGTCAGGATTGACGTGGGTACAACAGCATTTAAGAGGTGTTTCTATGCGCCTCAAAATCTCCAATCTCTTGATCAGAAACCTGAAATTCAGCATGGGATTAAGCATTAACGGTTCATATGATCCGTATAACGAGAGCAGATATGTTCATCATCATTATCATCTCCACCACCACCACCACCACCACCGCCGCCACCACCACCAATATCCTCTACCATGGGCATTCATATGTGGATTCCCTCTGGGGGAAACTTTTGTCCTGACTACTGACTTCAGTCTTGGAAAATCTCCGATCAGCGGATGTTGTATCATCACTGCAAAATGCTTTATACATAGCCATGTAGCTCAGTCTACTGCACTGAGCTACAAGGTCTTCAACCCTACAAAAAATTTAATCCCCCCTTTGGCATATATATTTTTAGTCCTACCAGGTATCAAATTAATCTCTCCATTGTAAAATGTATGGTGTCGGATCCTGTTTAGTCACTGATGACCCAACTATGTCGCAGGTAGTGCCTTGTGACATAGTAGGAGAAACATTCATACGATAACCTGATATAAATAATATATTTAGTTGCAAAGAAGAAATAATGATAAAAATAAGAGCAGTCAAAGACAACAAACTTCCATCAATGCAAACTTCTATCAATATTATCTTAGCGATTAGCAAGAAATTATTATTAAATGAGAACAACTGCAATGAACTAGACCGTTCTCTTTCCTTCTTTTGCTTTTTGATATTAAATATTAAATTTATATTATAAATAATATTTTCGTGAAAAACAATAGTGCGTTCAGAAAATGTAATGACATAAAGGAATTTGGGGGAGGTAATTCAGTATTTGGCATATGAAACGTACGAAAAAATATTAGTAAATACATAAAAAACAGAAAAATTATCCATAAACTTTATACCGTACTGAATCGAAAAACTGAATCAGTTCGTGCCAGTCATGAGGCCAATCATCCCTGAAAGTTTCGTTCAACTTCATCCAGCTGGTTTTGAGATACTCTTGACCAAGGACAGGCAAACGAAATTACAGACAAACGCGACCGAATACAATACATCCGCCTTAAGGCGGAGATAAGAAATTCTCTAACTTATAGTTTCAGCAGTATCAACTTGGCTATAGTTGAAATAAAGAAAATAGATCCCGAGTGAAGAAAATTACAGCTTTACAGTAATGGGCAGCATCTAAAACTGGGTGATAATTTTCATTATGTTGCCAGTAGTAATTGTGGTAAATGTTTAATTTAAATTGAGTTAACTTTTAAACTGAATTTTTAAAAATAAAAAAAAAGTTTCTTGAAACTTTTATTCTAATTTATTTGAAAGCTAAAAGATTAAATTTACTATTTCCCATAAGCAAAATACTCTGGTGTATTTCCAACCGAAACTAAATGAAAGAAAAAAAATGAATTTTTGGGACATTTTCGATTGATCAACACATTTTGTAAACAGAATCCAATTATCGGTTTTACAAAATCTTGCAAAAATAAAATATACCTAGCTGAAGTGTTTTTTAATCAGATTAGCAAATTAAAAGTAGGGAACTCCATTAGTTTTCGGTACCTAACTCTTAAATTTAATTTTTAGAAATACAAAAAACTTTTCTTAATACTTTTACTTTAGTTTTAATTGAAAGCTAAATTATTAAATTTACAATTTCTAGTAAGCAAAATTCTCTGGTGTATTTCAAAATAAATTATATTGACTAGAATCTAAAATTTTGAGAATTTTTTTTTTAATTTTTAAAAAATTTCATCTTTTTTAAGCGATTTCTATACCAAAGTTAATTCTCGGTTTTAAAAATTTTGCAAAAATAAAATATACATCTCTGATACGTTATGTTTGGAAAATTAGCAAATTTAAAGTTAAATTCATCTGATTTACACAAGAAGAAAGATCAAAGTATTTTTAATCTCTTTTTAATGCACACACAGAAATTACCATACATATAAAAAATTCAAATACACAAAAATAAATTAAAAATTATGTTAACAATACGAATGATAGATGGTTTTTATTAAACGGTTATATTTTCAGTTAGTAAATATAGTTTTCATTTAATAACTTAATAACACAACGACAACACATCTTTGAATTATTTCTAAATATTTTTGAAACTTTATAAATTATTACACGTAAGAAATAAATGAAAACAATTTGTTTTAAATTTCATTATTAATCGAAAAAAAAAACAATTCTTCTTCAGACTATAATGTCCTTAATATATATTTAAAAACAATATATATTAAAGAATTAAAAGGTTATCAAATTAAATAATATCATAGTTTTATTGCGTTTTTTATTTTACTATTTGGAGCAGATTTTCGGAAATAAAAGCGAAGTGTTTAAAAAACATTATAGAAGATTAACATTCCCCAATGAGTCCCGAGTTTAACTAATAAAACCAATTTTCCCAACAAAATTTATGTTCGTAAAATTTCATGAATTTACATGGAGGCGAGGTAACAGATGTAAAAAAAAATTAACAATATTTTTTAAAAAATAATAATTTCAGAAATAATTCCATTTATTTGTAAATAAGTCCTCAAAGTTTCATTAAAATTCGACAATTATTTAACTTCTGCAAGAATTTCTAAATTAATATTTTTCACCGGAAAAAAAAAAAAGAGTCACGTAATCCATTGTAAACTCTCGTAACGATTTGGTTACCCGCTAACGAAAATCAAAACAAGATTTTTAGAAACAAATTCGAACGTATTAAAAAGGATTAAACATTTTTTTAAATAATTAAAAAATATTTTGATCTTTCTTTTTAATAATAACATAAATATTTTGATGGAAAAAGTTTGATTTTATTAAGTTTGTGGTCCTTTTCCCTCATACTATGCTGTTTTTTTAGCGATTTAGTGGAGGAAACTATTCTAGACCGTATGTTACTGGACCATTTACTGAACGTGAAGTAGAATCAGAAATCAGTAAGGTATCAGGACTTGAGAGGTAGGCTGTTTGGGATATATGAAGGCGAGTGTTTCAAACTATATTGGTACACACTTAAAATTTATTTGCAGTGTCAAATCTCACCATTTATATTCACTAGCATGAGTGAAGTGTAGCGTGTTGCAGGTATGGGTGTTTTCGCCCCCACAGTATTTTCATTGGTTGTTCGTCTCTGGATGGGGTTTTCTCGTGGTTTCCCGTTGTGTGCCCACCAGTATGGGATTATTGAAGAGTTGATCTGTTTATTCCAGCAGGGCGCGATTTTCTTGGCTGGAGACTGTCCCGAAATGCAAAAACAATAAAGGTAGAAACAATAAACGCTGGGGTTACAATCACTCTCGGTTGGTTTTCTAGGTGTTGAGATAGTTAACAGAAATGTGACGTGTTGCGCCTGTGTGTTGGAGATTTTGTTAGGCCGAGGAGACTGGAATAGAAAGTCAGCTTTCTCTGTGGATGCAACGAACAATTCTCGGGTGCGAACTTATAGCTTTTTTTGTCCGGGGAAAATTATATTTATGAATGTTATACTCACATAAAATTCCTCTTACTAGGAAATCAAACGGCTATGTGAAAAAGTAACTCTGAACAGACTTGTCCCTTTCAAAATTGCCCCAGTTCAGATACTTGTTTCAGGTATTTTGGTTAGAATCAATGTAAATTGAAGGAAGAGTTCGATAAATGAATACTTTCCAGATTTGGTTGTGTTTTGCAGAATTTTGGTAATTATATTTATCTTGTTACTAAAACCTCATTGTAAATAAGAATTGTGGTAGTAAAAATTCAGATGCACTGACTTTATTAAATTGAGTTTATTTTGGGATCCGATCCTACCTTGTATAGGTTCTGTTTAATATTTTTTAAAGTGAACATTCTTCCATTAGGAATTCAAGTAATATTACATATTTATTTTCCACTTAGTATTTTTATTACCACACTTAGAATTTTTAACTCTCTCAATACATTGTCCTCGCTATTTAATACATTATTATTATTCAGTCAGAGTCACTGCTCTGTTATTGTTATAAGTCAGTTTATAGTGGTTATATTATTATAACTGTCTTAGGCGACTCTCCGTGACGTCTGTTAGAAATAATCTAGATTCCAAAGAGATTTTCGACTGACTTGGAGTTCTTTATTTAAGTGTCTAGACATGTTTATCTGTGTCACTGGTATAATTGTATCGATATTCTCTACTCGGTATGAGTTTCGATTCATCGTCACTCCTGTTATAACTGTTATAATGGTAGATACTTGTAAAACCTGTGCTAAACACTTTGCAATCAAGAATAGATGAATTCGACACCCGAGTAATACTGTTCGCCTTGCGAAAAAACAAAGGATTTATATTTGAGTAGTAGAAAGGATTCTGAAAATAAACCATTGAACAAATAGTCAAATAGTTCGAAATTGCGAAATTCAGGAACGAAAACAAAAAGGAATATTATAGAATCTACAACCGAAACATTATCAAAGGCATGGATAAAAGCGTAGTATCCAGCGTTAAATATCCGAGGCACATTCTAAGTTGGACAACGCATCAGCTGAGAAACATGACACAAATCTCAAACAAAGTGAAGATAAGGCATAAGTTTTGAAACGTTAGAGATGGCATTGAGAGCCTATATGAGTAAATTATACGGAAAAATGTTTCATCTTGAGTATAACGATAAACTGCATCCGGCAGCAATGCCTCTGATTGGGAGGTTGTGAAGAGGGTAGATCCGTCTTTTAACTACTGTTGTTCCCAGATCAACCCTGAATCGCGGGGGTATCTATGCCAAATAGTTAACGCCGAAAATGGGGTCAAAACACGATGAAAAAATCAGAATAAATTTTTATAGTAAAAGAACCAGCAATACATTTTTGGTAAAAAATATTACCACCAATACATTATATATATATATATATATATATATATATATATTAGCAGCAATAATTTTGTTTTTAAAATGAATATTATCAGCAATACATTTTTGTAAAAAATATTGCCAGATTTTTTTCATAAATGTTACCAGCAATACATTTTTGACAAAAATATGATCAGCAACACATTTTTGTAATATATATATATATATATATATATATATATTGGCAGCAATAATTTTGTTTTTAAATGAATATTAGCAGTAATACATTTTTAGAAAATAAATATTACCAGCAATTCATTTTTGAAGAAAACAAATTGCCAGCAATACATTTGACTCTGGACAAAATCACTTTTTTAAAAATTCGTTAATAAAACGTGATCTACCAATCGATTTCTTATAAAGAATACATATTTTATTCATACGAGCATATCCCAAAAATCTTGTCAGCATACACATACAATAACCAATTGTCGTTGATCTGCAAAAACAAAATAAGCCAAACCAAACCACATAGGGGTTTCGTTATTAATGCCGATCTTGTCTGTGCTGACAATAGATTCAAAGACTCCAATGAAAGTAATGAAGCGACGAATCGTTAGAGAAAACAGAAACAAATAGGACACTCATACATCATATGATATTTGAAATTATTTGAACTTTCTAGCAGATATAACGAGGAAAGGGCGGTTGGAAAATAGGGAAGTAGTGAATAGCTTACCTAACGAGTGTAGTGCTATAATAAACATATTATCAGCAGCAGCCCTGTGGATATAAAAGCAGGTGAAACCCTAAGAGACTCTCTTTTCCTGTTTTTCATCCTTTCAAGTTGTGTGCAATCAAATTTTCACACCGAAGCAAAAAGGGCAATAACGCTTAACACACGAACACAGCTATACATGCAACTCACATTTACATACATTCATTAACAATTTTCATTGCGTGTGCATTATATATCTAGCAATCTCAATCTTTTATTTTGATAATTTTTTATAATAAATGTTATATTGCATTGCAAATCAATCATTCTTTGCTATTTTGTGTATGTGTCCCTTTTCATCCTTATTATTTCATGTATTGTAAAATATTCTCTTAAAAATCCTGCCCATTAATTATAGAAGTAGCCAACACACTTAATGAGCTTGTGTAAATGGTTGTCAGGACGAGGATTAAGAGAGATAGTAAAAACGGCAAACGTTGTTAAATGTTACAATAGACAAAAAGTTATGGAGAACTATCTACACCAATGTCCTGAAGTGACACTGTACATAGAAGAAGAATTAATCATTAATTTATGATAGCCAGAAGTTGCAGAAGAATTAAAAAAAAACAAAGAACAAAAGCAAGATCTGAAAAATGCTAAACGAGGAACATAAAATCTGCCAAACAAAAAAGATATTTCAAAACACAACGAAAAGGAGCTATAGACATGATGTTATCATCGTGATTATGAAGATGATAGCTAACGAAGAGAAAAACATTCTATGAAGGTCAAGAGATAGAGATAGATTATAGAGCAGAATAGTGAATGTCAGCACCATGGCTATAAAAAAAAATGAAATACAGTTTGGAATTTTTACTATAAACAAATAATAAATATGAAGAATCCGTTTCGATAATTAATCGAATTATAAGGCAGGTACTGAAAGAAAAGTTACGTTTTCTCGTTAAGTAAAAGCTTTAGATAGAAACAAATATCACTATTTACATTATTCCGACCATTGTCCTCATCTTTGTTGCAATTTGTACGATACTTCAGCCGTTGTACACTCCGGCCTTCTTCAGATGCTAGGAATTTCGAACCGAACTCTTTATTATAATTAGTGGCGTACACCATTTTCATCCTTTGCGTAAAACCTCTTTTGGTAGTCATGAGTTATCTCTCTCTAACCCTCTAAGTTACTTGTTCACCATTGCTGTAGCATGGTATTGAACTTTGGGTCAAGTCACAGGAACGTACCAACGTCTATATCCAATGGTCCATGTGTCCTTAAGGAGAATAAGGACCGAGCGTACAACGGTCGAAACGTCGTACAAATGGCAACAAAGATGAGGACAATGGTCCGAATAGTGAAAATAGTGTACATAATACCTCATCTCAGAAATATCAGATTCCAAATGTCAAAAAAGAGAATGTGTCAGACAAATCGTTGTAATGATACATCTGACTCTTCTTAGCTAGTTTCGCCCAAAACCGCAAATTCTTGCAAAACTAAAATATTAGCCTGAAATCTCGAGTAATGTTCTTAAATATTCTTGTTAGATCGAGACTGATATATGGACGTCATGCATGGCAGCCAAGCCATTCAAAAACATCTAAACTGTCAACTGCATAATACTACATTCTAAGATCAATAATTAACATCTAATTTTAACATGTGAAAATGTCACGGTTTTCTTATTTTAAAATTCTGGTGAATCTTAATTCTTCAGTTAATGATTGAATAAGCGCAGGGCTAATTCTATGACAATAAAATATGTGTTGAAATTCCCCTATTGTATCATTAAATATTTGAACTTCACAACTTTAACAAAATATTGCAAATAACTATCATAAATCAATGGATGAGTTTTCATCTAAATTACACAAAAATGAATATAATACTGACCTTGTTTGAACAGGTATTTTTACCAAAATTCTACAAAAATTATCTTGAAATCATCTCTTTAGAATAAATTTATTTAATAAAATTGCCATTGGCTTCAACCACAGCCTCCCGGTGATTTCAGAATCTCCTGCAACTCTTTTAGATGGTCTACTTGTTTAAGTTGGTGAATGCTGCCATAATTGTTGCCTTCAGTTCATCTTTTGTGTTAGAAGTAATTTTGTTGGTCTTGCTCAAATGCGCCTCATACATAATAATTGAGGAGGTTGCAGTCAGGGAGTTAGGCAGCCAGAAGTAAGGGGTGGTGATATCTGACTGCTATGACTGGGTTCTCCTGCTTGTGTGGCATGGTGCAGAGTCCTGTTGCCAGATATAGTCTTCCAGTAGTCACTCTCAAGGCACTTGATGCAGGCCTCTGTTGAGTATGAGGCTACTATACCTTTGTAATCACTATTAGATTCATCCAACTCTTTCCAAATCCTCTGCGCTGTCCCCAGATTAACACTCAAACACATCCGGTGGGAATGCCAAGCAGTAACATATGCTGTTTTCCCGGTTCACACTCCACCCACGTCTATTGAACAGGTTAAGAGGCTCATCCCTTGTTCCCTGTTTAGGATGTGGTTTCCGGCTTTCTCTTTTCCAATCTTCTCACTTTTTTTTTTCAATTGGAGTAGATAGAAACTATCGCCCGGTTCACACTCCACCCACGTCTATTGAACGGGTTAAGAGGCTCATCCCTTGTTCCCTGTTTAGGATGTGGTTTCCGGATTTCTCTTTTCCAATCTTTTCACTATTACGTAGCCCTCTGCACATCAGTGGCGTTACCGCCTTGCTCGGGGTGATACGATTTAAAAAAATACAGTTCTCTCTCTTCTTCGTTGATATCATTCTTCATTGCTTGCATTCATTCGTATTATGTTTACGGGTTGCTTGTCTCTCTTCTGCTCGTAATCGTTCTCGTCTACTTTTCTCCCGTTCTCTTGCTGCCTTTCTTTTTTGTCTTATTTTTTCTTTCATTACAATGATTTTCTCCGAAAATATTATGCATTTACAAAATACATTTATTTTCATTCATTAAAGTAAAAGCGTGGCACACGTAGGTACCTAGGTAGGTATTACTGTCTTATGATATAGTGACTACGGCTTGCTATGCTGTTCACAGCGAGAATTGAAGGACCGATCTGATAAAATAAATAAAACGGATGAAAAGTATTTTTCTTAGTTGAAAGAAAATCAAGATGAAGACAGGATAAAAAAACTTGAAATTATTATTTAAAGCACAAAAACGCTATAAGTACAATAATATTCTCTCTCTCTCTCTCTCTCTCTCTCTCTCTCTCATTTTATGACAGATATATATATTTTATGGTATTTCCCTTTTTCTTTTATATTTCCTGTTCGATGTTTTCTTTCATTTATCTTTTTTTTCTTTTCATTTATTGCGTGTTTGTGTCCAGCGTTTCTAAGGTTTCATCTGCTGTGACTCTGTGTGCGTTCATATCTCTTTCTAGAGCGTAACACACGGTATAAATATATAGGTGGTTTTCACTGAATGAAGCCTTGGTGAAGATCACACATCTTTAAACCTTGAACTCCGAATAAAGAATTGTGCCAAATAACATAGAACACGCCACTTGAGGACTTTCAAAAAACAATTTTAGCTAAAATGGATATCGCATGGAACTCGAAGAGAAAATAATGGCATAATCTAGATGATGCTCCTCTGCGCTACTTCAAACAAATGGTTAGGAAAGAAACATCCATCAATGTTGGAAAGCGCAATAACAGCGACTGGACATGAGAGAATATTTTTCCTAAAAAGTTGTTCGAAGAGAAAGGACTTTTTAAAAACTGCGACTGATAGCGCTACAACTGCTGGTCAATGAATTTCGAATATTTCCTTATAATGAAACGCATGATAAAATCATTAACATTATCATTGCCTTTTATTTGTCCGGTGTATTTTTCTTTGAAACTGTGCTGACGTTTTTAAGTTTCCCTTGTGAATGAGCTTAAATAATAATCAAATTCATGTTGGACATTCACCTAATAAAAACTGTTTGACATATTTAACTATTTGTGAAGCTTCTTACGCTACTGTCAGCAAAAGTACTGGCCAATATTCGATTTTTTTTTATCTTTAATGTCGCGTAAAAAGTTTATCTCTGGAGATTTTAAAAGTTGTCTGAAATCAAGCCTGTAAACATAAAATTATTTTTATGACTTTAATAAAAAATACGCTGCAAGAGTGGTAATTAAATTATTTCAGAGATTTTTGCGAGTACATGAGAAAATATTATATATATATATATATATATATATATATATATATATATATATATATATATATAAAGCAGACAATGAATATCTATTATGTTTAAACACGATCGGTTCTAAAAATTGTATTTTGGCTTTAATTTCGGGTGAAAATAAAGACAAAAATTGTCCAATATTTGAATATTTTTTATTATGCTGGTTCTAAGCTTTCGGCTCACAGGAGCCATCTTCAGGGAGGTTACAGAGACGTTAACATAAAGTCCATCACCATAAAAGATTGTTGACATAAAACATTGATACGCGTCGATAACAGTCACCGGAAAGCAGACGCAGGTCGTAAATTTGTAATGCGCTTCTATGACGTCACCCCTCATGAGAAACCAAAATGTTAACAGAAACATATGTCTAAACGCAATGTAATGTGTTGTAACCAGATTGAAATGTGATTTTATTAAGTGTGAGTTGTTTTGATTTTTTGTAGATGGCCTCCAATATCTGAAGGTTCTTTTTACTTTGTTTATGATTGATTCACCTTTCAGTAATTCTTTTAAGCTTACCTGTGTCGTAATATGATTGTCTTTTTTGAATCATCATCTAATAGTATATGTTAGAAAATTTTCTGTTGCATCGATACAATACATATATATAGTGTTGAATTGTAATTTTGCTTAGTGCGAAGAATTGCATTTTTTCATTAGCTTATTGGTTAAAAGGAAATTTAAGCAAGCCAGTATTTTGTCATAAAGTGCTTGATATCAAGATATAGATAGAGCACTAATAGAATTAATGCGGTGAGGATTTGCACTTAACAGAGCAGGATTGTTTCGGTCATACCAATTTCGAGGTTTCGTGAAGTCATCATTGTGCAAAAAAGTTAGACGCCTGAGTGATCACAGCACGAAACTTCGAAATCTCCATGACTGAAATAACAATGCTCAGTGAAAAACCTCTCCACATTAATACATCACTCAATAAATCCCGGACCTAACTAATAAAACAACAACTTTTAGGCAAAATTCGACTTTATTCGTCAACATAGCTTCCTTCTAGGGTGATACATTGATTCCAACGCTTCCTTAACCCGGAGTGGTAGTAAAACTAGAGGAAGATGTTCAATGTTTCTAGATTTGGCTTTGTGTCATACATAACCGAACTTCCTGCAACTTAGGAGTATTCACTGTCATCACAAGGTTGAAGGTTGAATTATGTGGATTTGTGGAAGAATAAAAGTATACCTTTTGCATAGTTAAATAGACATTTATTGACAGAAAAGAATAACATGAATTGGTAAAAGTTAATGGACAATTTTTTTTTTAATCATTTCACCCCGAGCAAGGCGGAAATGCCACTGATGTGCAGAGGGCTACATAACTGTAAAAAGATTAATTAGAAAAGAGTGAGGAGTACAAACTAGTTAGAAAGGAACAATAGAGAGCAGGTGCGATGACAGATACATAGGTGGAGAGAAAGGGAAGGTTATACGGGGGTGGAGAGATAGCTAGAGTACAGTGGTTAGTAGATGAGTATTGACTTTGCATTTAAATTTCTGGAGGTTGTAGCCGTCAGGAAAGCAAGAATACGGGAGCGAGTTCCACAGGCGGTAAGTGCGAGAGAAGAAGCTGCAGGAGTAGAATTGTCGTCTGCATTTGGCTAACCTGATTGTGAATGGGTGGGACCCAGTTGCCAGTCTGGTTGCACGAGTAAACACCTGTTGAGGAGGCACCAGTGACTTAAGTTCGTCCGAGCAGAAGCCATGAAAGTATTTATAGAACAGACAAAGGGAGGCCACATTTTGACGGTGGGGAAGTGGTTGCATTCGAGCCGCCAGATCAGTACCTATCACATTATAAACTCTCCTTTGGAGCCTGTCAAGAACACTGAGGAGAACGGCAGAGGCGCCTGACCATAAATGGCAACAGTACTCCATGCACGGACGGATGGTTGACTTGTATATATGCAGGATGAATTCAGGCGGAAAAAACATCCTGGATTAGACATAGTGACCCAACATTCTTAACAGTAGATTTTGCTATGGATTCAATATAGTGGTTCCATTTGAAGTCTGAGGACAGGGTAAGTCCGAGGAGGCGTAGTGTGTTGCTCTCCGGGAGAATCGCTTGGGAGGCAGGAGAGGTTGCCTGTAATGGTTGACAGACAACAGCTTGGTCTTAGACGAATTGAAGTTGACAAGCCACTTCTTGTCCCAGTTCACCACAGAGTGTAGATCCCGTTCAAGGTCAACAGCGAGATTATGTCTGTCCGCCACGACAGGTTTCTTACTGGTGCGGGAGTATATTGTAGTGTCATCTGCGTAGATGCCTACTTGGGACTTGATCTCATCTGAGAGGTCGTTGATGAAAATAAGGAAGAGCGTCGAGCCCAGGATAGAGCCTTGTGGGACACCAGCATTCGTGCTGTAGGATGAAGAGGCACGCCCATTCAAAACGACCTTCAATTTGCGGTTATTTAGAAAAGATTGGATTAGGTCAAGCAGGCGACCGGTAATACCATAACCCCATAGTTTGCATAGGAGGCCAGAGTGTCAAACCCTGTCGATAGCCTTGGAGATGTCCAGAGCAACCGCGCGAGCTTCGTCAGACTCATCAAGGGCCTGTAGCATGTACTCCGTTACGGTTGTTAGCAGGTTGGCCGTGGACAGTGGAAGCCATATTGTCTGTCAGAGAGGTCTCCAAATACAAATATGTGGGCGAATGGGTGATAGGAAATAGCCTTATCTATGTCGTCAGCAATGCTATCTAGTAGTCAGGAGAGGAAAGAATGAATAGCTAACTAACCGAACTGAGGAGAACAGGCGGAGACATTTGTATTGGTGGTCAGTAGATTCGAGTGAAGTCACCCTAGCTATGGGGAGGTGTTCGCTGACGTAGACACCCAGCCCATGCATGTGGACAGTGGAATTCTTCCTTAAGAGGGGAAGATAACCAGGGATGGAGAGGTCAGAGGAGGGAATAGCTGAGTTGAGGTTAGTTTCGCAGAGCGCAAGGATGTCAGGGGACTTTTCATGCAGGAACACTTCTACACTAGGAAAGTTAGTACGAATGCCCCGGATATTAGTGAAATAAAGGTTAATGGGTTTAGGTGGTTTGAATTTAACTGGTTTAGGGTCGTTTCTGATTTGTTTCGTCATGTTTTTGTTTATAGAAAGGGACCTAGGGTAGAGGATGCAGGCGGTCATTATCTACGATTTGTGCTGGGAGGGAAACTGGCTAGAGTTGCAACAAGGTGTGGCATCGGGGTTGCCCACCGAAAGCGCTTGCAGGGACACCTATCCATGCGCGACATGGCCCTACAAGAACCCCGATATTATGCAACTGTTGATCAGAGCAGCCGCTCTTGACGCTACACAAGAGTTAGGGCTCCTAACTACCAGTCGGAAGCAGCAACCAGGAAACTGCCAACCCGGTACCCTCACAGTGATGAGCCGTTGCCACCAACCGGCCAGATCGCAGGAAACTCACGGAAGCACCAATACCAAGGTCTGAAGAGAGAGAAGAGAAAGCCGGAAACCACATCCTAAACAGGAAACAAGCGGCAAGCCTCTACTCCAGTTCAATAGACGTTGGAGGAGTATGGACCGGACGATAGTGTGACCTATCTACTCCTATTTAAAAAAAAAAAATTCAAATGGTGGAGCGTTTAGTTTTAACTTAAAGTCCAAATGAAGCATGAACGCCAAAAAGTGAGAAAAAAAAAAGGAAAAAAAATACAGATTTAAGAAACAATTCATACATACCGAGCAGTTTAACACAGGAAATTTTAATTAAGAAAGTTCCATTATCTTCAACTCTTGCTTTTCCTAAAAATTAACATCCAGTTAAGCTGCTTGGTAAATTTGAATTTGAAGAACAGACCATAGAGGGGAGGGTAACAAGTGGCTGCTGATACCTTGGCCAGGATAGCTTCGCATAACAGAATAAATAAATAAATAAAAATCCCAAATTAGAAATATTATTAAAAAGTTAAGTTCGTAGTAGTCCTTGCAAGAGTGAGTTTATGTTTACGTATTTTTTTTTTTTTTTTAATCATCTCACCCCAAGCAAGGCATTCCACTGCCACTATTGCGCATGGGGCTACATAGGGGAAGGTAAAGAGAAGGAGTGGATAGACATAGGGAATGTCAGGAGAAAAGTGACAGATGAGTAAGGATAGCGAGGATGAGGGTCGTGCAGATGGGAAGAGTTCTTGATAGAATGGGAGCAGGTTAGTGTGTTAGGAGGTGTGTATTGACCTTACATTTAAACTCCTGGAGATTGTAGCCGTCGGGGAAGCAATCGTTTGGAAGAGAATTCCACAGTCGGGAAGTGCGAGGAAAGAAACCGTTGGAGTAGAAGTTACGGCTGCATTTTATCGGTTTCACTGTAAAAGGGTGGGATCTAGTTGCCAATCTAGTATCTCGTGCAAATTCGTATTTAGGGGGCACCAGTGATCTAAGTTCATCGGAGCAGAAGCCGTGAAAGTATTTATAGAAGAGACACAGGGAAGCCACGTCTCGCCGGTGGGAGAGAGACTGCAGGCGGTCTGCCAAGTCGGTATCTATCACATTACAGACCCTCCTCTGAACCTTATCGAGAAGCCCGAGGAGAACAGCAGGGGCACCCGACCAGATATGGCAGCAGTATTCAATGCACGGGCGGATGGTAGATTTGTAAATGTGCAGGATAGATTTAGACGGAAAAAACTTCCGGGCCCTACACAGAGAACCGACTTTCATAGCAGCGGATTTAGCAATGGATTCGATATAGTCATTCCATTTGAGGTCCGCTGATAGTGTGAGACCAAGGAGGCGTAGTGTTTTACTCTCTGGGAGGCAAGCCTGGTCCATGCTAATGGGAGGTAGGTGAGATTGTCGATGATGGTTAATTGACAGTAGCTTCGTTTTAGAAGCATTAAAATTTACTAGCCATTTCTTACCCCAGTCCAATATGGATTGGAGGTCTTTTTCAATCTCGGCTGCGAGTTTAGCTTTGACGCCTACACCAGATTTTTGTTGGAGGCGAGATTAAACTGTGGTGTCATCGGCGTACAAACCTATTTGGGTTCTTATGGAATCAGGGAGATCATTAATATATATCAGGAAGAGTGTAGGACCTAAGATGGAGCCTTGGGGGACACCTGCGTTTGTATGGTAGTTCTGAGAGGCATGTCCGTTTAATACCACTTTCATTGTGCGGTTAGAGAGGAATGACTGGATTAGTTCAAACAAATGTCCAGTTATACCATAGCTCCGCAGTTTACATAGAAGGCCAGCATGCCAAACTCTGTCGAACGCCTTAGATATATCCAATGCAACGGTTCGAGCTTCGCCATTCCTGTCGAGTGCCTGGTATATGTACTCGGTGATGGTCGTTAGCATATCAGCAGTAGACCTGGTGAAGCGGAAACCATATTGCTTGTCCGAGAGGAGCCTGTGTGCTGTGAGATGCTGAACCACCTCGGCGTTGATAATGGCTTCGAACACTTTGCCAAAGATCGGAAGAAGGCTGATAGGGCGGTAATTTGCAGGGTCAGAGGGTTCTCCAGTGTTTTTAAATATAGGAACTATAGAGGAAGATTTCCAACAGGCAGGAAAGCAGGAAGCAGATAGGCAGAGGTTGTAGAGCTTAGAAAGGATAGAGGAGAGTTCAGGGGCACATTTCTTTAAGACTATGGTTGGGATTCCGTCACCACCGCTCGCTTTGTGAGGGTCAAGTTTTAAGATTATCTTAGAGACAAGCGAAGGTGTAATGTGGACATCATTCAGTTGTGCCTCGGTTCTAGGTGAGAAGTCGGGTGTAAAAACTCCAGATGAGTCCAGACTCGAATTGTTCGAGAATCTGCGGGCAAAACATTCAGCCTTATCTGCTGGGGACGTGAGGACCTCAAATTTGTTGATTAGCGGGGGTATTGTGGACTTGCTCTTGTTAAGTACTCTTTTACAGAGTCGCCAGTAGTCTTTAGAGCCGAATTTATGCAGTATGCAGTATGTAAGAATGTATGAGCGTTGTCGATGGATAGGATTGTCTCTGAAGTTATCACTCAGGGTGAATAGTGAAAAGGAAGGAGGTGAGAGGTGAACGGTGAGAGAGAAAGAGAGAGGCAATAATAATAATAATATATATATATATATATATATATATATATATATATATATATATATATTACTAGCAATACATTTTTTTAAAGAGACATGACTGATTAGGTAGAAGACTTTCCCGTAGTTGGTTGCAATTACTTTCAGCAGTAGACCAGTTGACAACCAAGGCTATAGAACCAAATCAGTCCTGCTATTCAACCCATAGCTGGAGAGAGAAGAGATGGATTAATAAAGGCATTTGTGCGTGAGTGAATGAAACGAATTCGACTCATTTCGAGCCAATATCCATTACACCACAATGCACATGCTAACAAAAGATATTGTCGGCATTAAATAGCCTATTGTGATTGTCGTAAAGAAAATAAACCAAACCAAACCATTATCAAAATAAAATTACCAGCAATATATATTTGGAAAAAATATTAACTCTCACAAAATAAAATTCCAGCATTAAATGACCCATAAGGATTTGATATGCCGTTAAACAATCAAACTAGGAAATAAACACTTTAGAAAAAAAATGTGTTCCGTAAAGTCAAGAAACATGACTATGTTACATATTGTTATAAAGGTGAGTTTTGCTCTCTCTTTGTGTATATTTTAAAAAAAATTAAGTTGTATTCGAAGAAAAAAAACATGGCGCTGATGATTTTTAAGTTAGATGTTTTCCTTCTATATTGGAAAAAGCGGTTAAATAATAATAAAATTCATGTTGGATTTTCAAGTAATAAAAGTGAAGGGATATTTAAAAATATACGTCTCTTTTAGTGCTCCCATGGTTAAAATTACTGATCGGTATTTTAGGGTTTTTATTTGTGATGACGCGTGAAGTGCTTATCTCAGGAGATTATTAATGTTGTCTGAAACTAGCCTGTAGACATAAAATTCCTTTTTATGCTTTTAATAAAAAAGTACTTTTGCTATTGTGGCAGTGAGATTATTTAAATCAATCACGCGTATAAGCATAGAATTTACAGTGTGCGATGGGTAAATTGTCTCCATTTGGTATTTTTAATTTTGCTCAGGCGTGTCGTGTGTTTTTGATTTTGTCGGCTACACAGTATAAGTAGGTTCAGTTGAGCACTGTCTGTAAGAAAAACGGTTCCATGACGCAATTTACTCCGCCAGAAATTTAGAAATGGCATTCTGTACTCTTTGTCACTCACACCGAAAGCTCCAATACGAACATTTCAGTGTCTGGGTTTCAATCTGACGAGAGTGCAGAGAATTCAGAAACAGCTATATGGGTCTAATGGCGATTACGAAAATGTTTGGAGTGAATACTAGTGATAGTAATGTTATGACTACATTCATCTTCCTATAGATTATCAGATTCAACCCGTAGGCCGACATCAAGTGCTTTGAGGAAGTAGTGCTGCCATATTGGAAGACTCTATGTTTGGTAACAGGACTCTGCATCATGTCGCATCAACAGGGGAACCCGGTATTGGCTGTCAGACTATTTTTGGACTACATCGTCACTTACATCTGACCACTTAACTCCTCAAACTGCAACTTCCCTGATTATTATGTGTAGGGCGCAATTGAGCGAGAAACCAACAAAACTCCTTCTAACATCAAAGATGAACGGAAAGCAAGGATTATGGCAGCATTCACAGACGTAAACAAATAGATCGCCCAGTAAACATGCTGAAGATTACGAAGTCGTCTGGAAAATGTAGTAGAAGCCAAAAGAGAATTTAGTTGTTCATTGTGTAATTCTGTTGTAATTATTGTTGTCTAATTTTGGTAATTATATCTATTAAAATGAGATGTCAATGTTATTTTCATTTTGTGTCATTTTGACGACAGTTTATTCATCACACTCTGTAATTAAATATATTTTAAATCGATTTCACCCCAAACAAGACAGTAAAGCCACTGAGACACAAGGGGGTACTGGGTACGGTAGAGGTAGAAATAGAAATATTAATAAAGAGCAAGAACAAAAGAAGAGTCATCAGGAGGACAGTACATATCGATTGACATTGCATTTAAGTTTTGCAGTATAAAGCAGGCTAGGAAGCATGGAGCCGGAAGGGAGAAGTGAGAGTAAAGAGACGCTTAGCATAGAATTTACGGTTACATCTAGCCAATTCAACTGTAAATTTATGAGACTTCGTCGCCAGTCCATTATTGTGCTTAAATTTAGAGATTTTATGGACTATAGCGATTGATCATCCAAAAAGTATTTATAGAATGGTCACAGGGAGAAAAGCTAAAGGCGATGAAAAAGAGATTAAATTCGAGCCTTCAAATCAGGACAAATAATACTGCTGATTCTTCTCTGGTTTTTATCAAGGATTTCTAGATAAATAGCAGAGGCACTAAACCATTTGTAGCAGCAATATTCTGATCATGGACAAATGGTAGACTTATATATATGCAAGATAGATTCTAGAGAGAAAGGTTATCTAGCATGACACAATGCAATGAACCAACGTTCATGAAGCTGAACTTGCAATGGATTCAATGAAGTCTTTTCACTTAATATCAGTCGAGAACTAGCCTGAGGACGCGCAACGAGTCACTATCCTAGTGGACTCAGGTTCGACTCCTGCTGGAGGACGCATATTTTCCTAACAAGATGTCTCGATTACTCAGGCCAGCAAATGCAAATAAAAAACAACAACAACAACAACAACAACAACAACAACAATAATAATAATTACAATAGTAATGATAATAACAACAAGAAGAAAAAGAAAAAGAAAAAGAAGAAGCAGAGCATCTACTCATATACTCATAGAAATTACCATACAAAAAAAACAAACTCCAAAACACACAAAACAAATTAAGAATTATTTTAAAAATACGAAGGCACGACGATTTGTATTACACTTTTTAATTTTCGATTAGTAAATATAATATTCACTTACTAAGTTAATAAACTAACCCAAACAAATCATTGAAGTATTTTAAAAATATTTTTGAAAATTTATAAATCATTATAATTAAAAATAAATTAAAAACAATTATTTTAACATTTCATTATTAAGCGAAAAGTTTTTTTTTCAGACTATAATGTACTTAATTTATAATATTTGTTTAAGCAATTAAAAGCATATCAACTTAAATAATGTCATAGTTATAATGCATTTTTTATTTTATTTTTGGAGAAGGTTTTCGGAAACAAAGGCAAAATTTAAAAAAAATAATTATTATTTACATTTCACAATGAGTCCTGCATTTTGACTAATAAAACCAATTATCGCAACAAAATCTAATTTCTTAAAACTTCATGAATTTACGTGGAAGCGGGTAACATGTAAAAGCTTAATTTTTTAAAGATTTTTAAATATAATAATTTCAAAAATAACTTCATTTATTTGAAAAAAGAAGCTCTGAAAGTTTCATCAAAATCTGACAATTATTTGATTTTTGTAAGAATTTACAAATTAATGTGTTTGTCATTGGAAAAATAACTGAGTTATGTAATATTACGTTTTCCATTGTAAACTCTCGTAACGATTTGGTTACCCGCTAAAGAAGATAAAAACAAGATTTTATTAAAATTTCAAATGTGTTAGAAGGAATTGAAAAATTTTGAAAATGATTAAAAAATACTTTGCTCTTTCCTCTTAATAATAATATAAATAGTTTGATGAAAAAAAAGTCTAGTTTTTATTAAGTTTGTTGCTTTTTTTATATATACTAAGCTGTTTTTCTAATTGGGGCGTTTTGAGGAGTATGGTTCCACCACAATTGTTGTTATTCGCAGATCTACTCTTACCCAGGCTGATAGAACGTGTTAGGGCCCCAGCTACGGACAAATAGTTAACCCCCAAATTGGAACCAAAACACTATGAAAGTATAAAAATAGATTTTTATAGTGAAACTTCCAGCAATACTCTTTTGAAGATTAAAATATTAGCCGCAATATATTCATGAAGAAAAATTATTACCATCAATACATTTTTGAAAAACAAAAATTATAACAGCGATATATTTTTGAAGAAAAATATATACACCAATAATATCTCTGATTCTCGACCAAAACCTCCATACAAAAATACATCAATGAAACCCGTTCTACAAACTGATTTCTTACAAAGAATACATGTTCTATTCAAATGAATCTGTTGTAAAAATCTTGTCGGTATTAAATGAAGTTGATATGCCGTAAAACAAAACGAACCAAACCAAACACAAATTCTTAGAAACGTTGTCCTTACTAGTACAGTTATTCTCCATGTTTTTATCATTACATTTTCTGCTTACTCATATAATAAAGAAAAAACTAATATTCATGTTTTATCACTGTACACAATCGCTACATTTTTGTCATTCATTCAGTTTATGTGTTCTTAAAATCGTCACTCTCGAAGATGGATAAATGCACGTGTATTTATTATTAGACGGTCAGTTAATGAGTGGTAAATATCTGAACACAGAGATTATGTAATAAGTGATATTACTAGTAGGGGCCTTTAAGAGGCACAATTATTTCAATTGTAATGTAGATGGTAGTGTCAGATTTTGTAAGATTTCACTGCAGAGAAAATCCGAGCTTGCACACACCTATACCTTTTCGTTGGCAAATATAAAAAGGATATACATTTATACAGTCACTAATAAAAAAAAAGCTCCTATCATAAGACTGTTGGTTCAGTAAATGTTAACATGTGCTAACGCTTGCATTATTTGATTCTCCTTCTTCTTCATGTAGTGACAAAAAAGAAAGAAAGTTCAGCTACTAATTGTCTGACTGACGCCAAGCCATGCTTACCAACATTTTCGTACTCTCACGCTCTCTTTTTCACAGCTAATGGATTAACTTTTTCTCATTACTTGTGGGCAACAAAAAAGAAAGAGGATCAAAGACATCATTTCTGTTTCATTCAAACTCAGGACGAAGTTTCAACTACTACAATTGTACACTCATAGCGACATCAAATAAGCGTTTTCTTTATCAATTCAACTTTATTTTTACCGAACAACTTAACTCTATGCAGAATTTTCAAAAATAAAACAACAAAATTGATGTCATTCTTCTTGTTAAATAAATTTACACTGATCAATACAAACCCTTTATCTTTTGTTCAACGTTCTGATTCTTTCAAATGTGAAGGGGTCGGTTACGCTTGACACAAGGCCATTTGCAAGCGTAGCTGACGCCCCCTACAGTATATTATGGAATATAAATTCTATATAGTTTTGTATTCTATTGATTTTTCTTATTAAATGTTCTAACATAAGTGATAACATCATATACAGTTCGTACTAATAGAAATCGGCTTTCTACTTTTAAATGTGCGTTGTGATGCAGTGGATATCGGCTCGGAACGAGAAATCGGGGAGCTGAGTTCGAATTCCAGTTGAATTGCCTGCATTTACTTACGCGCAAATACCCTTGGGAAAGGTATTAATTCGTCTCTTCCCTCCAGTTATGGCTTAAATAACAGGACAGATTAGGTTCTATAGCCTTGGCTGGCAACCAGTCTAACGAAGAAAGTAATGGCAACTTACTGCCGGATAATCTTCTGCCCAGTCATTCATGTCTTTTTCGAGACATGATCGCCCTAAGCGTGTATCATGTATGGTACTTAACTGACTGACTGACTTTAAAAAATATGATTTGATTGAAATATTCTTTTGTCTTTCACATTCTAAGATCAGATGTTCAACTAATTTTGCCAGTAGTTATTCTCATCTTGTGGTTTTAATCGTTCACAATCATCTTACTTTGACGACCTTTTTGCATTATTCTTGGTTTGTTTATCGCAATAACCTTTTTGCACTTGATGTGTAACCACGGAAACTTTTACGATTCTTGTTTTTTTACAGATTTTACACACACACGAGCAAAAGATTTACAGGCAACGATAGTAACATTATGCATAAAATAAATACAATATTTCTCGTTTGTTCGTGAATCTTTCCTTTTTTTCAGTAACTCTCTCAGAGAACGTTCTTAAAAAACACAAAGAAAATATTTCATTATTTACTTCATGTTCATTTCTTTTTATGCTGATACCAGAGTTCTTTCAGGGCTTCAAACCAGAAAGAAATGTATTTCTGGAAATATCCAAAGAAAATATAATAGACTGTATTTAAATAGAATATCAAACACAATTGGTTTTCTTGTTTGGAAATTATTAGTCTGAGGAGGCGCTGAGAAGTTTCCTTTCTGATCTTGAAACCCTTACTTTATTTGATGATATTTCCGAAAGTGGATCTCGACGAAGACTTCTCAGCACCCCGCTGTTATAAAGAAAACGAAATACTGAAGGATTGTCACTGTACATTATCTTCACATTTTGTCATTATTACATTTGTGAGCTTTTAAATTTGGCACTATCCAGGATCGATAAATGCACGTGTATTTATTGCTATACGGTCAATTGGTGAGTGGCAAATATCAGAACTCTGAGATTATATAATAAATGATATCACTGGTAGGATGCTTTCAATAGACACAATAATTTTAGCTCTAATTTAGATGGTACCATATGATATATAAACACTGTATAGTTGTGTATTTGAGTAGCAATCCCTTTTTAATATATGTTTTATTAAATAATACAGGCAGTGTTCTTTCGTTAAAATCTTTATATCTTTATAAAAAAATATTTGCTTTTCTATTAATAATGAGTGCAAAAATTACTCAAACGGCTAATCTATTAGACATTTTCATCTTTTTAGTTACACTACTGTAATAAATGCTCAACAAGGAACTACTGAGAATGTTCAACACTCTCTTTGATATTAAGTACAAGTGTCTATTTTTTCTTAAAATTTCATCGTTGTTTACATGTTCTGTTGATGGTATTCTTGCCTCAGCTTTTAACTGTGTGTAAATTCTCCGAGATTCACTGCCATATAGGAGGATTGACATTCAGTAATCAGTGCTTTGTTTCCAATTAATATTTTTCTGCTTCTTAGCATATTGTTTACTTTTTGGAAGGTACCTTGGAAATAATTGATGGAGAACACCATTGGAAACTACGCTTAAGGAATCAGCGCATGTGCTTCTTCTTCTTCTTCTTCTTCTTCTTCTTCTTCTTCTTCCATGTGTCTTGTCCCTTCAGGACCTAGACGATCATGGCCTTCCACATTTCCCTATCTCTGGTGGCTTTTAGCACGCTTTCTCCTGTTACACGCAAACCACGCAAAACCCGTTCTGTCATCCACCTGTTCAGGCCCTTCAAATATGTTATCCACTGGTTTCTCCTGTCTCTTTTTCCCTCTATCTGGCTTGTTAGTATCAAGTTCTCCAAGCCCTCCTTCCACATTGCATGTCCCAGGAGCTTTAGCTGTCTTTTCCTGATGCTCAGTATTAATTCCCTTTTCGTTTCTGTTCTTTCCTAAACCTCATCATTGCTCACATGCTCGATCCATGATATCCGCAACTTCCTATTGTAGAATCACATTTCAATTGCTTCAAGTTTTTCCTTCATCTTAATGATATTGTCCAGCATTCACTGACATCACATAGAAATCCAGAAATCTCTTTGCTTTTAGCGAAAGTTTCCTGTCTCTTAATACTTTACTCAGCTTTTATAATGAGTCCTTTGCCATGCCAAATCGCTTTCGGATCTCTGTGTTGCACTTTCCGTCTACTGTTAGAACACTTCCCAGTTATTTAATTTTTTCTACCTGCTTGATTTTAGTATCCCCCACCTGTATTTGGAATTTTGGGCTGCTCTTTTTGCTGATGACCATGCATTCGGTTTTCTTGCAAGTTATTTGTAGTCCATTTTTGTCACTCTCTTTCGCTGTACAAGTTGAATAGATCCGGTGAAAAGACCCATCCTTGTCTTACGCCCCTTCTATTTGTAGTCCTTTCTTGTCACTCTCTTCATCTACCTTCTTCTGTAGGAGGTTATGATGCTAGGCTACACAAATCTCCTAAACCAGCCAAGCATAGAAATGAATACAATATGTGAATCAGTAATAAGAAGTGCTTGAGAGAATCATTAGCTTCAAAGATTGCAATATGAACTCTGGTAAAAAAGTGGTTCCAAAAATTTATACATTGATATCCTCAAGGTCACATGACCCAGTGGATAAAAACGTTGGTTAAACCCAAAAAGTTGTGAGTACAATGCCTGGCTACAGCAGTGGTGTACAAATAACTCAGAGATTTGAGGTAAAGGAAGATGACATTTGAAACGGATATCGCACATGGAATGAGAATGATATATCCCAGTGATCGAAATCATTCTTAGCACCTGAAGAAGGCCGGAGCGTACAACAGCCGAAACAGTCCATACAATGCAAATAATGTATCTTTCTTTTTTAATGAAATCTGAAGGAAATGCAACTTCTGATATTCTATGTCATATTTTGATGTTGCTAATTCATAGCTCAATTCTTGAAAAGTTTTTCATTTTAAGGATAATAATTGCATCTTAAATGATTGCATTTTTGTAGGTTACACTTTTCCTCTCTTTCGTATAGATACATAACACATATTTATCGATTAATTTTAAATGAGAGATCGCATTATAAAAGGGTTTCCCCTAAATCTATTATTACCCTAAAGAATAAAAAAAAGCATAACAAAGGACTTTTTATTTATTCCAAAGCTCTTCGAGAAAATTACGCAACGTTGTGTTCCGACTCCTGTTTGCGTCGGTGTGAGCAAAGATTAGGAAAAGACTAGTGAACGTTCACAATTGAAAGAGGTAAAAAAAAAAAGTCCTGGTAAGAAATAAAAATGTGAATTTTTTCAATGTACTCTTATTTATTCAGATTTATCTGGCAAGATCAGTGTATAGAGGTAGGTGACGTGAGCCATTTTCATCGCTGCTATTGTCTTTCCTCACGACAAACCAACGGACCAGATCTTTTCTTCGACCAGAAATACCTCCGACTGCCTCTGAATCTCCATCTATCTTACTCTAGTCGTATCTCTTTCATTACACTAATGAACGACTCTCTTATCACTCTTCGCCATCTACATCGCTATACACAGTTTTTTAGTCGTGTCCCTCTACATCTCGAAATACGAGCCGTTAACTCACAACTGTGGGTCCATAGATGATTTCTTCTTCTTCTTCTATGTGCCCTGTCCCTTCAGGACGTAGGCGATCATGGATCTCCACGTCTCTCTATCCCTTGTGGCTCTTAGTATGTTTGCTCCTGTTGCTCCTGGCAACCCCCGTTCCGTCATCCACCTGATCAGACTCTGCAGATATGTTATCCGCTGCCTTCCTCTGTCTCTCCTTCCTTCTATCTGTCCAGTCAGTATCAGGTCCTCCAGGCTCTCCTTCCTCATTGCGTGTCCCAGGAACTTCAGTTGTCTCTTCCTGATGCTCAGCATCAATTTCCTTTTTGTTGCCATTCTTTCTAACACTTCGTCGTTGCTTGTATGCTCAGTCCACGATATCCGTAGCATCCTTCTGTAGAACCACATTTCGGCCGCTTCCAGTTTTGTCCTCATTTTCGATGATATTGTCCAGCATTCACAGCCGTACTGAAGAACTGACATCACGTAGCAGTCTAGCACTCTTTTCTTCGTTTCTACTGAGATCTTCCTGTGTGTTAGTATTTTGCTCATCTTCTGGAACGCGTCCTTTGCCATGCCAATTCGCCTTCGGATCTCCGTGTCGCACTTTCCATCTCCTGTTAGAACACTTCCTAGGTACTTGGACTTGTTTGATTCTGTTCCAGTTTCGCTGAAGTTCTTAGTTTTGGATTTTATTGATGGCGATGAAAAAAAAAAACAAAAAAAAAACACTTAAGTCTGAGATAATCATTTTGAGCCTCACAGATTTTGTGGGAGTTCAAATCTCGGTCAAACCTCTATTGTGTCAGAAAAGAACGAAATCGAAATTCAACATTAAACTCTCTTGCAGGCATATTTAATTTTTCCTCTGTACTTTAATA